>CP045897.1:15612042-15651844 GCA_013387185.1 Caligus rogercresseyi | reverse complement strand
GAGCAAACAAAAATATATTTTCAAGGTTAGTTGGTACGCTTTTAGTAATTAGCATAGTTCGGTAAACATTTTATGCTCGCACGTCACAATTGTATATGGATGTTTGATGACTATAGATGATAATTTATTATTTTGGCTTCTCCTGGATATAGCAGATATATAAATTTTTAGGGCCATGATGGTCGCGAATGTTTCCACCAAAGTACTTTGAGGAATGTAAGATCAATTCTTTGCACATTCCCATAGGGCCAAGCGACCTAGAAACTTGTTGTTGTTGCTTTAAAAAAGATAATTTGACGCCATTGATCAGACAAAAAATTACCCTTACAACAGTTGCAGTTATTTTTGCGTTTTGTTGGTTCCTTGCATAAATTAATGTTAATAATTGATATTGAGATTAAGTTATTTCTAATGACGAAGTCGATATTAACTTCAATTAATGTAGTAAATGGTTGATTCGTGTTTATATAATATTAAATGTGTTTTATATTGCAAAGATGATTAAAAAATAAATATCTCTAAATTAGATGCATTCATATAATGTTGTTTTATAATATTAATTTGTATTATATAGCTTTGATCTCGTATTTGTCTTGATTTATTACACCTTAAATATGATTATAATTTAAAATGTAATGTATCCATTACGGAAGAAAGTAGGGATCCAGTTACTCATACATCGAAGGTTTAAAATACTATTTTGCAGATTCTTAATATCGAACTCGGACCCATTATTCGAAAATAAGCGAGTCTGGTCATCGCGACATTTTTTCAAATATATTTGATCTGAAGTTGTTTTTAATAAGATGAAAATAGTTAAGTTTATTTCATGCTGACTGGCGTGTTTGTCTTTTATATATGGAAAATATTAAATAATGATTATTTGTTACTGGTCAGGAAAAAATATATACAAGTTGGGTTGATCAGGGGTTCCCAACCTTTTATTTGGCGACCCCCCTATAGAAAAATATCCAGTCTGGCGACCCTCTTATGTAGTGAATATAGACGTTCTGTGGACCCCAGGTTGAGAACCCCTGGGTAGATCCAGTCAACAAATTAATATCATTTGAAAGTCGGTTCGGGCTCATTTTTATTATAAAATTAGTACTTCCATTTTTAAATTTTGAATTTTGAACGCTATTTGAACGCTGAACTGAACGCAAAACATTGAACGGAACGTGAACGGAACGCTATTATTTTTTGAACGCTGAACGGAACGCTGAAAGCAAAAAAAGCTGAACGCTCACAAGCCTGGTTATATATTAAAAGCAGTCAAATTTGTTGTCGTTCAACAAGGATAAGACGTTTTTTAAATATTCTTTAAAAAAAATCATATCATCAAGATATATAACACATTAAAATAAAACTGAATCGGACAATATATTAAAAAATACAAAAAACGACTACACCAAATAATGCTTCAAAGGTGACAAAAATCAACAATTCTTGGACTTTGAGATGGTCGAGGACCATTGCACGGCTTGGCAAAGGTATAAACAAAAATATTTACCCATGTACCATTTTTTTTTTTTCGATAGACTAATTTTAGTGCTATAAGGCTTATTTATATCCTGTTGGATACAATTCTATCGAGCCATATAGGCAAAAAAAATATACCATTTCGTTTATTGTTATTATCATTGTAAATATGTTATTACTTCGCAACATTGACTCATAACTCACGTAACCTTTGATTTGTTAATCGTTTGGCAGCGAGACTGCTATATATTGATTATTATTTTTCACCAATATGGTTCGATGGAATAGAAAATTTAAAGACATCTTACACAATAAAAATAATTAATGAAATTTATAAACAAGTTGCTTGTTTTGACGTTTTAATTTTCTTTTTAATTACTATTCAGACTTTTATATTTGTTTTATTATTTGTGAATATTCTATATTAAATTTGTTCATGAGGCTTTATGATTGTTTATATTAATTTCAAATGCTTATTTATACATTTTTTGTTCATATGAGTTTATTCTCAACAAGTAAAGCTCATTAAATTTCTACCATTCTTTGATTTTAGTTTTTTTAATATCAGGCGAAAGGATGCTTAAAAGCTAAAATGCTCTAAGGTTTTATTTCATTCCCCATTTAATTATGTTGGAATGTATATGAGAGTATTAACGAAGAAGAAATGAGGTCATAATGGGGAATTGGGTCATCATTTCATATTCTTTCTCACCCTAAACAGATTATATCTTTATATATGTATTATATGTTTTGTCTCATTTGTTTGAATCACCCTCCCAAATAATCTTGTACGATTATTGTGAGACAATTAAGTTTAAATTTCGTGAAAGTGATGGGGTTTTTTCCAATCAATACATCATTTATTTCCTTATAAAAAATACTTTCTACCTCCATGGTGCACCATAAAGGATAATAAAAAGGTTGTTCACACAAACTCTTCAATAAACAAATTCATAGTGATGAACCATTATAGATAATATAATGAAAGAAACATTATTATTATTCAGTATGAGTAGTTGCCTTATTCAAATAATAAGTGGAATAGAAAGAGAGGATTTATGTATAGTATCTGTAGCACACGTTTATTTGTTTTGTGGGTTTATACCATAGAAATATAAAGACATATAATGTCGTATTTTGATCTTAAAATAAAATACGTCATTGTGCCCAATATAAACAAATCTTTCTATATCTATGATCAGCTTACGATGACGTAGATCAAATGCTTTGTTAATACTGGGCACACAGAATACAGCTGAAAGTTGTTTTTCTGCTATTGAAGAGAGAATAAGGTCTCTCTCTCTATGTCTATATATATATATATATATCTCTATGGGTTTAAGTCATAGAGATATAAAGACACAGAGACCTTATTCCATTCACGTTTCAGGCGTACTCGACGGGCACGCTATTGCATTTTCTGCATTTGCAGTTAGCGTTCCTGTATTGAACTCTTTTGCATGAGGGTATTCTTGTCGGGCGACGGTTTCGCCTGGGATTGTACCAAGGATACTAGAAACTAAAGGGAAAGGAAATGGAAAATTGTAGCTTCCAAGTTAAGGCCATGATATATTGATTAACATAGCAATAATAAAAAGTTGTATATGTATTTTTTAAATGAGTCCTTTTCACTTCAATAATTCATAATTCAACGATCAAACAAGTAGCTATTATATTTTTAAAAATGAATAACGAGTGTGATATATATTTTAATTATTTTTATTTATCAACAATAGTTTCCACAATAGAAAATATAATATTTTACAAACGATGCATAGTTTAACAGTTACAAACAAGTAATTCAATATTATATATTTTTATTGTGAAATAGACTGTAATATAGAAATTTTTCTTCTCAAATTAAATTTCATATCTGACGATCTTTGTTTCTCTGAACGACACAGCCTCATTAAACTTCTAGTTTTGGAGGTGCCGTGAGTTTCAAATCGGAGGATCTTGAGGAGGTTACAGCGTGGCTGGCGTTACGTTTGAGGGCGGCTTCGGTTCGGCTTGAGGTCGAGCTAGACTTTTTCATCCACGGAAAGATAACATTCTGCCACAGCGACCCCGATAGTATTTGCCTCTTCCGCCCCTATTACAATCTGAAGAATTAATTATAAACATATAGGTTATAATTTAACGTCATAGCGTAACTCTATCCTTTTTTATCACTACTTTAACATCATTTAATTAAAAACAGATGATGCAATATGCATTTCATTACAAAAAACAAAGTCAATAACAGAATAAAAGCTACGTATAGCTACGATACTATTAAAATTGGACAACAATACACTCAAAATATTTAATGTTTAGTAAATACTTATTTACTTATTTACCGCGGCGGGTAACTGATAGCAGCGACTCTTTCCGCCTCCGTGGGCATAAAGACAGAGGTGGCATTGTTCAAGAGGGCCGCATTAATGGCGGACAGATGATTGAGGCGGAAGCTGTGGATATCAAAGTGATTCTTGAGCGTCACAAAGAGATCGTTCGAGAAAGAGTAGTCCCTCTTTGGCATATTATTATATCCTTGCTTACAACGAAGCAGATAACTTGTAAACCACTTTGAAACACAGAATATAAAGAACTTAAAATAACACTATACAAACACGTTTTTTGAAATAAATATTGCAACTGAACTAATAATGAAGGCCCTTACTTGAGCATTAAGGGAGTGCTCGTTTATGACGTCATCCTTCCAGTTAGCTTCTAGTATTCCTTGACCTAGGAAGGATTTTCTACCATGGAAGGTTCATTTTTATTTACTCTATCTTAGCCATAAAAGTTCGAGTCGGGTTTACGATATTTTTTCTTAAAATTGCCTCATTTCATAGTATTTATATCTGTTACTTGAATGAATTTGTTGACTTTAAATTAAGAAAATATTTGGTCAAATAAAAGATTTACGTCTTCTATTGTTGGTAAGAGAGTATTTCTATTCAATACCATAACAAGTTATTCCATCTCAAGTGTCAGTCTTCAATGTCTTAAATTTTAACTCGTAACAGGACTACCACCCCTGGAATAGCACCCCCCCCCCCCGACAATCACCCCCTGGACTTTTGCTCCCCGTTATTAATATTTTTTATCCCTTAAAGTCCACTTATGAAATAAACAATATTTTCTATATATGAACAAAAATGACGTCACTGGTAAGCACGTAATCACAGCTCATTAGAATTGAAATATGTATAAATTAAACGTGTATAACTTTGCTAATTTCGTGTCTTAGACCTTATATCTGGGCCAACTATGTAAGACCAGGCAAGCATACAGTTTGTATTCTATCAACTCAAAATCTCTTATTTATCGCATATAGGTTCTAAGCTATTTTCTAAGATTTAATTAAGGAACCGTTTTATCAAGAGAAGCAATAATTGGCGACCATCGGTTGGATCATCAGCTGCCTAACAGGAAGAAAACGTGCAGATTTCAGGACCTTTGATAGATTGGGAGGTTCTCGAAGACGCATTTAATTCATACAAATTCCAATTCTAATTAACTATGATTGCGGGCTAATCAGTGACGTCACTTTTGTTAATAACTAGAATCGAGAGCTCCTTTATTATTTCCTAGGACCTTGCAGTTACAAACGATCATAAAACATAGTTTACTTAAGAAAAAGACTTCAATGGATAGATTTGCAAAGTAATATTGTATGGAAACGAAAAGAATGACATTTCTGGAATAGTATGAATCAATTATAATTTTTTATACGACCGATATTTGGAACATAGGTTTCAAACAATAATGCAATTTGGTCATAAATAAAACATAGTTCACTTAATAATAGGACTTAAAAGGATTTTTTTTTCTTGGCCCAATGGGCATATATTATCAACGAGTTCATTTTATACAATAAAGAGGTTCTTAAAATTAACTTTCAAAGATAAAAACATGTCAATAAAAAAATATTATCAAATAAGACATATAATTATTTATAATAAAAAAAAGATATTTATAAGTGTAATAAGATATTTGAGTGTAAAATAGCTACTGGGAGGATTCCTGACAGGTCGTTGTCGTTGATGGTACGCAATTTGTATATTATAAATTGGATTTTGGTGATGACGGCGTCGCATTTGGCATTCGAGGAAGTTGAGAGGAAGTCCTCTTCACTGATGGTGGTGTTAAAACTTCCTTCGATGATACGACGGACAGCTTGGTATGTTTCATTTAGAGCTGGGCACTTCCATAATAAGTGATCCGTGGTTTCGGGCTGACCTTTGCAGAAGAAGCAATTTTGGCGTGTGTCGTTGAAATTTTTGCAGCCACCTCTAACGAACCAGTGAGTACACGGTATTTAAACCATTTTTCCGACGATGTTAATAAATTGCTTCTTACTGCCGCAATACATTCACTTGTACTCCTCGCGATCCCGCGTCTTCTTAAATATCCTTCGTAAGGTGCTAGGGTAGGGACAATAGATGATTTTCTAAGCTCCCTTGTTGATACGGTTGATAGTTTTAGACGATAAGGTAGGAGTGGCCGTTGAATTACGCTTGGCCTGCCAATTTGGTGTAGCAAGAACTTATGAGCAAGTTTGTTAATTAATGAAGAAGAATTGATAACGTCGCCGGCTATTTGAGCGTTAAGGGTTCTTGGAGTATGAGAGTTTAGACTCTCGACAACAGGCTTCTCCCATCCTAAAAGCGACTCATATCTTTCGATTATGTCTTTAGAACCGTTGGAGAATTGTTGCATACGAGCCGAGTGTTTTGAGACTATTTGTAAAAATTTTGATAGACCATTACAGGGATGTTCGTCGTATTCGCTTTCGTAGATTTTTAAAAAGTGATTAAAGTGGATACTCCAAAAATGATTTTTTCCCCATAACTTTCGTATCCAATAACTGTTAAGAGACTGCCACAAAATCTTGAAATTTATAACACCCAATCCTCCCACTTTTATTGGGTTATGAATTCGATTAAAGGATATGTTTTTCTTTTTGTTCAGTACAAGTAAAGACGTTTCAATAGTCATGATGTGTTCTAGTATAGCTTGGTTAAAAGGGGTGACTCGTAGTAGATGTATAACACTTGGGACGACGTAGGAATTCCATGCCTGAATTCGATTCCAAACATTTAAATTAAGATTGTTGAAGAAATAACATTTACGTTTTAGTTTCATTAAAATCATTTCACAGTTCAGTATTGAGCTGTTTGGACCAATCCATGACCCGAGTATATTTAGATCGTCAGAGAGTTTTAGGAGTGGCCAGGCTTTTTCTATAATGCCTTTATAAGGGCTTATCAGTTCCGTCTTCTCTATGTTCATCCTTAGCCCAGAACATCTTGAAAAATTGTCTAGAATGTTAAAAGTTCTTTTCATGGAAATAAGGGTTTGCAGCGGGTTGCCGGAATAAACCATTGTGAGGTCGTCGGCGTAGCACAAGCATTTTAGTGTCTCTGCAGACGAACAAAACCCGCGAATTTCTTCGTCGAAGTGTATTCTTTGCAGTAAATTATCGACGCATAGGACGAAAAGTATTCCAGCCATTGGGTCACCTTGTCGAACGCCTCTTTTGTTATGGAAATAAGACTTTCGGTTCCCGTATTCAATTAAGGTTCTTGTTTTGGCAAGGGAGACACTAACCATCCGAATTATGAAATCTCCTAACCCTTTGCTATAAAGGGTTTGGATGATAAAATTATGAGATATGGTATCGAATGCTTTGGCAAAGTCAATTGCCATAAACGATGAGTTAAAATCATAGTCAAAAATTGTCTGAAGTGTAAAAGGAACAATGTCCATGAGTTTGTTCTTTAAAAACCGTATTGTGATCCGTGAAGTATTTTATTTAAAACTTTTTCCATTCGATTGGCCACGACATAGGAGTAGATTTTATAAATAGCGTTTTGCATTGTAAGAGGACGAAGATTTTTAAAAACGTTGGATCTTTATTTTTTTTAGGTATTAAAACAATTTTTCCATCTGAAGCAAACTCGGGAAAACCAACGGCTAAAACTTTTTCGTAAAAACTGAGTAAAAGGGGCGCTAAATAATGAATATATTTTTTATAAAATTTGAAGGTTAGGCCACTTGGACCTGGTGACTTGTTAATATTTGTATTTTTTAAGATGGCAAATTTCACTTCATCAATGGTAAGATGTGTTTCAATATGGTCATTATCCTTGCGGGAAATGTGAAGATTATTGTCGATGGGGCATCTTAAACTTTGGCAGAAGTCGGCGTTTGACGTTTCGCATCGAGTACATAGTATAGAAGCCGTACAATTGAAGCAGCTATAAAGCTTCGTGAAATAGGAGCTAATTTCGGTGCATACGAAGTCTGGGTGGCTTGATATTTTTCCGCTACTTGTAGTGAGTGAAATAGCGAGCATCTATGTACAAGAGTCGCGCGCACGACAGAGAAAGAAGGACCTAGAGACAAACTGTGCGTGTGTGGCTGTGTGCGTGTGTGCCTCATGAAACATCCTGATTGGCCTGTTTTGTTAAGTCAACCAATCAATTTTCATTGTGGGCGGGCTTTTTATCTCTTCTCCCAAACCGAATGAATCAGTTCAGTGTATCGAGGAACAGGCGCACCATAGCTGAGGGAGATCCCAAGAAACGAAAATATAAGACACATTTTACCACAGACTATACAAAGTAAAGTAAAAGGCAATAAGGAAATTAGGTAGGCAGGAATAGGCCTAGGCCTGCATGTTGGCATGTATGTAAATAGTTATTTAATGTAATCTTTGTTCTGTTCTGTGTACATACTGTTATATTGTATTTCATATTTTGATATATAGAATTGAAGTAAAGTCAAGTTCTGTGTTGAAAAATGATGTCCTTGGCCCTTTTTTTTAAACGCCGGGGGGGGGGGGGGGGGGGTGGGATCACAGGATACCTCCCTGAAATGACTTTTTGCAGGTTGGGATGCCTGCTCTGCGGAGATGAGGAGTGTATGGAAGAAGAACAAATAAGAGAGCGTGAGGAAGATGCCAATCGAAGACTTTGCTACTAGGAGATCTACTGGTAAAGCGAAACTCTGTCCTACTCGAGCTTTATAAGGACAAAAACATGAATATATAGCTTTAAATACTAACCCCCTGTAGAAACAGATATTTATTGAGTGGAGAGACAATGATGCAAATACTTGAGGGGATTTCATCTAAGATAATTAATTACACTGAATATCAAATTTCAAATTATTTGGAGTGGAGTCCTTAAGGGAACTTGGGTCCAGGATGTCCCTGAAAATCCATTTTCTACACCAACACCTGAACTTATTCCTGAAAACTCGTGAGCTGTCTCCGTCGAGCACGGCGAGCGATTCCACCAAGAGATTTCACTCATAGAGACACGTTACCAAGGGCGGCACAACCCCGAATATGATGGGCGACTTCTGCTGGTTCCTGCATCGTGAAACTGACACAGAGGAGCACAAACGCCAAGCCAAATGCCTAAAGCATTTTTAATTACATTTTAATGGCGTTTTTGGCGATTTCTATATTTTTGAAGCATCATGATGTAAAAAAAAATCGATGAACTTTTGTAAATTTCATTGAAATCCAGACTTCTAGCCACTGGGAATATTTCTGTAACTGAAAATGCTGACGTGATACAGCAAAACGGTTATGATTTTTGAAATCAGCGTACCCAAATTAGTCTAATCATTTTTTACTTCTCAAGTAAAAAAACTAGTTGTTCAGTGTTATAGAAGATTAGTTGAAATTTTCGAATTGAAAAGAGAAGATCTAATGAGGATCAACGATTGTTAAAGTGCTGCGGGTTACATAAGCGTTATTACATAATTTGAATTTGTTAAGGACTCGTTCATCGGACGGAAGAAGGGAAATTTAATATAAGAGACTTGAAAGTGCAGGAGCAGCTCAAACCTCCATGGGCATTGTAATAAAAATGGATACCTACAAGTGTTAAAGGAGACCATGAATGAGTACGGAGATATCATTGGAGAATATTCATCATCTGGTTGAGAAGCAGAACGATGAAGATAATATTTCCTGCTATGTTTAGTTCAATTATGTCTGGAAAGTAAGGTTCCACATAAATCGAGAGAAAAAACTACCGACTATTATACCAGTAGCATTCTGTGAGATGTAGAAGAAAAATAAAAACTGATATACCAACTGAAAAAAATATTTGTGAGTTATTGAGAATTATCATTGTCTATAAATAATAATATTTTGTAATCGGGTTCCATTCTCAAAGTTCAGAACAAAGATTCGACTCTCGAGAGGTGAACTTCAATATTTGATCGGCCTCCTAGAATAGATCATATCATCGATGGATTAAATTTAATTCATAATGGTTATATATATTCAAATTAATGAATGCAATCAAATAATAAAACTAAATAGTTTATTTAAACATTTACATTTTAAAATACGCATGAACTTATGGTCATGTTGAGAGGGACAAATGGAAATAAACATAAAATACCAAAAGGTAGGTAAACGCAGTTTGTTTGCAAAAAAAATAAAAATTTCTAGATGCATTTGTGTGACAGAAGCAGGAATATTTATTGACATGAGTGGGCAATTAATTCCATCTTCTCCCCTTACAAAGTTACACATATCTTTATATATATATAAGCTTTAAATGCATTAACAAAAAATAATTGAATGCATAATGCATTATAATTTTAAAGGATGTATGCAAAGTTTATTTTTTCTTTATGAATATATATATATATATAATATATAATATATATATATACATATATATATTGTTCCTAATTGTTTTATTCTTTGAATAAAGACCTTCTTTTATTCTCAGAAATGATAAGAATAATTAATATGGCTCAAGGAAAGTCTGAGAAAGTTCTTTTACTATACTTTGAATGATATATGAAGTTTTTGGTCAATACTACACGACGGCATTTTATCATAACGGAATAAATAAGCATACGTGCTCAAGAACAATTATTAGTTCATTGCACTTACTCTGATTAATCTATGTTAGATTTATCCTTGTTGATAGGCAATGGTTATAAATAGATGTGGATAATAGTTCTTTATCGCTCAAAAAATTGTCCAATTACTATTAATAATGCATTGCAAAACGTGAATTAATTAACAATAGAACCAACAATTAAGTTCAGTGGTATAGTTAGAAAAATTATTATTGTATTTTATCAAATAAAAATAATGAAATACATATATGATCTTTATGGTAATATACTTGTACCGATATCAAAAATAAATGGCAAATATATATTTGTTATAATTATGTATAATTATTTCATAGAAATACAGAACTGAGGAGTCCATTAGCAAATTCCACTAAGAGGAACATGTCTTCACTATGGAGATGGAAGGAGGGCCACTTACTGAAGACGATGAACCGAACTCCTTTCGCAAAGATGAAGTATGAGACAAACGTGGGAGTTATAAGTTGTGTCTTGCTAAAAGAGTTCTATAGCTGTCTTATCAGTGCAGATGGTAATTGAGTCCCAAAGCTCAAATTTATAGAGCTTTAAAGCAATATTTTATAAAACATATTAGCCATTTTCTATAGAGTTTGTTCCCTACATGAATTGTTTGTTTCACAAAACAAAGTAGATTTTTTGATTATTCATGAATGATTTGCATTTTACTCCTTAACTATAGGAAATATATTTTGCAATAGTTAGGTTGCTTCATTTTCTACTGGTATACTTGAAAGGTGTTAATAAGTATATAATACAAATATATATTAATTGCATCCATATTATAATATATCAAGGATATCGGTAGCGAATAAGGCTTAGGTAATTATACTTCATGGTAGGTCAACAGACAATACATACGGTTGCTATACCTTTACCGGACATAGACCTTTTGTGGCTCATTGGAGCAAACTCAACTGTAAAATTTGTAAGGAAGAGCCTGCGCTAACCCAAAAGAGGTACGAAGCCATGCAAAACGAAATTATTGAAAGCATTTAAATTGCTATTATATTTCGTAGGAAGACAAATATCCCTCTTGCGTGGTCGTGCTCATTTATACTTTATATGATGTTTGCATACTTTGTGTAAACGGAAATATAACCAAACTAACTATAACCATTCATGTTACACATGTACTATAAATAATGCATCCAATAAAATTTGATTATACTTATTGACATACAGAAAAAGGGTAAATTCGATTTTTGACTCTCAATGTATGAGGCACCGCTTCGATTGCCGAGAAAGAAAGGTTATTATGGTTAGTCTCATTAAAAATATTCTAGTTTCGATAGGGTTTACTGTAATTTCATCACGCGTAAATTTCCTCGTGGACCTTTTATAGCCGCCTTTTTGTCGAGGGTATTTACCTCGCTTGCTCTCTTTTATAGTCAATCCATTTCCTTGTTCTCATTTTTTCTCGTGGATATTTTTGTCACGAAGCATTTTCCTCGTTCTCCTTTTTCTCGTGAATTTTTTTAGTCACAAAGTTTTTTCTAGTGAAGAATTTTCCTCGTTGTTTATTTTTCTTTACTTTGAAGACTCTATTTTCGCGGTCCACGAGGAATTTACGCACGATAAAATTACTGGACACCTTCGATTGACTAAATTAAATGCTATAATTCTTATTCATATTCCATCGAACAAAATAAGTATAAAAATAGTAGATATACATAGCCCTTATTACCAAATGACAATTAACTTTGTGACTTTGGCATGATAAGTTTTCCACCACATTCATGACGTCACGATACCTAGGAGATTAACCATGGTATTACTATAAAATTGTGTCCTCGATGTATTTAAAAAATCTCATTCCTCAGTCATCTTTATGATACACATATTTATCTTGCAAGACTTGCTTTAAATGTATATTAATACATTTCTGTTTATTCATTAAGTCTGATAAAATAAAAATAATGATAAACTCTCAGGCATTCTCTCTTTTAGCCTAATTGACATTTAGACATAGTTGAAAAAGACCTATATTTGGGTATTTGTTGGGTATCCCCCCCAAAAAAATATTTGACCGATTAGGATTATGTAATTTATTTTTGGGAAGAAGATTAACCTTTATACAAACATGAATGCTCAATTCTACAATATATTTTGTTAAAATGTATATGTAATCAACTTAAAACTTTTTATTTATGATAATAATCCGTCATATTTTCATTATAAATTGAAGTAGTCGTTGTATATTCAAAAAAGAGTTGCACTCTTATTGATATTTAAACTACATTTTGATGAAAGTATTTTTCAAGTTTCTTTGAAATTAATATAAACAATACACTTTTCATATTTAATAGGATTCGGTCACTTTTTTGTATTTCATAAAATATACATTTCATCGAACAATATTGAATTCGATACAAAACTTGCTTTTCAACTAATCTTAAAAGTAGTTAATGATATTGAATGGCTTATTAAAATTAAATTAACCTTATTTGTACGTGCAAGTAACATCTATCTTAATATAAGAACGAAGGATAAACCCAATTTATTAAAGCGCCTTAAAAAACTTCAATATCTAAATTTTAAAACATTTTCGATCCATTTACATACGTTTTTGGATTAAATCCCAAGAAGTATAGAGCGTCCACGTTAAGACATTCGGGTTTATAGGTCACCCTAAATTTTAAAATATAAAAAGGCACTTATCTATTCTTAATATACAAATAGAAATAAAACTTCTTTCAGAGATCTCATTCAATAAATTCAAAGTAATTTTATTAGAAAACCCTTTAAACTAATATGCAATCCTACATCTCGATGTATAAACATGATTTAATTTTCCATTCCATAAATTTATTCTAAGAATTGAAGTTTCTAATATTTGTGAAAAAAATGATACAATTTCCTTTTTACAGTGGATGATGAGCATTTCATTTTTGAATAAACTCATTATTTCTACATAGTATATGTATACTTGATGCTGTCTCGAAAATTCCTTTGAAGTAGAGAAAAACGCATGCCATGATTTTAATGATAAAAAGATCAACTTATTTGTAAAGAAAAAAATGAGTTAAAAGTACACATAAGTAAATGCACTTTGAAAATAAATATGTTTTTTCACAAGACAAATAATGATTCATGTTAATGCTTTAAAATGTCTCTGCATTTATATATAATAGACAAATTGTATTGTTTAAATCTTCATAAAGAACAATGAAAGAAGTTCATTGCATATATGTCTTGGATATAAATGAATATCAATTACTTATCTTGAAATATAATTACAGAATTCAGTATCTTTTCTGAAAAGATATATTATATTTATACTCAAACACAGCATAATATATATATGTTTGAATTTATAATAAGGAGGACTCGTATGAGATATCTCAAGTTCGACAAAGACATAACATAAAATCCATTTTGCACGTCAGCTTTGAAAGTAAAAAAATCAAATTTACAAAGTAAAAATCGGACTAAGACAGAAGGAAGAAAAACTATTTAGTAGATACATAGGCAGTTAAACTAAACTTTTTACATTCATATGGAAGTGTTTTGGGGGACTGAGGATGATAATTCCAAAACCATTTTTTTTGCCTATATGGTTTGATAGACTTACATCCAACGGGATATAAATAGGCATTATTGCATTAAAATTAGTCTACCAAACCTAGGATCGTATCAATGAGGTAGATCAAAATTACCATTCCCTCTCGGGATTTGAACCTGCGCCCCCAACATTGAGGGTTAACAAACACGACTTGCGGCATGATCTTGCAGCACTACCTCCCGATGAGGACATCTGTTAATGCGGCCGTTTTTCTAAGATGTCGTGAGCATGTTTTCGAAGAAATTCAGAGATAAGTCATCTGAAATGGCCAAAGGAGAATGGTTCTTCTAATGCGTTTTTCTATATACATAGTGAAAAGTCAAGAAGATACTATATACAGTGGTGGAGAGGAAAATGGATTTTTTTTCAAGCATGTATTATTTTCCACCTGAATTTCAAACGGTAGGCCACTGAGAACAACGATAATTTTAGATTAGTTATTGTACCTTTAACCTTCTAAATTATCAAAATGTCTTCTCTGTGGTGATTCCATTACATCAAAGGCCTTAAGGCCGTGCATATAATATAGTCCTCTGACATAAGGATCTATTTCTCCTTAACTACAGCCTTCAGGAATTGACTTTTTCCTTCTCAAAAGCGAGGTCTCTATTTATTTCAGCAATGATATCAAAAATATAAGCAAATTATATATATATATATATATAGGGAGAAAATTGATTTTTTGGCGAGCCCTCGAGCAAGACCTCTTGACTACGTGCCAACAGATTTATTAAAAACAGTAGTTAGAGTTAGATGGTTGAAAAATCGTCCAAAGCAAGAATTTCTCAAGATGTTAGCGTATCTCTTGTTTTTTGTTTTAGCGACCTGATGTGGAGATGTGGTTCTGTTTGTCAATGACTTGGCAGCATCCTTGAAGAACCTTAAGTAGGCCTTGTCATTTATTTTAAGTCCCAGGAGGAACCAATAAGGATATCCTACGAACTCCTTTGCTCGGGAATGACTCTGAGCCTCATGATAGCTTGGGGATGTTTTGCTTCGTGAATGGGAAGTACCTCCTCTAGCTTATAACCAGGTACATGTTATTTTGAGTGTGTGTAATCGAGTATATTTGCCATGGGGCACATAAGTTACATTTGTAACCAGTCTATAATAAATAAATAAAAACAATAAAATTATGTAAGAAAAAAAAATGCCAATGCAGAATGGATTATATGGGGACGCTGCGTCCCATGACCCTAGCTGCGGTCCTGGCAGTGTGAAGGGTCGTGGCCGACCTCAAGGCCTTAAATATGTTCCACACTGATACTGCGTGGCATGCAAAAGTAGCTGTCTCCCTCCCAAGTGATACGCCACTAGAGTCGTGGACCTCATGGGCCTCCTCGGGATGGGGAAGACGAAATCACCAACCGGGTTCCTGGCACCGTTCATGGTTTGTTTGATATTTAGTTTATGCTCAATGAGAGTCCCACTCTTGCCTTTTCGTCACAAACATTGTTAGGTTTTGGTCAAAGCTTAAAGTTGCCAAACAAACTGATTAAAATTTGTTTTCCTTTTCATATGCTGTATTGATCATATGTTTTATTCTAAGGGTTTTTAATGGATAAATCTATAAAGTGAAGTTTTTTATATTATATTTTTATGTCATATCTTTCATCAAAGAAATTATATGGTCATTTTTGAGGTGAATTTTATCGCTCTAACTGTGCTCTAAAGGGTTATTTAGCACCATGAAGAGGTTGTCAAGTTACAATGAAAAGCCCATTGATATATGTGAATTTATTATCGATTTTTCAATTATTATATTGAATACTTTTTTCGAACTATTTTTGGATGTTTTTTATGAATAAGTTTAACTCATGAGCTCATCGACTTGCCAAACATTTTCAGCCCAACGTCACAATTATTTGTTTGTCATAATTCGAGAGTTATCACAGTTTAAAAAGTTATGCGATCCAATAGTATCATTGTTGGTACACGATCGATCAGAAATGGAATTCATATCTTGCAGCAGGGATTAAAATATATTAGGTTGTTCCATAAATAATGAGGTAGGTTAGTTATCTCGAAAAGTTCACACGCTATCTCAAAAATTTCAACGGGAGCGTTCTTATCGCATATTTTTGCACGGGACAGACTATATGGCGTCACTCAGGTTAGTATATAAGGTGAGTAATCGCGTCATTTCTATCATTCATTCTACTCGCCGCTGAAAATGGAGACACCCGACTTTCGCTCCTACTTCTTGATCCGGATCAAGCTCGCCATGACAGTCAACGAGATCCACGGGGACCTGCTCTCTACCTTCCCTGACTCCTGCCCTGGCCTCTTCACCCTCCAGAGATGGCACACTGAGTTCGATAAGTTTTTTTTGTCCTGGAGAAGAAGACCCGTCCTGGACGTCCCCGGGAGACGAGGACAGAGGAGAATGTGGCCCGTGTGAAGCGCCTGGTCGAGAATAACCTCCGGATGACCACTCGACAAGTTGCTGCAGAGGTGTCCCTACCATCTACAACTGTTTTCAGGCTTCTGACGGAGGATCTAGGGCTCCGAAACCTCCTCAGCGTGCTCGTCCCTCACCAGCTCTATGAAGCCAACAAGACGCAGCGAGTGAAGTGCTGTCAGGATCTCCTGAAGCTGTTCTAGGACCACGGGGAGGACTTTCTGGGGTCTCATCTGTAAGTCCATGACGAGTCCTGGTTCTACTGGGATTCGGCGGAGCGGAGGAAAGTCTGGGCGGAGCCCACGGGGGCCCGGTTCTCGACCTCCTGGGTGAAACATACAGCGAGGAAGACAATAATTCTGATGGGGTTCACCTGCAAGCCGAGGCGGGTATCAATCACTGCACTACCTGTCGGGACCACAGCCGACCGGAACACCATGATAGAGTACCTGAGGACGACTGGGAAGCGCTTTGTCTACCTGAAAAAGGACAAGATCTGGCTGAAAGATTGTCTCCTCATGTGAGACAATGCACGTCCCCACACTGCCACCGATACCAGGGAGTTCCTGACCTGGAGGGACGTGGAACCGGTGAAACAGTTACGCTACTCACCCGACCTGCACCTTTGTGACAGGTTCCTGTTCCGGAAGTTGAAGCACCTGCTCCGGGAGGACAAGTTTGGGGGCCACAAGGAGGCTACACTCACCGTTCAGCGGGCGATGAGGAGGGTCAGTGAAGACGAGTTCTACGACCAACTCAGGAAGCTCCGTGGAGACTGCCACGACGTCATTGCAGTCGTAGGGGATTATGTGTACTGATTGAGAAGTTTTTTTGTTGATCTGATGAAAATTTTGAGTTTTAATTGGTCGACCTCATTATTTATGGAACAACCTAATATAATTGTGTGCGTCTACTTTTTATATTTTCATCCTTAAATTTCATTTTTCCTCTTCAAAAAGGTCTTTTTAAGAGTATAAGTAATACATAAAATCATAAATTTATGTATTTAATAATTATTACTTATTTTCAAGTGCGAAAAAAAGAGGATCTTTGTTCTGAACAACTCACCAATAGATATTCTAGTGAAAGTATTTTATGTAAAAAATACCCTACTTTCCTTTTTTATTTCTTGAGGATTATCATTAAAGGGTCTTGCCATGGAATACAATGTACGTGTCAGTTATTGCACATATACATTTGATACTTTACCGTTATTGGTTTAAAAAAAAATGTATTATATGTAAAGATATTATGTTCATACATTGAAGTGCAATATTTAGTGATATGTATAATATATGAAGCGGGTCGAAGTTGTTGTTTTTATTGGGCTTGTTTAAGGAGATTGTGTAAAGGTAAAGGAAAGCTCAAAGGACTAATGAATTCCTTTTATAGAAACAAAAGGGATAGCCTGCTTTTGGCCTTTTATTTAGTTGAAACAAATTACTGTTTGTTTCGATAAGGGAAGGTAGAAATAAATATTTCAGGGGGGGAAATTGGACACATTGTTCAAAATGACCTTTGGTTACTTAGATACCCATGGAAATATAAATGTGATCAAATTTACTCTTTGTAAGGCCAAGTTACATTTTGATTGGATTTGAGTTTATTAAAACTTAGAATATCTGTTAGAGATCTTAATTACTTAATTATGTTTTTAATAAATTATCGTATATCTGTGGATACATCATGATATAATTGATGGAATCCTACGGCATATAGGAGTCTAGAACTCCAATATTCTCAGTTTGTGATCAGAGAACCCCAAGGGTCGGTTGATGTCGGATTTAGAGATCCAATATGTTCAGGCTGTGATCAGTAGAACCTGGGAACCCATTTGTGTTGAGTTCAAAATCCCAATATGCCATAGTTTTTATTGCTGGAACCCCGTGGCCCATTGTCGATGGGTTTGAAGCCCTAATAGACCATGATGATTATTGGGGAATCCTATGCATAGTCACGATGACATTGAAAGCTCAGTATATAATTATTACGACCAATGTTACTTTACTATAATAAACTATTACAGTTCTCAGTCGTTGGTTATTTCTGTGATTTTGTTGTGACGAACTTTGCAAAAAGACCTTGGTCTACACCCGTACAAGATCTAGTCGATACAAGAACTGGAACCACCTGACCAATTCAAAAGTTAGGAATGGTAAAGAGATGGAGATCATGTAGAATCGTAAACTATTTTCGTAGAGATCACGATCCTTATCTCTTCTAGGAGAGATGACGATTTAAATATGGAGATAATATTTTACGATACTGTACAACTATTACATTTCAGATTTCTATTCTTTATCTTGAGAGGAAATTATTTAATTTTTGTGTTAAAGAAAGCAAATGCAACACAATATTTACTAACATAGTATCTATATCACCGACCTATATAATAATAATTTTATACTCATCTGAGAAGAAATCAGATATGATAAAAATTGTTTGAATGATTTCGTCATACCATCTACATATTTAAGTCGGTATCCCTCCTGTAAGAGATAACACTCCTGGCCTCTTCTAGCAAAGTCGTTGATTCTTCTGATATAGATTACTGTCGTTGTCACTCCTAGGAGAGGATACGATCGAGATCTCTACCAGTAGAGTCAACGAATCTACTAGATCCTTATTTCTACTGTGACATATACATTCATTATTTGTTTCAACTCCAAAAAATTATCAATCAAATATTTTGTGTCCATGAACTATAAAACGTTATATTTTCACAGATACAGTTAAAGTAAGTCCTACTACTTATACAGTTGGCTTATGTAGTTTTGCTCAAGCTTATTTTTTTTCATAACTGCATTAGCTAAAGTCAACATATTTACAGCCTTTTATCGATAATCTTTTCATGGAATAATATATACTAGCCTTAAGCTTTTTAAGGTTATTCTCCCTTCTTCTAAGAGGGAGGAAAGAAATTCAGCACCACGTCCAAGAGATTAGGCTTCTAACACATTGGTTATATACAAACCATGTACCATACATAGACTTAATCTTTTTAAGGCTAATTCATGACCTCCATGACCTTTTTCGTCTAGTTTTAATGATGGTCGTTGCTGGAATTTTAAAGAGGAAAAACATAAACAAATATCGTTTAACCCTTTCAGTCACGGGGTTCTTGAAAATATATATTTTTAATTTATATGCCAAATAGGTTACATACCTAATTTTGTACTGCATTTTAACAAAAGAAAAAGTTATGAGGTGGTTACCTTGAGTAACTACTGTGATGCAACTACAAAGCCTTATTGTTATATAAAAAATGTCATATTAGACAACAAAACAGAAGTATATATATTTTCTTACTATACTAATATGCAATAATTTTGGTTCAATTTCTTTACAGTACGACATGATTTGTCTTGCGTCCTTGTTGAATTGGAACACTTTTTATAATCCTCCAACGTCGACAGTCAGACTTAAACTAATGCTACTTGAACAATCTACGCAACAAACAAACACTATTCCATCATGTTTTAGGGTGCATAATTTATTAACTGAAATTGACGCGACTTATGACGTAATTTGGAGGTGGTCTCTGGAAGTAACCACTGTGACTATCTATGATAGTATTCCAATTTTATTTTGCAATGCCTCAACTTCATATGAGAAAAAGGCGAAAGGTGTTCCAAGAGTGGGCCACAATGAAATCTGAACGTTTGGATCAAAGTAACGCAATAATTCTTTATGAGACGATGTTACCCTTTTTATGGACATATTAAAAATAATTAAAGAAAGTAACATTATTCTTTGTAAATAATATAATATTAAATGTAATTATTTTTTCTAAGCCTATGTTATTGCAAAAATAAATTAGTTTCAAAACGATAGTAAAAAAGTCAATAACAATAATATTTGCACTTGATCATAAATAATCTAGTTATATTAATCAAAATTTATAAATGATTGACAAAAGGATGGCTTCTCTTATTGTTTCAAGACCTTACTCCGTGTTATGTCCCTGACGTCACGTTGGAAGACACCCTGACGTCATGTATTCTGTGTGTCTCTCTTTCCTTTTCCGTGTATATATTTCTTCCTTCCCTTGAGTGTTAATAAAGGGTCAGACCCTTCACACTTGTCGTTCTTATATATTCGTCCTGCCGTGCAACTCATTGGCGACGACTCTGGGATATGATATATAATATAATATTATATATATATTATATATATATATATAATACTTAATAGATATCTCTTTAAAAGGTATCCCAACACAAAACTCCGTACTTCAATTGGCACAAAGAATTGCATTCATCTGATATAATTAACACATGTTATTGGACATAATATACATGCTGAACAAAGAAGTACATCCTATTTAATAACTTAGGGGTAAGAGTTTCGAAAAAAATCATTAACTATAAGATTGGTTACACTGTGTAAATAATATCCCATTAGTATTTTTGGTTATAAATAATATTGGATAACCTGAGATTGCATATTAATTGCTTGCATAAAAAATGTTTAGAATATGAATCATAAAATTAAAAAGTAAAAGCTTTCATAGGCTAATGTATGGAACAAACTTAAAAACAGCTCTTCAGGGCATTTCAGAAGTGTGGGCTTCAGCTCATAGAATTATTTGGAACTATGCTCTTCAATATTATAGTGATTCGACGGTAGACGTTATCTCTCAAAATGTCCACAAATCATTGTTCTTTAAAATTGAACAGTCCGGCTTGTTTGGAAGAAAGGGAAATTGTCAATAATGCGCTATCAGTACATTAATCTCAGCTTATTCATCTTTCAATGGAGGGATATTTAAATAGCCTCTCTATAGAACCGCAAATATGCACCTAACTAATTGTCCATGGCATTTAAATATGTCCATTCCGAGTGTTCGTGAGGAAGTGCAAGATATAACATTTTTTTCGTTAAAGGTCTTAAAATTGAGTAACTGGATTCTAAGAATTAAACGTTCTATGAAGGGAATTCATGACGGGAGAAAATTCACGACCCCGCTGCAAGAGGTCTCTAATTTCATTGTATTTAGTCACATTGTAAATACTGTGGTAAATTATATAATAATACAATACAGACATTGTAGATTGCCCAGTTATATCTTTCTAAAAATATTAATTACACTTAACATACAAGAAATGGATACGGCCAATGAAGCATAATAAAGTTGTGGTCCTCTTTGGACTTTCGAAACGGAGAAATAATCGCTCAAACGTCTCTAAGGCAATATATTTGGGGTATTAAATGCAAAGGCAAGAATAGTAAGAAACTAACTTAGAAAAATTATTTCCTGGATGTCGTTATGAGAGAGGAAAAAATATTTAGGCCATTTTTTTCAATGCGTCATCATTTTGCATTAATTCCTTCTCCCTATGCTTCATCCTTCAGTCTTAATTCATCCCATAGGGACGCTTGTCTATGGTGTTAGGAGGTGAGCGTTCCCGCATTCTGAATATGAACATTACGCGGGAAGAAAGGGTGGTTATTCTTATTATATAATTTCATCATCAATGAGCCTCTACCTTCAATAAAGTAACATCCATCTCAGTACCCTCAGGGCCTATTTATACGAATATTCTTCTTTTTATATGAACCAAAAAAATGCTCAAATAGAGCTCATTTACTACTTTTATAAAATAAAGCTAAACAAATGGTCTCAATAATGCTCTATGATTCTATTTTGAATGATAAGCTGGGCCCAAAAGTCAGTAGTTTCCTTTAAAAATGCTTTATATAAAAATGTATCTATCAAATGTATCTATCAATTTTTAAAATAAAAAATGCGTTATTAGAATTTCTTGGGCATAAGTGTTATATATAATAATCCTAGAACCCTATAGCTGTTATGTGTTTTATTTAAGGTATTTATGACTTTGGGTTGATCATCAGAGTGGGTTTATTGAGTTTATACAGTCGAATTGTCTCGAGAGTATCTTTAGCTTTATCATTTTTATTGTTTACAAGAGGTAAAACTTCGATGAATAATATCTATGTGCTCATTGCTTATGAAGTAAAAGTGTTTTTTCTTCTTTTTTTACCCTCAAGCATCCATTAAAGAAAAACATCATAAAATCATGTGATGTCTTTTCTTAACAACACTATGTAAAAGGATTTTTGCCCCTGGGTGTATTCCTCAGTTGAGTCTCATTTTTTACGTAATTCAAAAACTGTCACTTAAAATATCGTCCGACAAAAGGTTTGGCCTTTATGACCCTTTTTTCAAAATCAGAATTTCATTTCTTATGGTTCCCACCCAGTTTTCTTTGTGTAAAGTAAGAGTTAACGCAAATGTCAAATATATTTATTATTTTATTATGTCAATGCATTTCAAATCAGTTTTTATAATTACATTTCTTTCATAATAGTCGAACAAAAATAGGCTTTATATTGCAAAAAGGATGATCATTCTTTAGTGTCCTATTTAAGAGGTCATATTTTTTGTTTCAAGTCTATTGACTATACTCTTATATACTTTTTGTATATGTCAATACATTTCAAAAAAGTTTTATTATCTAATATTATTATAATATAAGTGATGTTAGTAAAAAATGATTTGATATAATATTAAAATTCTTTAGTGTTCTAATTCCAAAGCAATATATAATATCATACAAAATGTTTTTTTACTTTCATCCCAAATATCGAAGTTATAAAAACTGTTCTGAAATACATTGACAAATGCAAAAATATATTATATATTAGAAGACTCCTCTGGTCTTCAACCGATAGCGTGGACAGGGAAATCTCCCCTCCATGCACTTTCCAGATGGTCATAACCTAGAGGTCCACTTTGTCAAATCTGAGCACTAAAAACGAACATGAAAGATTCCGCCAGACGGTCATCAGCAGGGCTGTAGGATCTGGTAAATAAACTTTCTGGGCATAAACGACCTTTTAACGCAAATAACGCATATTTGGCCTTTTCTGCATATTTATCGCATTTGAACAAATTTTGAGGATATATATATCTGGAAACGACCGGAACACCTTTTTTCACCGGGACCCGGGCCGGGACATGATATATATTTTTGTTCCTTCCACATTCTGAAGTGAAGAATTTCAAAAAAAAGGTGACAACGTTTTTTTTTTAAGAAAAGAGTCTCAAAAAAAAAAAGTGACGACGTATTTTTTAAGAAAAGAATCCCCAAAAAGTTTCTAAAGTGATGATTTTTAATTTTTTTATGACAACGAAATATTGAAAATATTGATGTCCCGGCCCGGTGTATAAAAAATCCGGACCACCGGGCCGGGACGCTCCAAAAACAGCCGGGACCAGATATATATATATATATAAATCAGGAAACGACCGGGTACCCAGCCTGGTCCGGGTCCCGGCTGTTTTTTGAACGGCTCGGGCGATCATTTCAAGGGATTGGACACTTCATAGAATCTCTCAATGATGGCAACTTGGCAATCGTCAAAGCCAAGAAACTGTTCAAGGACCCAAAGCTACCGGGTCAGCTGGCATTCATCAAGGGCAACTTTACTCAACTGGTACGCGCTATTTCAAGCCTGCAAGACCGCCTTCCACTGACGGAGAGCATTGGAATCCTTGAGATGGTCCAGATGCAGCTGACCGTTGATCCCTTTGCCAGCAAGTTGATGAGTGTCCTTGAGAAGAATCCGGACTTAGAAAAAATTAAATTCTACTCCGGAATTTTGAAGAGAGAGACATTGGAGCTCAAAGATGGTCCCAAATTGCCATTCATCTAGTCGTATGCTCAAATTACCTCTGTGGACTGCGAAAGGTTCTTCTCCAAACTAAAGTCTCTTTTGTCTGACCAGTGAACCAGTCTGACTGAGAGGCATGCAAAAGATATGCTCATTCTCAGTGGAACAATGATTACATGACATAATTTTTTTAAATTTAGAATGTAAATTATTTTTCAACATAAAAAGACTTTTTTGCTTATTTAACCTTTTTTCGCATATTTAGTAATTTTTTCCGCATATTTCTTGGCATATAGGGGATTGTTTTTGTTCCAAATTCCAATAGCCCTGGTCATCAGAGTCCATTACACTGTGTGTCACCCACAAAGAGAGAGAAATAGCGCAGATATGTCCACGAGGACATACAGGATTAACACACTTTAGCCGAGGGCACTTTCGGGCACTGACAAGGTCGGGAAGGAGGTCATACATGACAGATTATTCAGGGATTTCAGCTGATGGCATTCAAAGCCCGTTCCCCTGCGCGTCACCCACGATAGAGAGAGGGAGGGAGTAGATGAGATGTGTCCGTGGGGACTCAGGATTAACATACTTTAGCCGAGAACCCATCACACTCTGCCAAGGTTGAGAATGAGGAGGTCATCCGTGGCAGGCCATTTCAGAAGACCAGCATGTTAGATCAGCAACGAATAGATCCATTTCTATTGGTGTGACTTGGAGCTTCAGTTGGACTTTAAAAGAAGGAGCCGTATAAATGCAGGACTAAGATTTTCTATCATGATCCAGTCCTTCTGCCCCTCATTATTTCCGAACTGCTTGAAAGTCTCCGTGAGACTATCAGGTTGTTGAAGAAAGGAAGGAGGTTTTAATATGATTTTAACGAGCGAATCTTTCGAATACAATTTGAGTTATAGGAGTATACCATTACACGAAAATGTTTCTCGAATTACCATCCAAATAGGATCATAAGTTACCACTTTTAGATATAAATTATGTAGAAAAATAATTGTCCCCGGGCCCGACTTATACTCTTTCTTTTCAAATGTTTTAAGCAGAGTTTTTTTTTTTTTTTTTTTTGTAAGCAAATTACGGTTATTGACAAAAAAATAATACTTATTTTAAATTTTATCTTCAAAAACATAAACGGATGACATCAACATTGGAGCAAACATGTTCTTTTTCTATACATTGTTCTTTTTATAAGAATAGGAAAACTATATAAAACACGCCCATTTTACTTTTGAAGATTCAGCACAATACAAAGTTATTTATTTGTTTAGAAATGCATTTTCACAACAAAACAAAAAAACACCCACATTATTTATTTGACCTTATAAAAATCCCTTTGACCGCAAGGGGGAGGTTGCCGAACAATACATTTTACTACATCAATTTTCATTTAAAAGCAGTAACGTGCTGTGGGAAAAATAAGTACAAAATCGTTGTCAGATCACATTTTGATAACAATTTAACGAACTAAACACTCCTCATATTGCATCCATGAAAAAAAAAAAATGGTAGTTCCGCCATCAGGAAATTGTGTTGTTCATCTCTTAGGACTTTTTATCATTCCCCAAAAGATTAATATTTGAAAATATATATTTATAATAGTTGTCATTATGATGGATTTTGTAAGTTGATTAAAAGAGTATATTTTTGCGAAATATTTGAAAGGCTATTCCCACATGTATTTTCCTTTCTGCAATTAAGATAAAGTACATATTTCAATTCAAGTGAATATAATTCAACATATAGCCTATGAAATATAATAATACCTCCGCCGAAGGAGGTATGTTTTCACTGGCGTTTGTTGTTACCTCCGCCGAAGGAGGTATTGTTTTCATTGGCGTTTGTTGGTTTGTTAGTTTGTTGGTTTGTCAGCAGGATAACTCAAAAAGTACTGAACGGATTCAAGTGAAACTTTGTGGAGTTGTTGGAAATGCCTAAAGTAACAAGTGATTAAATTTTGGCATCTCTAAGTGCTTTTTTAATATGCAAAATGAGCAAAATACTAAATGAAATGGGGTCTCTATTCAGGGAGTAGGAAAGAACAAACGCTAAAAAAATATTCATTGACGTATTATTGTTCATATATCAGCTCAGGACTATGTTACCCAGTGACGTAGCTTAAACTTCTTCCTCTTCCCGTCTCTGAGTGCTTTTTTAATATTCAAAATGAGCTAACAGAGAGGAAAACAATGATTAGAGATAGAAAATCGGGCGTGTGAAAGGGAGCATGTTTGAATGGGAATGTTGTGGGGATCGGCGGAGGTACACACTCTCTGAGTGTATATATGCCTCTAGTTAATATTGAAACCTCACGATTTTTTATGGCCATAAATGGTAACCCGTTAGCGAACAACCTTACATGTTTAGGGGAAATTACTTCTGCTCCTATAACTTCCTCTGGAGGTAATAATGAATTAGTAAAATTTGTACTTTTGTACTTTTTAGCCATTAAATAAATATAATTTTACTTATATGCATTTTAGAATGATCAATACATAATTGCTTTAAAAATTATGCTATTTATTATTTGAAAAAATATTAGACCGTTTTAATTACTATTATTTAATATTTAAAAAATCACCAAAAATAATACTTGTCATTGTTATAAAGATATTATATATTCCCCAATTAAAAAAGTTCTTCCAAATTAACTAAATCTTATAATAGTACAATAATAAATTATTGTATGTGTTTTATTCGAAGAAAATTGCATTTTCTACATCATTCATTAAATATTTTATGTCTCAGAAACATTTGTGAACTTTGCTCCATCAATGTTTGGAGAATCCTAAGATTTAGGGTAAATAATGTTTGCTATATTAATAAAAATATATTATATAGATAAATATTATGTTCACATAATTTGACATTATTTTGCAATAAGAAGCTCTTAAAAATGCACAATAGGCCCCTGAAATTATGATATTACCTACTATGTCGTGAGATGAAACAATATTACTTATGATAACTGTATTATATCAATCGGTACTTATCTGACATTTTCTTACTGTCATCCAAAGAGAACAATATCTATGTTGTCATTGCTTAAAAAGTAAAAATAGCTATTAAAAATGCGTTTTTTCTTCTTCTTTTTTTTCCTTTTATAAAAATAATCATATTGTAACCCTAATATATAACATTTGTAACATGAGAGAGCCTTAGGGCCCTTTTGTTATGGATTTGTTACACTCTTTCGTCATAACTGTGAGCACCAATGTTTCTAAGTATATTTTTGATGGGTTTCAAATATGCTCTTCTTTAAAAATTGTGTCTAAAAGTGTCAGTCTAATAAATGGCTTTCTAACAAAATCCTGCTCTGGGTTGTAAAGCAGCCGATGATAAATTTATTTATTATTATTTTAAAAAATATGTGTTTGAGCGCCTGGATATTGAACAAAAAATATATTTTCAAGTCCAAGACGGTTACCAAAATGTTATTTTTTTCATGATCTTTAGTGAAATCACAAAACTAATGTCATTCACTTAGTCTTCGAACTCAGCTTTATATGCAAACCCTTTATCTTTATTGAAAGATGATCAAAATGATTTGGTGGCATATGATGATCCTCTAAGTACTGAACCTTCTACTCCATATTTCAATTTCATAAAAACATATATGAACGAACCACAAAATATATATTACGTTACGTTAAAAAGTCTCTTACTCGGTGAACATTGAATATTCCATGATATTTCCAATATATTCCCATAATGACAAATCTGTACTCGGGATTTCGATACCTACAGTTGTGAAGAGATAGGGAGTGTGATAGCCATGTGTGTTAAGACATATTCAACTCTCAATGCTGTGGGACCAGGTTCGAATCCCGAGAGGAAATTACCATTTTTGGTCTACCTCATTGATAAGATCCTAGGTTCGAAAACTAACTTAAACGCTAGTATGCTTATTTATATCCTGTCGGATGCAATTCTATCGAACCATATAGGCAAAAAAAAGGCAATAGAATAAGAATGCCTGTAATTCTAATAAACTGATCCAACCCCAACCGTCTGTTTGTTCGAAATCAACATATTTGCAGTTCGACACAGCTAAATCACGGTTTTAAGGAGCTCTTCCAAATATTTCAGACCAAAACACTTCAGTGTGATAATTCAATAAAATCAACATTAGTGCAAAACAAACCAAAAAAAGTAATTCAAGTTTTGTCTAATCTTTTCCTTATGAGATAATGACTACATATACGCAGGTATGTAATCATATTGTTTCTTCAAAATATAAAGTTACGTATGACTCATAGTTGTTGTAATAATATGCATATTTTAATTAATTAACCAAAAAGAAATTTGTTTTGAAACTTCAAACACTTCTTAGATTGGTTATGAAGGAAAGCATTCCCTTGAAAAATAAAGGAAAGTTATTTGGGAAAACAAATACTATACTTCACAACAACCTCCAGCTTTTATCAACGATCCCGCTCCTCAAGGTATTATATTTTTGAAAACACTTTTATAAAGATATCCAATAGACTACGACTCTTTATATATTAACATGGTTCTAGGAATATTTGTACTAAGCACTTTTACGTAAAAAAAATATGATAAAGGTTTTTTGTATAAAGAAATATTGATAATAAGAATTTGTCCGACAACACTTTTGTATAAATTCATTTTTAAAGGGACCTACGGACTTTCGGGCCAAGTTTATGTGTCGAAATAACTCTTTTAAGCATTAATGAGTCCATATATCTCGTTTTATTTAATAAAACTATTTAAATGAGCCCCTTTTTAGCAGTTTTTCGTTCATATATAACATAAAGGAGAAAATGTGTTTAAAGTTTTCTATGCGAGTATATTTCAACTGAGCTTCGTAAGGTATGTTTCGTAATGAATAAACAATAAAATCAGACGTTGATTCTTTTGACTCATTAATATCGAGGATTTCGTCTGAAATCCCTCCTTTACCAGGAGTGGTGATAATCTGACTGAACGCTTGAACACCCTTTGCGGCTTAGGACCCATCGTCCATATCTCATAATCCACCCTTATCAGGTTCGAACCGGGCTTTTTTAAGTTTGTGTGGAGAAGGATTCTTAAGTACAGACCTCTCTGATCATCTTCGTCAAACAACATATCTCCAGTTCGTTTGCCTGGAGACCCCCTCTCCTTCCTTCTGCAATAGATCCTTGATGCACACTCCGAATCTCTCCCTGCAGTATCCCCCAGCACTCACGTGATCAATGCAGTTTTTTGTATGCTACGATCATTGATTCAAGTCAGTACCCTGGACCAAGTTTTAGAAACTCACCTCTTTTGAAGTTCTTTATTTTGTCGTCCATGATTCGATTTTAAGTTTGTTAAACATGGATGAGTTACATATGTTTGAGGTCAACATGTGTATTATATTTCCTATAATTATAATGAATGAATATAATTTCATAAGTAATATACTTATAAGCTTAAGTGGGGAAACCTGAGTTTAATTAAGTATCAAGTAATTTATAAATAGTATAAAGATCTAAAAAATGTCTGTGCAGTCATTATAAGTGAGACGTAGACTTGTTGAATATAACAGTTTCTTAAGGATGATGTGACGATCTGTAAGCACATAATTTGGAGCATGTGTTACTGGAAAAGTGTATTTTAGTTTCATTAATAAATAATCAGAAAGCCTTGATTATTTTCTTCTTTACCAAAGAGTTATTATTTCAACTCATATTACCATTTGCTATGGACAAATTTCTATCGTAAGTGAATTACATGTTTCATGTAATATATATTAATCAATTTTTTTTTCATTAAAGAGTTGATTATAATATTTTTGGAAATCAAAAGTTTTTTATAATACTTGTATTTTATTAATCCATTAGAGCCGAAGCGTATCAAAAAACATTTATAATATGGTAAAGTATGAACTTCCATTGAAGAAGATACACAACATAAATTTTTTTAAATGTTTGAGAGCACGATATTTCCCTTTTGTCTGGAAAGACCCAACATAATTTATCAGGTCCAGCTTTTAAGATCATGTAATAATTTGAAAATATTCGTCATCATATGGCAGATATATTTTGGGTAAAACCTTTTTCATTGAATGAAAACTTCGGTAGACAATATTCTTATGTAAAGAATGAAGAGATTGTGGTAGCAATATATATAATTTTGCAAAAACGACACACAAAAGTTGCTAAGAGGAGTTCTATATTTTGTTGTAATGTATTAATCAAAAGTTACAAATAGTTTCCGGCGATAGCAGTATTTTGCAAATAGGGAAAAGTGTTTTTAGTCTAATGTTATACGTTTTGTATGTTAAGGAAAATTTGCTTTCAATATTGCAAAAATTAATTCCTATTGCATTTTTAAAAATCATGAGATCTTTCTATTTTTAGCAATTCGTAATAATGAATCATATCAAAAAATATATTTATTTCCGAGTTTTATTTTCCAAAATTATTTTGGTTTGTAAGTAAATAAAGTCAGTTTTATGTAATATATGATTTTTTGTACGACATGATTTATTTTCTGATATATTTATATTTATTTTAATTAAAGATGTTATATTATACTTTTAGTAGCTCTGAAGCTAGTGTCAAATATATATTTAATCAGTTAACGAATTATATAAAGAGGGAAGTATAGAAATAAATATTCACAATTTTTTTCCTTCTGAAATATTAATCATGCAATGAACGAATGAGGAGTTAAAAAATATAGAATAATATTATAATCGTCTGACTGAATAGTTTGGGCTTAGATATGATACCAAATGCATTCGGCATAAATAATATTATTACATTTAGTGATCATTTTCATCGTAAAATGCTTTCTTATGGATACGTACAAATATAGCCAAAGAATTATTTAAAAAACTCATAGAATTCTCATAAAAATCAATTCAACTATATTAAATAATTTTTTTGTCTTTTACTGTGTATCTAGGTATATTGATAAACCTTAATATTTCATTCTCACATCATTCCATCATTCAACAGGTTGCTTTATTTTCGTTTCTATCCTCTATTTCTTTGATACCTTTTATCAAGGTCTGTATAATAAGGTCTGGGCAATACAAAAACAAACATGTATTCCTAGCAGTATAAATACTCAATGACGTCACTGGAGAACGAATATATCTATCTATCTACAGGGTGATTCACTTAAATTGAGACTCATATATTACAAACTACAATCTTTGTATTAAATTTTACACAAATAATTTTTAAACAAAAAGATAGCACAATGTGTAATTTACAAAATGTATTTCATTAAATTTTCACATATCCTTCTTTGGCCTTCACTACAGCTTTGAACCTCCTCACGGTGGAGGCAACACAGGCAGGAATCTCTTCCTCAGACAAAGAGGCCCAGGCCTGAATCAGCTTCTTCTTTAGAATCTTCACCGATGGCCAGGACTTGCTACACACCCTTGTCTCCAGAATGGACTATATTTCAAAGTCCATTGGGTTCAGATCTGGGGAGGAGGGAGCCACAAGTCTTTGGACCAAAAGTCTGCAAACATATCAGTGCAGAAGCTTCGAACCAATTTGCTGGTATGGGATGGAGCTCAATCTTGTTGGAACAGTAAAAGAGCCGTAGGATACTCTCTTTGAAGATGCAGGTATACCGCCTGGTCGATCTTCGCGCCCTCCTCGACAAAGATAATTGTGGCCTTCTTCCCGTCCGACGTCACTCCCGCCCAGACCATGACTGAGGGTGGCTTTTGCCTTCTGAAGAGAGTCCTCAGCTGCACGGGGATGTCTTCCTTTTTTCTAGATAAAACCCGGTCATTCTGACTGTTGTGGGTGGCCTGGACCGTGAAAATCTTTGTCTGAGGAAGAGATTCCTGCCTGTGTTGCCTCCACCGTGAGGAGGTTCAAAGCTGAAGTTAAGTCCAAAGGAGGATATGTGGAAATTTATTGAAATACATTTTGTAAATTACACATTGTGCTATCATTTTGTTTTAAAAATATTTGTGTAAAATTTAATACAAAGATTGTAGTTTGTAATCTGTGAGTCTCAATTTAAGTGAATCACCCTGTATATATCTATCAATCTCTCTATCTATCTAAAAATATATATATTGGTTTTAGGAATATTTATATAAAAACTTATGCACAAAGAAAATCTGATAAAGCATTTTTTTGGGGGGAATTATTGATAGTAGGAATTTTCCCTTAACGACACTTTTGTATAAAATGCATTTTTAAAGGAAACTACTGACTTTTGGGCCCAGCTTATCAGTCAAAATAGCTTTATTGAGCATTAATGAGCACATTTGGTTAGTTTATTTTATAAACTGAGCCCATTTTGAGTACTTTTTCGTTCATATATAAAGGAGTATATTCGTATATAATGGACCCATAAGGGTACCTATGAACATAGGCGTAGGAGACGGGGGGGGGGCAGGGGGCAACTGCCCCCCCAAAATTCGGCTGAATGCTTAAATTCGGGCAAATTGGTTGAGGTATTCGGGCATTTAAGTTGAAGATTTTTTTTTTGAAATTATGTAAGCAAACGGATTGTGAATTATAAACAAGAGCTTTCCACCTTTATGTGAACTCAATTCAATTTAAAATTCCAGCTTTTCCCCTTTTGAAGAAAAATATCGCTCATCTTTTAGCTTATGAGAATTATAAAATTTAATTTTATCACACATTTAAGTTAATAATTTTGGTGCCACTGAAAATATGCACCTCGCACGTAAAAGGTAAGAAGAGTGTACTTTGATACTACTTAGTACTCAGTAAAAGAGATGTAAAATAACAACGGATCTACAAGTTATAGTACTACGATAGTAATAAAGTTCTTCTCAGAAATAATTGTTAAGTGCACATACCTTATAGAGTTTCGGCAACTTTATTCATCGAACTACTAAACAACACTTTTCTCTATAGAGGTAAGTTTCTGCTCGCTGTATTGACCAGAATGTACTTATATTTGAAAATTATAATTAAATTAATGTTCACTTCACAAAGTTAAATCCAATAAATTTTAGTTTTTGGTCATGAATAAGTCAAGAAAGAGGCTATACAGAAGCAGAGTAAGATGTTCAAACTGGGGAAGAAGTTGATGGCGACTACAAGAGGAAACACGTGTCAAGAGTGCATGAAAATGATGAACATGTTTGTTTAGCTCCTAGATAATCCCCACCACACCGGAACTCAATCCGGTATCAGCCGGTAATAAACTGTCTAGGAGCTAACCTTTATTTCGAAATAAATTATATTGACACAAAAGCAAAAAGGCTCTTAGAAGATACTCCTCCATGGGCTTTTTCCTTCTTCGCATCTCCTCGGCCAGTTCGTCCATCTCCATCCTCGTTCGGGGACACGCGCAGATAAATGATGAACATGTTAAGTTTATTCGTTTGGTTGATCAAAAGCAGAAAAAACTTTCCTTTGGAATTATGAACAGTGAAAAAAATGAGATAATGATGCCAACGGAGGCCACTTCCTATACAGAAGAATCAAGCAGTATAAAGGACATACCAACTGAAAATAATGAACATACTGAAGAGGTATAGGTGAAGATTCTTAATTTGCTAGCTGTAGAGGCAGTGGTAGAGGATATACAGCCTACATGGACAAAACAGGAAATAATGATAAAGATCATGGGCCCATAGGCTACCATCACACTGACATGCGAGATTATCCACATCAACCTCTGTTGGATGAATACAACAGGAAACAGCTAGATCAGGGAAGTGGGGCAAGAGACTTTAATCCTGACCTGTTCAAGAAGTACCAATGGACGAGCTTTGATATTCCACGAAATCTATAGGTTGTTTTCCGTGTCAGAAGTTTTTATTTGATTCCACTTTCACATACAGCAATCGGTAGAAACTGGAACGACTAGTGAAGCATGCAAAGAGCGGTAATCATCGACTTGCAATGTCTTAATGGATAATTTCAAAAGTCAATAAAAATCATCAGACATCAGTCTTGGACCAACTTGAACAACCCACAAAGACTTGGTCCAAAAGAACATAAATTACCTTAAAGTTATTGTAGAGTCCATCTTGTACACCGCACTGCAAAACATCCATCAGAGATGCCATGAAGAAGACAGATCAATGATTGGACAGCAGTCATACATAAACTGTTGAAACCTTATGGAGCTTGCCACTAGACTAAACTCAAATTTGGGGGCCCATCATCAGTGGCTTTTGCCACACTTCACTGAGATTTCAAAGACCTTAGCTAAAATAGCAGTAACATAATGTTCAGCAGAGAGATTTTTTTTTGTTTGAGAAGACTCAAGACCTACCTCAGGTTCACCATGAGCCAGGAAAGGCTCCATGTTCTAGGACTTCTTAGCATCGAAAGGCGTTTTGTAAATAGAGGGGACATCAATACAATAATAGCTTAATTTGGCAGACAAAATGAAGAAAAAAAACATGTTTTTTTTAGTGTCTTCTGAAAAAAAAAAATAATGTAATGAATAATGTGTAATTACAATAAAAAAGATAAAACTAAATATTTTCTGCATTCGATTATTTTTTCATAGATTTAACAGTTCTTGTTAAAATTCGGGCAAATTGAATGCTGCCCCCCCAAACCCAACTCCTCCCCTACGCCTATGCCTATGAACATAAGCTACGTAAGTTAAGGTAGGCTTTGTGAAGAAATAAAATAACAATAACATAATATATAATAATAAGCGGAGCTTTGTTATGTCAATGCGGAAAAGGTCTGGGTCACGAAACTTACCTTACCTTACCGTAGCTTATTGTTCATAGGTACCCTTATGGGTCTATTATATACGAATATACTCCTTTATATATGAACAAAAAAGTACTCAAAATGGACTCAGTTTATAAAATAAACTAACCAAATGTGCTCATTAATGCTCAATAAAGCTATTTTGACTGATAAGCTGGGCCCAAAAGTCAGTAGCTTCCTTTAAAAATGCATTTTATACAAAAGTGTCGTTAAGGAAAAATTCCTACTATCAATAATCCCAAAAAAAAATGCTTCACCAGATTTTCTTTGTGCATAAGTTTTATATAAATATTCCTAAAACAATATATATATATATTTATAGATTGATAGAGAGATTGATAGATATATAGATAGATAGATATATTCGTTCTCCAGTGACGTCATTGAGTAGTCACACTGCTATATGTTGTTTTTGTATTGCCCAGACCTTATTATACAGACCTTGCCTTTTATTGTCGGGTAATCATTGTTTAGTCTGAACTTCTCTGAAATAAAAAATACACTCCCACTCTTTTTATCATTGTATTTAGATACATTCAAATAGTCTCAACATTTAATGAATCCGTTTAAGAGAAAATTACCAAAAAGTATTTTAGTTACTACGGTTTATTTATAAAATTGTACAAAAATGATACCTCTAGCTGAAGAATAAGATTAGCTGTAATTAAATTTAGGGAAGAAATAACTCTTTTTATTGGCAGAGGATGTGAATGCATCTTTTTCAACTGACAAATCAAAATATATTAAAGGAATCAAATGATATACAGATAATACAGCTGATATCCTTTTTGAGTGAAAAATAAGCATAGGTTAGATTGTATCATTTGGTATTGCAGATATTTTGCGTGATGGTAATTTATTGCAATTGTAATTTTAAAGGGAAAGTGTGAGCACAATGCGTACAAGTCTGTTTAACTCTCGCCTCCTTGTGTAGAATATCAAATTCGACCAGTCTCATTGAAAGATTTGGTTCGATTGCGTAATTTTAAAGCATTAATGCTTATACCTATGTATCCTCAAGGATGTAACTCAATCCAACATTATAGTATATGTATTATCACGATATTTGATTTTATGATATATTTGGTTTGATATATTATTTGTTAACATTGTATTGAATTGTTCAAAAATAAATTTGAAGTATTGAATAACAATAAAATAGAGCCAATCCGCTTAGGCGCATCCAGGACAAAGGCAAAATATGTAAATGTGCCGTAGTTAATGTAAGTTAATTTTCCTAAAATTCCTATCTATAGAAATAGAATAGATATTTTGAAATTTAAAGTGAATGTTAAGAGATTTAAAATCGTCCTTATTAATACGACATATACCTAAATTTACGCATCTATCATTAAGAAATAAATTACACTTAATGAACGCCGGAAATTTCTATCTACATACATACATATATATATATATTTTTTTTTTCTTCATTCCTCTAAGTAAAACCGTTACATAATTTCTCGTTGTCTCTGAGGAGATGAAAGGCATATTTCTTTCATTCATTAGCGCATCTTAAATGGAGAAAAAATCCTTGAGAAAAAATGTATATTTACACATCCAACATAGAGTATATAGTATTTTCAGCTCCAAAAGTTAGTTATATAATTATATTAATCGTCATATTCCTTGTGAAGGGAAAACATATATATTTATACTTCTTCTTCTTCTGATTTACTTCTCACAATCTTGACAAAAATATAATTTTTGTGCCTAATGGTTGAATAGAATTGCAGCTTCCGACTGGTTATGAATAAGCATTATAGCATTCAAATAAGTTTGTCAAACTTTGGATCTTATCAATGAGGGTGCCAAAACTAGCCTTCCCCTTCGGGAGTATTCGAACCTGGGCCCTCAACATTGAGAGTGAACACACTTAACACACTGAGCTATCCAATCTTGTGTAAAAATATTTATTAAGTACTCTAGTCAAATACATCAACTTGAGGTTGCTGTTTGCATCAATAAACTTATTAAGACTTTTAAATATATTTTATAGCTAGGTAAATAATATACAGGGCCCGACGGTAAATCGGGAATAACTTAAATGCATATAGCGCATCCTGTATCAGTGATAGAAATATTTTATTTATATATTTTTTAAAGTCATAATTAATGTTAATTATTACTCATAATGAGAGCCCCGTTCTTGACCACGGAGTCCACACGGCGCCGGAAAGAGATGCAGGCTCTGGACACCTCTTGCGGATCCAGCTCTTTCATGGTCTTGATGATGGACTGCTTCAGGGTTTCAACAGAGGTGTGATATTTTTTGCAGGCCAACCCCTCAACCTTCCCCCATAGATAATAGTCGCAGGGATTCAGATCCGGACTGTTGGCGGGCCAAAAAGAGGGAGGCCAGAAGTTAGGAGTTTTCAAAGCCAAAAAATCAAGAACAATTTTGGCCCTGTGGCCGGTGCTGAGTCCTGTTGGAATGTGTAAGGCCTTCCATCAGCCACATCATCCATCCAGGGGACAACTACCTCCTCCAAGACTCGCTTGTACACCTCCTTGTTGACTGTTTCCTTTTTCTGGAAGAAGTAGGGGGGCATGACATCACCCTCCGTACTGATGACGGCTAGGACCATGTTAGATGCTGGATTCTTGGTCTTCATGAAGGGTTTGACCTCATCAGCGTCCAGGCAGATCCATCTTTCGTTTCTCCGATTGTGGCTGGCATCAATAGTGAATATTTTTTCATCAGAAAAGAATCGAAGAAAACCACTTTTGCTCTTCATCTGGTTGATCAGGATCTTGCCTTTGGTGACTCTATCAGCCATGTTCTGCTCCGTGAGCAGGTGCTTTGTAGCCCTGGCCCTGCTCCTGTATCTAAGGTCGATCTTGATAGCCTTTTCAATTGTGCTCCTGTGCACATTTCGGTCCTTGGCTAGCTTGGAGATAGGGGTGTCTGGATGAGCATCAATGGACCTCTTGAGACCTGCCAAGAACCTTGGAGTCCGGATTTTGTCTGCTCTTGAGCTGTGGTCAGCTCTCCTGTCCTTCCCCTCATTGTCAAATGCCTTGACAACCTTATACACAGTAGATTTTGGGTAATGAAAGAACTCAATAATCTTTTGAGGCGTCCCACCCGCACGACAAGCTTCGCATATAGCATCTCTCCGGACTTGCTTCATTCTTAGGCCACGTGCTACTGAAAATCTCAAAAATAAAACGTCATCTGTTGAATGCAGCTTGTCGCAAGTTTTTAATTTTTTCCAATGCAACATCTCAAACAATCACAATCGGCATTTGAAATAATTCCCGATTTACCGTCGGGACCCTGTATATATATATATATGTATAAATAATTTATTATTAATTGCATTCATACAATGAATAATAAACAAACCACAAACCACTATCTTACATTAAATAAAAAAGATATTTTAAAATAAATATTGGCACCAATAATTTATATAATTAACGTATTGAAATTAAATATAGACGGTGCTAAGTTATTAATATGAAATACATTTGCGATATTATGAGTATTTAAATTACCTACTTTTGCAACGCTGGGATGTGGAAGGATGGTGGACCGGGAAAAGTTTTAGATATTTCCGAAGCAGTAGGTCATTTCTGGGAAAAAATAAAAAATAACCTTGAGCTATCGAAATAGGCCTAGAAGAAAATGGGTGGCAAGAACGGTTAGGGATAACCTAGACTTTTATTTTTAGCCAATACCTCGGTCAAAAAGAAAATAGCCTCTTGGGCGAGATTTTTAACAAAAGCCAACTATTAATGCCAGTGAATTTGGAGAGAGAAGGGATTAACAGGAACGTCAATTTTAAAAGACGACAGTGTGGCCCGAGGGACTCTTTTTTAATTACATCAGTGGGGTACAAAATACAAGCTTAGGGCTGTTTTAGTGAAGGTGGAGACAAAAAACATTTTTTGAATCAAATGGAGAGTAAAAGTGAGAGATTAGGGTTAAGTTTTACAGCGAAAGAGATTAGAAAAGCACACTTCAGAACGGCAGTTTTACTTTCTTCTACTTATTGGACAAAAATACAGGTGGTGTCCAAACACGAGCTTCGGAAGCATACGAGGCTGTTTCGACTAATATGCGAATAAAAAATTATCAAAAATAGAATTTCAATTATAACGAAAACAACTTAACAAATCTTTTCCTCATGACTTCCGCCGATTCGAATACATTTCTCCCACCTCTCAACCCACTTCCTGAAGGCCTCACGGTACCTGTCTTCCGGGATGGTCCTCCCGACCCGGGTCTCCACTCCTTCTGGACGCTCTTGTCGACGATCTCCACGCCTCGAGCATCTTTTCATGACTGGGAAGTAGAAGAAGTCTGCAGGGGGCAAGGTCAGGAGAGTGGTAGGGTGGATGATCGATGACCTTGATCCCCTTTCTGGCTAAGAACTCTTCGTGCTATTTGCCATGTGGCACGGAGCATTGTTGAAGTGGAAGCCAGTCTCTATTGCCATTTCAGGTCACTTCTCCTAGTATTTCTTAAAAAACATGTTCATGACATCCTTGAACACGGCCACGGTGACGGAGGTCCTCACCGGGAGATAGTGCTGGAAGATCACGCCGCAGTGGCGAAGGAGCTGAGAACCATCTGTTTCTTCCTTGGTTATTGCCCTTGAACTTCAGGGGCGATTGGAGCTCTTCGGGAGCCATTGAGATGACCCTCGTTTGGACTCAGGAGTGAAGAAAGACACAGAGATTTCATCCATTGTCACAATCTTGTCCAGAAACTCCAATCCGAGCTCAAAATGAGTTTCACGAAGGCTTGTGCGCACCTCACTCTCTTCATTTGGTGATCCTCTGTGAGCATCTTGGGGTCATCTTGCTGACTTGATTGAGAGCCCAAGATCGTCATGGCGGACGTGGAAATGATTTGTTGAACGACGTCTCAAACTTGATAGGCAGTTCCTCTCATTGTCACCGGACGGTCGGCCTCCACGTACACCCTCACAGCCTCAATAAAGTCGTCGGTACGGACCTTCCTCCTCCCGTTAGTGCTCCCTTGTTAAAGAGTCCTTCCAGCCTTAACTAATGCTGAAATGCGGTAGATTTGCTTGGGAGATGCTGTTGACCTCAAAGGCCGTGTCGACCATGGTTTTGATCTCACTTGGGAGTCTTCGGGCATTGGCGAGGTCCTCCGAC
>CP045897.1:15598741-15611942 GCA_013387185.1 Caligus rogercresseyi | reverse complement strand
TTTTGGGACTAACCTGTGTAAATATATTTTTTGTTTGCTCGTAGACTGTCATTTATTATCCATGACGAAATGAAAAAACGCTGACGAAATTAATACGTCCTCGTATCCGATTCCTAAGATTTTAACTCTCGAGCCCCCTATCCGAGTCCTAATATTTAAGTTATCGAATCCACGAATCCGAGTCCATCAAATGAGCAAATCCTGATTCCGAGTCCACAGCCCAGATAATATCCCGTAGTCAGACTTAATCTCAACTTATTTCAACAATAGTTTCATACCTAAATACTAAATAAGTTGTTTATTTTGTAATAAGAATGAATGAATAAAAAGGTCATTCAATTGTGTGTAAATTTTGTCACTTGGGGTAAAATTTAAAAAAAGTGCTTTACTATTCTATAGAGAGTTTGGGAGAAGTAGTTTATAAGTTCTTCTTATAATATTTCATCCCCTTGTTTATATCCCCAAAAAAATACTTATTAAAAACTACATTGAAATGTTTGGAAAATTGAACGCTGAACGCAAGACTTTTTTTTTTTTGGTTCAACGTTCAGCGTTCAAAAAAAGTTCGTTTCCGTTCAGCGTTCCGTTCATTGAACGTGCGTTCAGCTGAACGCCGTTCAATTTCGCGTTCCGTTCAGCAAGCCTGTATATTAACATACAGAATTAAAATTTAATAAGAACCCAAAAAGTCGTAAAATTATCTACCTCGATGCGACTCCTAAACATTACCATCTCCTTCCTTCGTATATGGTTGGATATACGACTGTACATTATGTGTCAATAGTACCTTTTGCAAACTACCAGAATCTTCAAATTTTGGTACCGTTAGTTGCTGATGTTTACATCAGTACTATTGACATACTATTTTAAATTAGCATAGTTATATACATATGGATTCATTTCAAAGTGCCAGAAGAAGATAAGGGAGTGCGATAGCTGTGTGCGTTAAGGCGTTGGGGCGAAGGTTCGAATCCCGAGAGGGGATGGTCATTTTTAGTCTACCTCATTGATAAGATCCTATGTTCGTTAGAATAAGTTTAATGCTTATTTATATCCAGTCGAAAGCTGCAATCTATCGAACCATATAGGCAAAAAAAAGAAACATAGATGCATTACAGTATATGATAGTTCAAATGTTTTAAAAGAGTTTTTAGTTTTTCAATTTGAAATGTAAACGGAATATATGTCAAAAAGGTTTTTTCAATGAATATATCATTTAGTAAAATATTTGGTTTGAAACAAAATGCAATATCAATTTGTAGTTTGTATCCCGGAATGTCTAAGGTAATATTACCAGAATATATCTTAACTGCTTCATTTGCTTCATTTTTCTATGCTATAACAAAAAATACATGGATCTACCAATTGTTTATATTTTCGCGTTAAAAGTTATTTTTTACACATACCTTTTTTTATTACAAAGAACATATTTTGGATTATTGAAATGAAATATTCCTGAAATATATTAAAGGATATAAAGTCATTTCCATTGAAAGGATTAACAATAGAGCATCGCATATCAATCTCTTGCACATATTATATAACAAAATCCTACTCTGATTGATAAAGAGTATATTTACATTCCTAACCTAGGAATATATGCATCTAGGATCATGGAAAAATATTCAAAATTAATTTTAAAAACGCTTTTTGTGTATGAAAAAAATTCCTTTTCTCTTCATTTCTTTCCCTTTTCTTCAGTCATGCATAAACACTTGAAAGACATCTTGAAATGCATAGAACTCTTGATAACATATATATTAAAAGTGCACTCAACAAAGATTTTTTTGTATTTATGATTCAATTAAACCACATTCTTGCACATATCTAGCGAAGCAGTTGAGTTTGTCATTAATACACTTCCAGTGTTTTTAGCTGTGCTGTATATTAACAGGTCATTTGAATATCTTAAAATAAAACATTTAAAAAGATAGTGTAATAAAAGAAAGTGATAACTATCTAAATGAAAACAATCATTGATTTCATTATGTAACTAAATTAAGTCTTTGTTTGCCCCCAAGCTGAAATCCTAATTGGGTCCCATTGTTTACGAAGACTCCAAAAATGCCACTTTAAATATCGTCCAAAAAAAAGGTTTGGCCTTTACGCTATTTATTTAAAATCAGGATTTTTATTATTTTTAATAGTCCCCACCCAGTTATCTTCTTCCAAAGTAAGAATAATCGCAAATATCATAATTTTTTTTGTATGTCCGTGCATTTCAAATCAGTTTTCATTAATATAATCTATAAAAGAGGCTTTATTTTTCAAAAAGCTGATCACTTTTAGTGTTTCCATTTAAGTGGCTATTTTTTTGGCTCAAGTCTATTGACAATAATAAATATTTGATATATTTTTTTGTATAGGTCAATGCATTTCAGAACAGTTTTATAGTTTTTATATCTGGAATGAAAGTAAAGAAATATAATTTTTGTATGAATACTCTTACTTTTTTATTATTCTTACTTTGGAAGAAAATAACTGGGTGTGAACCATTATATATATATATATATATATATATGTATGTATTTTATATATAAATTACTATGAATTAAAAGAAAATTGTCTTTGAAAGTGATACAACTTTGTCAATTTTAATTTAATGAAGAATATACAATATACGAGGTATGATCAAAAAGTATCCGACTTTTGGTTTTATTGGTCAAACGAACACAGCTATGGGGGCGGGACTTGCTGTGTGGTTGGGAGCATGACTACTGCGCATGCTCATTTTTTTCTACAGCTCCAATACAAGTCAGTCGGCGTCAGGCCATTCATGATTGAACAGGTGCAAGTGAGTGTCGTCGGATTTATTTTCTTTAAAATGTCAGAAAAAGTCGAACAGCGTTATTGCATAAAATTTTGTTTTAATCTTGGTGATTCGCAAGTGGAAACAATTCGCAAGATTAAAAAAGTGTTTTGGAAATGAAGCGATGGGCACCACACAGATAAAGGAGTGGTACAACCGCTTCAAAGATGGCCGCTTGTCAGTTGAAAGTGAACCACGCTCAGGGAGGCCCTCAACATCGAAAAACGATGCCATCATTGATCAAGTGAGGAACCTGGTGATGCAGAACCGCCGAATCACGATCAGAGAACTTGTAGACGAGGTGAATATTAGTTTTGGTTCCATTCAATCAATTTTTGCTGTTCGACTTTTTCTGACATTTTAAAGAAAATAAAATCCGACGACACTCACTTGCACCTGTTCAATCATGAATGGCCTGACGCCGACTGACTTGTATTGGAGCTGTAGAAAAAAATGAGCATGCGCAGTAGTCATGCTCCCAACCACACAGCAAGTCCCGCCCCCATAGCTGTGTTCGTTTGACCAATAAAACCAAAAGTCGGATACTTTTTGATCATACCTCGTATAGCCCTTGAATAAGTAGGTTAGCCAAAATATAGTAAAAACTAAGCTCAGAGCTAGAAACGTATCATCTTTCTAGACATGGCTCATTATAAATAATCTAAAAACGATAGCGCTACCTGTGCAAAGATGAGAAACATGAACCTAATAATCGATTGTTTTACAATTGAAGTGAAAATGGACTATTTTAAAGACAATTCAAAAAATAAAATATATAATTTTTGTAATATATTTCTATGGTTGTACTTACTACTCTATATATAATTTTAATTCTAAAATAACTTATCTCCTTTTGAGTGTTGTGACACCAATGGCAAAAGCTTTTTATTAAGTGTTAATGTGCAACACTTAGAACGGAAAACTCAATCTAGCTACCGGGGTATTATAGAAACCTAATATTAAGAAATCAAAATTTATTCCCCCGCGAAAGTTGCGTCATAAAAACTAAATGATAATAGAAAAATGGATTTTGGTTTGACCCCCCCCTTACCTCCCCAAATTGCGTTCAAAGGTTTCGTTATGAAGCAAAACTTTTTTGTTGTGACTTATTTTGAAAAATTTAGTTTTACAAAATTAGCTTTGATCAATTTATGACTTTGTTTTTTTTGCAAACTTTCGTTAAATAATATTTAGTGTCAATAAATGAATATAAGTGCTGACGCATTAACCATTTTTACTTCATAAATAATATCATGGTTTGCGAAATAATCATGATATTTATTAGATTAATTTAGTGTCCACTGATTTCTTGACTAAGTTCAATAGGCATAGAATTAAAGAAAACAACTTTCATTTCATTCCTTTGGAAAAGTTTATCAAATGACTAGCACTTCAAAAATAATTTTATAGTTCGCAAAATAATCAGGATTTTTATCAGATTAATTTTAGTGTCCACTGATTTTCTTGACTAAGTTCATTAGGCATAAAATTAAATGAATTATGGGAATGGTGGAAAACGATTTCTTTTTATGGCCAGCATAAAAATTAATGAAATTAATATGTCTTTCATGATGGCAAAAATATTGTTATTGCTTGACTCCATTTTACACTTTTATCCAAAAATACAACTAATTGCAGATTACGTATCTCATAATTTTTTTGTAATTTATCTTTTAGATTTTGTAGGAATTAAAGGAGATACACATTGCTTTACAAATATAATACGAGTAAATTCGATTAATCTACTAACAAATATTGGTTTTTCATGTACAAATAATAAAGAGACTTACATTTTCTTACAAATATAAATAATCATTTTTATTTTTATTTTGTAAAGTCAAGGATAATATTGTATTAAAGTCTTTCTGTATGACTTATCTTCAATATAAACATAGCCTCAATTGTTTACGATGTTCAATTACTTTAGTGCGTTTAAAAAAACTGTACAGTGTTTTCATAGCTATTAAACTATTTTGATTTTTAGTTGGGTAGGCTTATATAGTTATTACATCCTTGAAATAAACTTTGTCTCCTCAGAGAATAATCAAAATAATCTAATTTTAGAAAAAATGAATATTGCCTATTTTCTTTTTTCCTCGCTCAACTCTTATTACCTACTTGCCTACTTTCTTCTCACAGTGAATACAAAATTTGTATTTTAGTATAACGAAGTGGCAATTTTTTTTTTTGTTGCATTCAAAAAAATGTGTCACGGAAAATATTCGTATTTGTCTTCTTGTTTATCTAAAAGTTGTTCTCAGATCATTTGATGTCACAATTGTGTAATCATTGACCCTCAACTTGTCCACGCAGTGAAATCTCTAAAATCTCAAAAAATTTGTCTATATATTAACTCTTTGTACAATAGTTAAATTTTGGACAGTTGTGCTTATTACATTTTCATATCCTAATGTGTAAAGCATACTATTTAATTAATAGTGTTTTGCTGAGTTTTGAAGAACCTATCCATACAAATTTTTCTTTTTTTGTGTGTCAATTTGGTCTGCTTTAGATATCAATGAAAAATCGTGTCTTTTCTTAAGAGCTCTTTTTGGCTATAATGATTTGTTAACTATCAAGTACCAAATATTTTAGATAAGTTTTTTTTTTCATTTGTATAGTCTATTTTATAAAAAAGTTATCGTTTCACCTATTTATCATAGTTTTTATAATAGTATATTTTAGATTTAATCTCTCTACAGTCATAAAGAAAGTAAATCATTTCATTGTCTTATGTTTTTCTTTCTAAATAACAAAAATATACTTTAATTCTCTATATTTCTAAATATCTATGACCAGTATGTCTCTAGACTTCTTTATTATGCCATATTGATGAGTGAAATATACAAAAGCAACAATAGGAACTATTATTCACAATTATTTTTTCTAAATAATACACTCTTTAAAAAGGGGTTTAAAATTGAAGCATTTAAAGGAAAGTCCCTTGGGTATGTTTTTTTAGTTGACACAACACATAGGTATGTCAGCTCAAAGTAAAATTAGATGAATCTTACAGTCATCCATATATGTCTTCGTATCCTATGATTGATGAGATTGATTATAGCAATCTGATATGTATAAGTCTCTTAGTATATTTACATAAAAATATTTCGCATAAAGGATCCCCTAGAAATGCACATCTTCAAGTATAAAACCATTATTTCTCAATCATGAAATTGGTTTTTGCTAAGGTTTTTTTACTCGTAGCCATGTATTTTCTTTAGCCATGCTGTTTGAACTATTGCATGTCAATAACCACGTGGCTTAGAGTAAGTAATCACCTGACATGCTCCTCTTTAGAATGGAATATCATGAAAAGTGATATAGTTTCTATGTGAAGCCTCAAAACCCTTATCATTATGAATAGAGAGTCGATTCAGCTATTGAACTATTTCGAAAATATTATAATTAAGCACTGAATAATTATACGTATGTCAATAATTGTTGAGTCGCACCAATTGTGTTTGAAATAATGTATGTTCATTTGGTCATCGGAACTTTATTTAACCATAGGATGCATGACTTTTTCACATTGTTTATGCATGGTTGGAGTTAATACAGGTAAAAAATGCATGGATATTTAATTATTTTTCTAAGGACCTATGAGATTTGGTCTGTAAAATAATACAAATAAACATAATAGTATTTTATATTCATATATTATTGTGTCTTTTTCTGATAGTATTCACCAAAAAATAGTTTTCTAGCAACTCAATGAAGGTTTTTTTGTGTGTTTATTTTTCAAACTATAGCTAGAACTTTGCATTAATATGAAATATATTTTCGGCAAACCAAGATTTTTCTCTATTCCTCGGATAGAATGCTCATTTACTTATTTTATTGGTGCAGATGAAAGAGAGCCAATATATTTGAGATGGAAACTTTTGTATTTCTTTAATCTCTATATTGGTTCTTAAAGGCAATCCTGGTTCACCGAGAAGTAGTGTTATTTTGTGACTCTTTTCTATCTTAGCAGATAGATCCAAGGTATTGCTGTAACATATCATCATCTTCTACTAGAATATTTGACGTCACGCATTACAACTCCTTGATCCACACAATTTACTACATACTTGGTGTTGTTATAATATAAGTTTACTTTTTGGGGTCTTTTTGTTGAGAAGAGATAGTATCTTTGTTTCCACCGCACAGAACTTTTGTATTTTCTCATATTACAAACAATGACATATATTTATTCTTCAGTTCTCGTACCAGTCTAAAAATGAAAGAAATCATCGTATTTATATTTTTTTACTGAGAGCTACAGGGTCTTGCAGGTAAATCCGCACTAAGTTCAACTTCGTCCAGATCCTTAAGGAGTGCAAGTAGAGCTTAGATATTGCACGTGTGGGAGGTTTCGTTTATTTACTGTCGAATTGCGCCCGAAAACAAATCAATACACAGATACGGAGATGGAGCAGACCTGGAAAGACAGGGTCATCGAGTTGCTGTGGGCAAGGCTCCGTCCTGCAGCCATCATCAAGTTGCTCAAATACCCCAGGAGGACGGTCTACGACATCACCAAGAAGTGGGAGGAGTCAAGAGGAAGGAGCACAAGCCCAGGAGTGACCGGATCTGCACGCCCACATTTGTGGCTGGTCTCAAGAAGGTCCATCAAGGCCAATCCGAGGACACCCAATGATACATCTAACTTAATTGTAGACAGGAAGAAGTATGAGATCACAACCTTTAGTTCTAGTTCATGCACTCTCTGGTCCATATTTATTTAATAATAATAATAACCACGCATACAAAAAATACAATTATAAAACAATCTTTAAGTAAAGCATTACAATAACATGAATACCTGGACGATAAATAATATATTGGAATATAAATAAATAATGTCATTACGTAAATTCCGATATGTACAGAGCAACTAACTCCGCGCCATCTGGCGGGAAATAGTAAAGAGTTTGCTCAACAACCCATGTCTCCTCGCCAGGAGCGTGGGTCCACCTTCGTCGTCCCTGGATAGACCTGTGGCCTCCGAACCCCGTACACATTCCATCAGCTCGGCGACCGCCCAAAGGCCAAACTTAAGTCCTTGCTGAAGAAGAATGTGCCCACTTCTGACTTCAACACCTGCCCCCAAACAGCCCTGACCTAAGCCCATGCGACTACTACTTGTAGGGGAGTTGGAGAGGGAGGTGTGCGCCAACACCATAGCAATGTGGCATCCCTGAAGGCCTCCATCAAGCCGGAGATGAACAAGCTGGACCTGCAAGATCTCCACGGCCTGTGAGAGGTTCAGGCGTCGTTTTGGAGACATCCTTGAGTGAGTGCAGTTACATCATATATCACTAAATAATCATTCTTGTGGATCCGTTACAATATACATTTAAAAATTGGATACATAATCAATTTTTGAGTCTGCTATGATATAATTTTGAGGCAATACTTTGCTTGCTTTGATTAAACTATTTGTACCATTAACACCTCAAAAATGGATATAATTGCAATAATTTGTCATTTTGTCAAAAAATCAACCTAAATTTTGATTTATCATATGTTTTTATCTTTTAAAATGTCGTATATTTTTTATAAAAATTGAGAAATGAAATAAAGCGCTTTAGCTAAGTGGAGGCTTGTTAATTTCAATATGTTTAAGGTCTAAAATTCGCCTTTGAGAGGGAGAAAGTCTTATTGTTCAACTTCTTTAAGTTAGAATGCTTATATAAATATGAATATATACAACTCCATGAAAATATATAGGTTAAAAACATGAAGTTTGTTTGATAATAGCTTGAATAAGTAGATATTCAAGAGTATATAAACATATATTATTTATAAACAACAACTATGGAAAGCTTAATTTTTATGTTATGTTTGAATAAGACACAAGTAAAAATATAAGTAGAGTAAAATTGATATAATAGATGATAGCTTTTAACATATTCTAACATAATACTGGATACTTGATATTATTATAATCGCACACTATGATCAGTATAAATTCACAAATATATGTAAAGATAAATGAAAAAAAATGTAAATTTACAAAAAGTAGTGACCATCGTAGTTTTTTCTATCAAAAACATGTGAATCATAAAATTATATTATCTAATCAAAAGGTAGCTCGAACCATCAACTAGACTGCCCAAAAAACTTCTTTAAACTATCAACCGGTTTGTTTTATGGCATTAGTTCTTCCAAATTTTAACTTGACTACGCAATTTGTGACGAGAAAATATTTATCAGTATGCAGTATCATGCTATCAAAGCCAAGTAGACAGAGTAAACACTATTTTTAAACAAACATCAAACCAAAGGACGTTATTTACAAAATACATTATTTTTTCCTGAGGAAGATAAATGGCATCTAACATGAAAGTGTTACTAATGCAATCGAAAACATTATATTTAGATAAGCTTAATAGGTCTTAGTGAAATATGAAATAAACATACTGAAACAACAAATTGTGAGACTATTCTTCTTCTTTCATTTGCAATTATTGTTTGTTTTACACTAAGATAAATCCTCAGACACAAGAACTTAATCTGGCATCAATCTAGGGGCAAGAATTTAAATTATAAAATAATTTATATTTCCATAAAAGGCTACAAATCTTTATCAGATTATCCTCCAAGGATATCTTTCTGTCTTGGGACACTGCCGCGAATTGTGCTATTTCTGTCAATGTGCAGCCATAATTGTGTGTTATAGACTTTCCTCACCTTCTCCACAAAACCTGCATGCCGAGCTCTACGATTAATAGAGACAAACAATGCCCTAGTTCGGGATACCCGATACCCAATACCTATATCAATCAATTGCCAACATGATTCCCATCTCTCTTTCGTGGGTGAAGGGTCACAACGATATCACTGGCAATGAAGTAGCTGACAAATCACATTTCAAGAAGGTTGTTTCCAACTTTTATGAGGAAAAGTGGCAGACAATTTGGTCTAATCTTACACATTGCCGCCAAAGTCGTGCAATGATGCTAAAGGTCCTAATGAAACGATGGCGTAATCTTTTAGATTACCCTAAAAGAAAGTTAAATAGATTAGTTCAATTCATGACTGGACATTGCCTTCTCCGTAAGCACTACAAAGTAATGAACCATTCTATGAATTCACTTTGCCGTGGTTGTGGCGAAGCAGACGAGGATCCTCTACATTTAGCTCGTGACTGTCCTAAGTTTGAGCTTGAAAGGGTCGTCTTCCTTGATTCGGACGAAGAATTTGGAAGAATAAATATGTCAAAAGTCCATAAGCTTATGGCAAATTCAAGTATCGGAAAATGGCTCAACTCTGCACCATCCTTGGATGACGATCAGGACGGAAACAATAGATGATCTTAGAAGAAATCGTTGCAAGGGAACCATAAGTTAAATTATATATTTTTCTGCATGTGTCCGTTCTGGAAATGTTTTTTTGGATGTGTAGCAATAAAGCCTATTAACAAAAAAAAATCCCAATAATAAAAGATATTTTTTTTTTTGGGGGGGGGCTTATGACCATTGACCATTGCGACAATCAAAAACCTTGGTGTCTTTTGTATTTGTAGATTTTCCTTCCTATATAAGGAATATAGGGGAATTTTCAATACCTTTTGCAAAAACTTCGGCCCCGCAATACTTACATTAAAAGTGGTTCCAAGAGGTGTACCTTCTGCATTATTCATTTTATTAAATGTATGTTTTGAAGGGCATAATGTATGCATATACTTTAAGGCTAATTAGGCTTCAGGTGTTGGAACATGTATACATGCAATCATTATAAATCATTATTTATTTCTTCAATAAATCATCGTGATTGATTTTGTTTATCTCGAGAAACTGCTCTCATTCAGCATGTGACTTAATTTATGTCTGTCTAATGAAATAAATGAACAATGTTTAACAAATAACACAAAAACAAAATCAATACCCGGAAATCTACTTTTTACATAACAACTGGACCTCAGATTTTCGATTCTATATTATAACGAACCAAAATCATTTTTTTTGTAAATACCAAAATGTCTAAAACAATAGATATTGGGTTGTTGCAAATAAATTTGGTAAATGTCCTGTAGTCTGCATGCTTGTATAGCCCTTAAAAGTTGTGGCAAGAGACATAATATTTAGAGAGATAAAAGCTGCTCAATGAATTTTATAGGATTTTCTGTTTATGACATATATCCACTTAGTGAGCAGTTAAATGAGACAGAGCAATTTTGAATATTGAAATCATAGGATGAAACCATCACGTCACGTTGTTTCAAGTAGAGAAGCATCATCGTAAGGTTTTTGGAGCTATCGATAGCGCTTTAGCCATCGTTTTCTTCTTATGAAAGAATGAAACGCAACACTTCCTGTAAACGACGCTTACTTTCACAAAATGAGACATATTCTCACAAACGAAAGTATAAAACGTAATAACGGAATCGCTTATCTGTCAACCCGATTTGTTTTTATGATGTCGCAATCGGCTAGCACATACTGCCAGAGTCATGTTTTGTAAAACAGTGAGAACTTAGGTAGTTGTGCACATAATATATATATATATATATATATATATATATATATTCTTAGTTAATAATTTATTGCTGTCTCACCATAGTACATACAAATATTAAAATTATACATACATACATACAGCAAATGAACATGACCACACAAAGGGGTATATGTGCTACAACAGCAATTTTGTCTTATGGTGTTGGCTTGGATTCTACTGCGAAGTACGCGCCCCAACCTCGACGACCGTCTTCACCTGACTGGAACTGGAGCATGCGCACTTGACCTGGTCCCTCGGCAACTTCTTGAAGTAGATCGTGATGCGGCCTTCAACTCGGCCATGGGTTGCAAGCAGTTCGGTTGGTATCCCTTTAACCGCGCCCCATGGTATAATTCGCACGGTTTGCAGTCGGGGGAGTTGGGCAGCCAGATGTTTTCGGGCTCGTGTAGGATCTTCCAGGTTCTCGGACAGCCACTTCTGGGTTTTGCACGAGGTGTGGCAGGGCGCCAAGTCTTGCTGAACACGTAGGCCCCCAGCGGCAACCTTCTTTATCCAGGGGCCACCACATCCCTCATGAGTGCCACATCCCCTCCGAGTCCAGTCTCAGCCCTTGGAAGAAGTGAGCGGCATGACGTCACCGTCGGAGCTGATGATACCGAACACAATCACGGCGGCCGGTAACTTGGTCTGGGCGACAATGGGCACCTCGTGGGGGTTCCTAACCAAAATACCTGTTATTCTGGCTGTTGTGCTTCTGGTACTGGTGAAGTTTCTTCTCGTCGGAAAGAACCAGAGAGTCTCATTGTGGACAGGGTGCTTCAACTTGTTCAGGAGCTTCAGGGCCTTGTTAAACCCGGTTCTCCTGGGCCTTCTCGGTCAAAATCTGGCCTTTGCGGCGCTTGTAGAGTGGTAATGAGGTCCTCGTTGAACACACCCTAACTGTGGTGTTCCCGACCCCCAACTCCTCCGCCAGCTTGGTGCAGGACTTGCTGGGGTCCTCCTGCACCTTCTTGGAGCTTCTTCCCGATTCCGGGCCTCGAGGAAGTCAGAACGTCTTTTCCCCCTTTTTTTCTCTCCACCACCTTCTCGTAGTCGTTATTGGACTCCTCCAGCTCCGATCTGATGGACTTGACAGTGTTCCTAGCCACGCACGCTGTCTTCATAATCTATATATCCTTGCAACCGGCGCGGATCAGCTTCACTGCAGTTACGCGTTTTCCAGGATTCGGGCAGGTTAAAATTGTCAACGCTATTGTTATCGTTACCAGCTGTGCTCAACTACTGAGGCTAAAGGTAAAAGCCCAGCTGGCCCGATCGTAGCCCCATAGCGCCACTTCGTGCAATAAACCAAAGTGTCAAATTTAGCGCGGGACCCTGTATTATATATCAGGTGATTCACTTATATTGAGACTTACATGTTACAACTACATCTTTGTATTAAATTTTACATAATAATTTTTAAACAAAAATGGATAGGCACAATGTTTAATTTACAAATGTATTCCATAAATTTTCACATATCCCCTTTGGACTTCACTACACTTTGACCTCCTCATGGTGGAGGCACACGGCAGGAATCTCTCCTCAGACAAGATTTTCACGTCCAGCCACCCACAACAGTCGAATGACGGTTTTTATCTTGAAAAAGGAAGACATCCCCGTGCAGCTGAGGACTCTCTTCAAAGGCAAAAGGCCACCTCAGTCATGGTCTGAGCTGAGAAGAGATTCCTGCCTGTGTTGCCCTCCACCGTGAGGAGGTTCAAAGCTGTAGTGAGGCCAAAGAGGATATGTGAAAATTTAAGAAATACATTTTGTAAATTCACATTTGCTATCATTTTTTGTTTAAAAATTATTTGTTAAAATTTAATACAAAGATTGTATGTAGTTTTGTAATATGTGAGTCTCAATTTAAGTGAATCAGCCTGATATATATATATATATATT
>CP045897.1:15539441-15598641 GCA_013387185.1 Caligus rogercresseyi | reverse complement strand
TATAACGCCCTCTGTATAACGAACTGCAATATAAGCAAGAACCTCCTGGAGGTAGCCGAACAGCCCAGATATAACGAACTTAAGTTCGTATATTGATGGATACCGAACTTTTTGGAGCTGGCCGAAAAAGCCTCATATATAGCGACCTAAGTTCGTTATAGATTAAGGCTACGAACCCGAATTATGAGAGCTGCGGATCATGCGGGTTGAACTCATGGGCGGTGACAGAGAAGCAAAGACGCAGACGAAGATCTCTGACTTCTTCAAGGCTGGCCCTCCCCAGCCGAGAAGAGGTCTAGGACAGAGTGAGACCAGCAGTGTGTCTGTGACTTCGACCTCTCCACTAATCTGCAAAATTGTCCAGCGGCCAGTTCATCGTCACTCCTGCAGGATATACCTTACACTCCAGAGCCTCCTTAACAAATTTCGGATATAACGACCCTGCCCTCCCCCATATAGTTCGTTATATCGAGGGTTTACTGTATATCTTTTTAGAAGTTTTTACGGTCGCAATGACGTATTTTTCTGAAGGATCCAATCAGCTCTCTATATCTTAATATCTCTATGTTGGGTTCACCAATCTTATCAACCAGTTTGAATACTTCAAACTCTTCCCCCTTTTCTCACAGGAAAACACAAGTGGACGCGCTCCGAAGTATAAAAGAAAGAGAAGGGAGAAGCTCTATGAATATGAATATTGACATGTACTCATGAATACGAAACATCAAAAAAATAGTTCCCGCGCAAAGTTTATAATGTTGATTTTCCCTCCAATCATGAAGAAGGTCTTACGGAGAAGAGCATTTGCCTCTTAGCTCACATAGGAGGCTTTTTAAGTTGGCGTTATTTCATTAGAAGTAAATATATGTAGTACAAGGTATAATAATTTCCTTAAACTTTTAGTGCATAAGTCTTTTGCTTCATATTTGCCTCGCTGCACGTTGCTAAGTATCTGTGCCCCCTTTTTTAATGAGACGATAGAGGTTTTTTTTAAGTAAGAAAGGGGAAAAAAAAAGAAAAATAAATACATATGTATATTTGTAGTTATAAGGAGAGGAACTTAATCCGAATTTACTGGATAATATAAAAATTTTCCCTCTACTTTTTTTGTTGAAAAATACTCATATCATAAAACTTCTTTCTATACGACGTCTCCATCATCATAAGCTTCAAAAACTTCATTGTTTGATGCAAGGTTCAACCCTTGCCTCAACATATTATACAAGATATGATACATGTATAATGCTGTGGCCGTAGGCCACCCACCCGCTGGAGGGCCTAGCACCAGCCGCGGAGCGGCAATGGGCTAGTCTATATTATAATTGGAGTTTGTCCGTCCGTCCGACTTCTATAGACGCCGAAACTACAGAAGCTAGAGAACTGAAATTTGGCACACAGATGCATCTTGACACTGTGATGGTCTTGGGCTAGGTTAGATTCTGATCAGACCAGATTTGTGTCTGTGAGAGGATTTTGCGGTTTGCATGGATTTTTGAGGGTTAGGAGGCTCGGGATGTAATTAAATGTTTTGTGGACTTTGACCGTAGGCATCTTTTGATATATACAAAACTAAGGCCTAGCGGCCTTGCAAAGGCCTCAAAAAAGGCTTGGAAAACTTTGGCTGTCCATAGTTCGTAAGTGAGATGTTTTAGAGACAGAACGCAAATAAAAGTTATCTGCATCTCTGCCCAAAGAACCTGGATCCGGAAAAAAATTCCGGATCCAGACACTCCCGGACCCGGATTATGACATTTCCTTAACTTTTGATTCTTTCCCATTTCGAAAAAAAGCTACTCTGAAAGTATATCAAGAATAGGGTTTCCAATCGGGTCCCAAAGAAATTTCCCGGAAAACCGGACCGGCCTGTCGGGAAATTCAAGAAAACCTCTGGGGCGACTTTTTAATACGAAAAAAAGTTCAAAACAAAACATACGAAATGAAGGCCTTGCAAAATAAGCCTAGGTTGGTTAAGTCAATGTCCGGCCTCCGGGACATATTTGGGCCGGGATCCGGATTTTTTTTAATTTGCAAGTTTTCGCTATATATTTTTGCACAATCATATTCAGCTTCACAAAGGGAGCAACTTTGATGTATTCAGTATCCGGATCCGAGGTCGTTAAGACCCTCAAATCCGGGATTGAATATTAGGTCCTATTTCATGGACGAAGCGGAATATTTTGAAATCCTAAATTTTGGGGGGCCTTTTTTGGCTGTCTATGGGATTGATCGCATCAAGTTATAAATAATATCTATAGAGTTTGGCATTTTAATAAGTTCGTTTTTTTAGATGAATTTTGGTTTTAATTTTTGAGTTTTGGCATAAAAACTGTCAAAATGGAAAAGTGTTTTTTTCTCCGCTCCTGGTAAACTCACAGATTTCAACTTGAGTTCATAAGAAGGAACTTAAAAAGTCTGACAACAAACTATAAAATAAATCATTCTCAAGTGTTTTATATTTTTTTCAGAAAACCCAAAAAACTGATTTTTTCAAAAAACTTAAGGGGGTCCCCCATGATTTTTGGCATTTTTTTAATTTTTAAATTTGTTAATATAGTTGTTCCCAATTGGGAGACTAATGCAAATGTGAAGAAATTTTTAAAATTGGATGAAAAACAAAAAAGTTTTATAAGTAAGCATTATTTCATAAGTACATATATATAGCATAGGAGTTGGCTATAATGTTAGTTCTTTTTTGCTCCCTAGGGGGTGCTCTAAATTATGAATCTAATGTAACCTCTAGGGAGACTTTTTACTGCATAAGTGATATTTAAATTATAAAATACAAAATGAAGCCCTCGCAAAAAAAATATCCGGCTCCATATGACGTCATAAATTAACACCACGGTTATATAAGGTCTGTATAATAAGGTCTGAGCAATACAAAAACAAACATGTAATCCTAGCAGTATAACTACTCAATGACGTCACTGGAGAACGAATATATATATTTATGTAATTTATATTTTCATATATATTTATTTTATTAATTTATTTAAACACACACACATAGATATTATATATATATATACATTTATTTTAGATAGATAGAGAGATTGATTGATAAATATATATAGATATAATCGTTCTCCAGTGACGTCATTGAGTAGTCACACTGCTACATGTTTGTTTTTGTATTGCCCCAACCTTGGGTTCACCAATCTTATTAACCAGTTTGAATACTTCAAACTCATCCCCCTTTTCTCACCAGAGACACAGCTGAACGCGCTCCGAAGTATGAAGAAAGAAGGGAGAAGCTCTATGAATAAAAATACACATGAATACGATAACATCATGAAAATGGTTTCCAGTGCAAAGTTGGAAATGTCGATTTTCCCTCCAAATCATGAAGAAGGTCTTACCTTAAAATAACTTTATCATCTTGGATATTTTTGTCATTACTGTCGCAACAAGTATTATGTATTGATGTTATTGAAGGTCTATCTATAAATGCTAATGTTGTTAATGCATATAATAAGGCTTCAAACGATATGGGAGCTTTTTATATAATACATCATTTTATGAAGTGAATATTTAAAGAAAAAATGTATCTTAATTATTGTCATGATCTTTTATTTATATTTATGTAAGCAACATATGGCCCTGGAATATATTAAGCCTTCAAGCATGTTCCGGAGTATTTTTATTGAAAATATTTTAAATAAATAAAGAAAATTGATGAAAGGTCACCATGTTTATGATCCCCGTCATAAACATGATGGAATTGACGGAAGGGCACCGCGATAATACATAAAACATATAAATACTATCACTGTTGACATATTTATCTACATTATTTATAAAATGAGATTATAAAGTTATTGTTATGACTCTTATTTCAAGACATTGTTGACATTTGAATCATTGATCATCTTTTTTGAGTCTGACTTTTAAAATCATTTAACTAATATATTCTATATTTGTGTAGTTCTTTACCTTTTTATTATTTTCTCACCAGCACCGTTGTGCGAAAAGAAAAGGAAAAGTACTCAGTCCTGTGTTAATGTTATATCAATTTCTCTTTGTATCTTTGTTTTCAAACATGGCGTCTGTCTCTCTGTCATGAGTACTTTGTTATGTCATTGCGTCTTCATTATTTCCTCTTTGTTTATATATATTTTATTCCTTTTAATTACCTCCGCCGAAGGAGGTATTGTTTTCACTGGCGTTTGTTAGTTTGTTGGTTTGTCAGCAGGATAACTCAAAAAGTACTGAACGGATTCAAATGAAACTTTGTGGAGTTGTTGGAAATGCCAAAAGGAACAAGTAATTAAATTTTGGCATCTCTAAGGGCTTTTTTAATATGCAAAATGAGCAAAATAATAATGAAATGGGGTCTCTATTCAGGGAGTAGGAAAGAACAAACGCTAAAAAAATATTCATTGACGTATTATTGTTCATATATCAGCTCAGGACTATGTTAACCCAGTGACGTAGCTTAAACTTCTTCCTCTTCCCGTCTCTGAGTGCTTTTTTAATATGCAAAATGAGCTAACAGAGAGGAAACAATGATTAGAGATAGAAAATCGGGCGTGTGAAAGGGAGAATGTTTGAATAGGAATGTTGTTGGGATCGGCGGAGGTACACACTCTCTGAGTGTATATATTTTATCTTTGTTTTCAAACATGGCGTCTGTCTCTCTGTCATGAGTACTTTGTTATGTCATTGCGTCTTCATTATTTCCTCTTTGTTTATACAAGGTATATATAATTTCCTTAAACTTTTAGTGCATAAGTCTTTTGCTTCATATTTGCCTCGCTGCACGTTGCTAAGTATCTGTGCCCACTTTTTTTAATGAGACGATAGAGGTTTTTTAAAGTAAGAAAAGGGAAAAAAAGAAAAAGAAATACATATGTATATATTTGTAGTTATAAGGAGAGGAACTTAATCCGAATTTACTGGATAATATAAAAAATTTCCCTCTACTTTTTTTTGTTGAAAAATACTCATATTCTCTCTCATAAAACTTCTTTCTATACGACGTCTCCATCATCATAAGCTTCAAAAACTTCATTGTTTGATGCAAAGTTCAACCCTTGCCTCAACATATTATACAATGATATGATACAATGTATAATGCTGTGGCCGTAGGCCACCCACCCGCCTGGAGGGCCTAGCACCAGCCGCGGAGCGGCAATGGGCTAGTCTATATTATAATTGGAGTTTGTCCGTCCGTCCGTCTGTCTGTCCTCTATAGACGCCGAAACGACAAAAGCTAGAGACCTGAAATTTGGCACACAGATGCATCTTGACACTGTGATGGTCTGGGCTAGGTTAGATCTGATCAGACCAGATTTGCGTCTGTGAGAGGGTTTTGCGGTTTGCATGGATTTTTGAGAGTTAGGAGGCTCGGGATGTAATTAAATGTTTTGTGGACTTGACCGTAGGCATCTTTGGTATATACAAAACTAAGGCCTACCGGCCTTGCAAAGGCCTCTCAAAAAAGGCTTGGAAAACTTTGGCTGTCCATAGTTCGTAAGTGAGATGTTTTAGAGACAGAACGCAGACAAAAAGTTATCTGCATCTCTGCCCAAAGAACCTGGATCCGGAAAAAAAATTCCGGATCTAGAAACTTCCGACCCGGGTCATGACATTTCCTTTACTTTTGATTCTTTCCCATTTCGAAAAAAAGCTACTCTGAAAGTATATCAAGAATAGGGTTTCCAATCGGGTCCCAAATAAATTTCCCGGAAAACCGGACCAACCTGTCCGGAAATTCAAGAAAACCTCTGGGGCGACTTTTTAAATAGGAAAAAAAGTTCAAAACAAAACATACGAAATGAAGGCCTTGCAAAATAAGCCTATGTTGGTTAAGTCAATGTCCGGCCTCCGGGACATATTTGGGCCGGGATCCGGATTTTTTTTAATTTACAGTTTTTTGCAATATATTTTTGCATAATCATATTCAGCTTCACAAAGGGACCACTTTGATGTTTCAGTATCCGGATCCGAGGTCATTAAGAGCCTCAAATCCGGGATTGAATATTAAGTCCAATTTCTTGGACGAAGCTTAAAAACTTCATTGTTTGATGCAAGGTTCAATCCTTGCCTGAACATATTATCCATAGATATGTTACCATGTATAAATGCTGTGGCCGTAGGCCACCACCCGCCCGGAGGGCCTAGCCAAAGCCGCGGAGCGGCAATGGGCTAGTTATTATTAATATTGGTTTGATCAGAAAGAGGAGGGAAAAAGTTAGAACGAGGAGGAGTTAGAGAGATAGAAGAAGAGAAAAACAAAAAGAGAGAGAGAGACGAGTGAATTACTTCCTCCCGCCCTGAAGGCAAATGGGTAGGAAGAGACCATGAAGAACCCTATCTTGTCATAGGAATCTACGGGTATAAAAGTTCCTTATTCGTTCATATAGTCGCTTTTTTTCGTATTCCAGGACTTTTATGACTGGGAGGAGGTTAATTCACTCTATTCTTTCTTTTCCATTCCTTTTTTAGTTAAAAAATAATAAAAATATGTACCATGAGTCCCTAAAACATGAAAGAAGTGTACGAAAGTAGAATGTTCCCGGATTTATTTAAACATAAATGTTCTATTTCATAATTATCTTATACCATATGATCCATTATGATATGTAATGTATTATAATAGACCGCACTTATTAAAATAACAATCTCATCGATATTTATTTTAAAATGGCAAACTTATATCCTACTTGGGCGATGAAAACCTATAATTATATTATAATGGCAAATAAAAACAAGGCACAATAGACTTCTCTTCAATGTCTAAAAAGTTAAGTAGTCACGTTAGTTCATAGGACGAGTACTTTTGATGTTTTGGGTGTAGATTAGCCTCCTCTCGATAAGGGGAGGACTTCATGAAGTTATGCCAGGTTCGAAAGACGATTTGTAATAGAATAATCACTATTTTTTTGAATGGATGTCATTCTATTGCAACACATCCTTACAAAAAAAGTATATGTAAGTACTATTGTCATTATGATAATAGAAAAATATTAAGGGGTGCGATAGCCGTGCGTGTTAAGGCGTGTTCAACTCTCAATGTTGGGGGCGCAGGTTTGAATCCCGAGAGGGGATGTCATTTTGGTCTACCTCATTGATAAGATCCGAGGTTCGAGTGACTACTTTTAATGCTTTAAAGATTATTTATATCCTATCGGATGCAATTCTATCGAACCATAAAGGCAAAAAAAAAAATTCAGATTTCTAAGCAATATTAATTAATATTTATGTTATCACAAAAGAATAAAATAATAACCTTCGATTTTTCAATGATATCAGTCTATTGATAATCCAGAACCATCTACGGCTGATTAAATACATTTAATTACATGATAGCATCCATCAAATCTACAAAGTCATAACTACAAATCTTAAAAACACATAATTTATTTCTCGTATTGATTTTCAACAAAGTTCCTTACGTGATTTTTTCATTGGTTAATGGACTGTTATATCCAAAATACACAGCCTCGAAACAAACCTACTTGGCGCTAATGATAAGTGAAGTAAGTACATCAGTTTTGGGTAAGTATTCGGATTTAAGATCTTAGAGGGAAAAAGTGAACAATAATATTATTAAAATACTTACTTTTTCCCCATGTTATAACTAAAATTAAACAGTTGTAAATGGTCCCCAGTGATTAAATTATATACGCCATAAGGGAAAAGGGGAAATACATTATAGTGGGATACACCATAAATATTGTTCGTTTATATCAGCAAGTAAACAAGAAATGTCAAAAATTCCAATGGTATTATTTTAAAGTAGATTTTTCTATTAGGAAAGGTTGAATAAGTCACATTTGTGCTAAAATTAGTTAACAATCGCGCAATTTATATTTGTCACCACTCTCGCCGCTGAAAATGGAGATACCTGATTTTCGCTCAGAATCAGATTCATGATAAATTTATTGTCAGATATGATGTAATAAACAAAATAATCCTTTATTTATCTATATATGGTAAGTTGAATAATTAAATTAATATAAATATGTGACACTTCAACAGAGCTACCTAAAAATCTGTCGTTTTCATAGGATTAGTAAAATTAGTTATCTATTTGACTTTCCGAGGTAAAATGAATAAACAACATGTTGAAAGTGGTTGTATGTCAAAGCTCATGAATTCGATTCTATGTAGGATCAAAGATTCGACCTCAATTCGTAGTACTCTTGGATGCAACCCTAAAAAACAGAATAGGTGCCAAAGAACTCGTAAAACACGATAATCGAGGCAACTTGTGTTGTTTATACTTACATTTATATTTACAACTCCACTACTGCAAATGAGATCATACTATATTTCATGATGCATACTACATACTTTATTAATCTTCTCTTTTCTTTTAACCAATCAGGTTCGAGAAAAAGGTCCAAGTTTGTTATCCTTATCAATAATGATATAATCCTCCTTTTAAGATTCATAAGCCGTCTTTCTTTACTTCATATATATATATATATATAACCATATTTACTCACGCTGGTTGGGGACTAATATTTGTTAATCCTCTTTATTTCAACATTAGTGTTGTTCATTTATTATCCACTCATTTACTTTGAGTTCTGAAATTCAATTACCTGTTCCTTTTTTAATCGTTTTATGTTTTATATCCTTCTACAATAAAAGCGTAAATATATACACTAAAAACAAAGTATACATACAATGAAATAAAAACTCACTGGACAGTTGCGCAAATACAAATACATAAATAAACAGTAGAAATACATAAATAAAAATAAACAATTGTTTTTTTTTCGTTAATAGTTACATCACTTTAGTAAGAATTTATTTAAACACAGCATATGTATATAATACTTTCTTCTGATGGGCAAAGAATAATCGTTTTTATTATATTTAATCATGTGTATAATATTATTTTTAAACTTATTAATTTCGTCCTTTTAATATGTATCTCTATCTAACACTACAGCCAATAAATTTAATCCTCTGTTGGCAGAAATACTTTACATTTTACACACCAAAATCCACTTAGAAATATCTTTATCACATAATATACTGTTGTATTCCGATGATATTTTTGTGTTTTATACTAATGACCTAGTCCTTTTTTCCCTTCATAAAGATTATTATTAAGATGTCTGTCCTTTAGCATTCTTTATTATAAAAGTAATCTCCCTCTTAGCAATATCAAAGCGTGCAATTTATTTTTGATCATGCAAGCCTCTTATCTTTTTGAATGGACTCCTATGAAAGAAATTAATGAATGGAGACACTCACGCATAGTCATGGAGAATTCGCATGTGCAAAAAGGGCTCCTCACGATAATCACTAGAAGGAGGAAAAATATATATTTTCAGACTTCGCTTAAAGGAATGACAGAGACTAATAGGCTACAAATAATAACTAGAGGACTCAGAGAGTGCAAACCTCCGCCGATTCCCACCAAATGAATCACTTGGTCTTTTTTTCATTTGACAATAGATGTCGCTGTGCTCTCCTCTTTGAGAGCACAGCACAGCGACATTTATTGGCAGAGTAGGCTAACTTGAAATATTTATTAGTATTTAGCTCATTTTGCATCTTAAAGAAGCACTCAGAGATACCAAAATTTAATCACTTGTTACTTTTGGCATTTCCAACAACTCCACAAAGTTTCATTTGAATCCGTTCAACACTTTTTGAGTTATCCTGCTGACAAACAAACAAACCAACCAACAAACCAACGCCAGTGAAAACAATACCTTCTTCGGCGGAGGTAATAATCCATGATAATGTATTGAAAACTTAATTAAACAATTTGTAGTAATAGTAATTTGAAAGTACTATAAATCACTTCTTATCTGTACGATGAAATCGTCAAACATATTTCTTATTGGCATTTGTTGTAAGTTAATTATATTAAATAACATAAAGTTTCATTATACATTCGGTCTACTCAAAAGTTGCCGGTGAAGCCCTGCGGTGGGTGACGTCATTTAAAATATAAATATGTGTTACATTGTGACTCGATTCAGATTAAGATTAAAAAAAGATTAAAAATACAACCCGATACATGTAATAAAAATTTATCTACATATACATTTAACTTTCAAATATACAGCTATAAGATATTATTCATGTTGTAAATATATTTTTTTTAACATTGCATATGATACTTTGTGCAATTCTAAACTAATATCATAAATCAACCAAAAAAATGTATTCATAAATTAGGATAACTAAAGAGAGACCTTTTTTTGCAACGTTTTGGTTGAAGGAAAAGGTGCTTAAAAATATAAGAAGAAAATCGGCATTATGAAATGCTTTACTCGTGGCGGAATAAGGATATAATCCTTTAGAAAACAAATTGTGTCATCCCTTGAGCCTCGATCCATGTCTTTCGTGAGTCCTTTGAATGGACTATTATATATATAATACTTGAATATATTATATATATATATAACTCCTCACACTTAACAAAGTACAGTGTGTTCCATCAGAAAAGTAATTTTTAAATTAGAAGTACTTAAAGTACGTAAAATTCATTCAAAGATACATATTTTGACAGTAAAATATTGGATTTTTAATAATATTAAATATTTATTGTCATATATTGTCAGGGGCAAATTTTTTGAAGCCTTACAAAGGATACTGGAAATGACTCTCTCCAGCCTGAATACAAAAAGACGCAGGACATTCTTGCAAACGTTTTTGATCGTTTACTGGCTATACCCTTCAGCGAAAGTTTGGATAAATTGTATGGTATACTGAATGGAATCGGTTTTCCATATAAAAACGAGTTTGTGCTGTAGCCTAGAAGTGAAAAGTCCAAGGGACTGAGATCTGGATTTTCCGTCCTACTGCTGATGACTCGGCCTCGAAACTTTTCATTTATAAATGCTTTGAACTGCATTTATGCAATGTGATGGAGCGCCGTCTTGCATCCAACAAAGTGAAGAACGAGTTGTAGAATGGTATAACCAGGGCCAAAGTATGTTTTGGGGCAATCTGAGGTATGAAACACCATTAACCGAAGACAAATGACCATTATCGTCAAGGAATGCATGAACGATTGGAACCATTCCGTTAATAATGACAACGAAGTTTAACTTTAACATCATTCCTATAATTTGTTTCTGAGATATTTTGAGGATTTTCATATGGTTTTTTGATGGGGGCAAAATAACTTGTCGTCAGACCAAATAATTTTATCGGCAATGTTGAATGGTTGTTGACGATTCTTCTGACAAAATTGCCTTCTTTACGCTTTGTGGACATCAGTTAATTGTTGAACTGAAATTTAATGAGAAAAACGGAATCAAAGACCATGTCCAACGATCCTCCGCAACGTTGTTTTGGTGTGTGAAATTTGCTGAGAAGCTTTCTGGTTGAGCAACTGAGGGTTTCTTAAAAAAACTCTTCATCTCCGGAATCACTGCTTCTGCTCTTTTTGATTTTATTTTCATTTTTTTTGTGGATGGAACCAGCTTCAGTGTAACGATCAAGAACTTTAGTGAACTGGATCAGTTGGTATGATTACGCCGCCTTTCACCTGATTTTAGAGTGAAGTATAAATTCTCGGCGTATTGTGGAAAGAGAAGTTGTTTGCCAAACACCAGGATGATCCATTTCTTCTCAAGTCAGAAAACATTTTTCAGATTGAGATGGTTGACAATCAATGCAATTTTTTTACATATTGATTGAAAATCTCCTATTGTTGAACAAAATTACATATCCATAATACGATTTGAATTCTTTTAGGTACTTCCAATTTTCAAATTAAAAATTACATGGAACACACTGTATGTATATATTGTTTATTTTTCGTCATCATATCTGGCAAAAATGCATCATCACTCTAACCCTATGACACATAAAAAACGTAGCTACCAGCTGAAAAAAATGTTTATTGGTGATCTTGCGAGGAATACTTTGTCGCGATCCCTACTCATAATATACAGTTCACTATTAGTCATAACGGGAATTCTTGATAAGCTAGCCTTACGTTTAGAGGGAAGTGGTAGTGACTCTCCCAACGTGTAATTAAAACAGAAAACGGAAATGTGTTAAAATATCAAATCTCAAATTAAAACAAGTATATTATTTCAGATCTATCAAAATTGTTATCAAAGGAGCTCGACAGCCGTGCGTGTTAAGGCGTGTTAAACTATCAATGTTGGGGCGCAAGTTCGAATACTCCCGAGAGGGGATGGTCATTTTTGGTCTGCTACCTCATTGATAAGATCCTAGGTTCGATAGACTAATTTTAATGATATAATGATTATTTATATCCTATCGGATGCAATTCTATCGAACATTTAGGCAATAACGAAATATCAAAATACCATTCCTCTTTATTTTAGTTTTTCATCATTCTTAATTAAAAGAGTCATAAGAAGGGTTAAAGAACTACAGAAAAATAATTTAAAAAAAGATTAAAGTTTTCCCCCTCCAAATATCCATATTATAAAATATATTCATAATGAAATAACCTTCCAAATATATTATATATATGAGAATGAAAGTTGCTCAAATGATATATATTTTTATTTAAATATCTGCGTGAAATATTTAAAATATTCACATTTCCATGCACAGTTTTTTTAAATAATCATTTCATATTAAATTTGAAACATATAATTCACACAAAAAGTAAGAAAGTTTTTAGGACAGGAATGTATATTTGTTTGTGACTTTTCACATAGAAAGTCATTTTGATTGCAATGAAAAGATGAAAGCCCTATGTGAAACTATTTTTTATGTTTTATATCAATGAGGCTAAGAAATACTAAAAGGAAAAGTGTTTTTTGAATATTTATTCGAACCTTTTTTTCATCAGCGAGATTTGATTGTTATAAATATAGTACATTGAATGCCGAAACAAGTTATTGGGGTGTATTGTTTATATCAGTAGCGTAATGGCACGTCATATCACTTCTTGGGTATGTACGACTTCTTTTATACCAAAATAAAAACTTTGTTTAAAGCATAATATTTCTAACATAGATGTAACTGTTCACTTATCCGAGTTAGTGTAAATGCATCATGGTTATGTACGAATGCTTGTCATATTGGCCGATGGATTTTTACATGTACTGGCTGGATAACTTCAATGCATAAACGCTTCAGATCTCTCATACAAGATATTGTTTTTACCAAAAGCAACCAATAAACGTACCGGTAATCAAAGTTATGCAGTCATGCTTCATGCAGAAATAAGTCTTGTCTATACACTCTATTTATTTCTTCATATTCAACCTCTAATTTTTAGCATGTTCATGATTTTAATTCAATAAAAAAATCACAAAATAATACTAAATTTAAAAATGGATTAGGCGTGAGGTTTTTTAATTTAAAAATAGTATTTTATTTTTTAATTCTAAAAGAGCATTATATCCTGGCTCAGGTATACAAGGTTACCAAATAATGTAATCAATTATATAAAATATATATATATATATATATAGGTATATATATATATGCACATAGGTTATTCATTTTAGAAGTCTATAGAAAATATTTAAATGGTGTTATTTTCGGTTAAAAGATAAAACATTATAAATTCAAAAACAATTTATTCATAAAATATTGTTCAAATTTTGTCTAATTTATTGTGTACAAAATATATGTATGCTTTCAATTTTCAATGTTTTTATTTATTTTTTTTAGCTGTAAATTATTTGTAATTATTAAAAAATATCGTAATAAATACTATAAGTTAATAGAAAATCTTAAACGATATAGTAATAAAAATAAGATGAATTATAATACAAATATAATTTTTTTATAGAAAAAATGTAAATAAAATGCCAACAAATCGATAATAATATAAATAAGTTTTTCATTTGGTAGGCCGTTTATTAAAAAATATTTTATTTTTCTTGTTCAAATTTGGTCAGTTTTTGACCTACCTACGGTACATATATATATATATATATATATATATATATATATATATATATATATATATATATATATATATATATATATATTCTTACCAAAATTTATTTGCAAACTTTATCCTTGAAATTAGGAGGCGTCTTTTATAACCGTAGACTTTTCCTCATAAAATATGTGTACGGTACTTTTCATTAATCAGGAACAAATTTAAAAGTAAAAAAAGTTTGATTATTCAATCAGGAGAAATATTAATTAAGGTTCAAAGAAATTTAGTTCTAATTAAATTTAACAGTCAAATAATTCCAAATAAAAAGAGAGAGAGAGAGAGGTCAGTGAATGAATAAAAAACAATAAACAATAAATACAAGCGTGGAAAAGGAGGAGAAAAAGTTTAATATTGAGTTTCAAATTGAAGCAATGCAAAACATATTTAGTTTGGTTACGTTTGGCTAATAAAGTAAAATGAATGGTTGTTTGAAGACTATTTATTGGTTGAAAATATCAAAGGCTTATTTTGTGTCTGTGGATATAAAATAAATATAGACAAAGCTTGACGAATTATACATCATTTTGTTATTTGTTCTTATATTGATATGTATAAAAGGTGAGAATATACATTTAAAGTGCTTTTATGGTTATTTTATAAGTAAATATCTAAATTTTAATGCATAATATTGTGTTTCAGAATTTGAGAAAAAAGTTAGTTATAACAATCAAAGTATCAATTTAAATACTAGCATCACTAAATTTATTAAAAAATATTGCACCAATTACACTATGTGGCAGGTTTTTTGCCCCCGGGCTGAAATTCCTATTTGAGTCCCATTTTTACGTAAATTCCAAAAATGCCCCTTAAAATATCGTCCGAAAAAATGTTTTGACTTTATTACCTTTTTTTGGAAATAAGATTTTTCATTATTTTTAATGGTTCACGCCCAGTTATCTTTGTGCAAAGTAAGAGCAACCACAAATGTCCAAAGTATTTATTTTTCTAGTACGTCAATGCATTTCAAATCAGTAATATAATTTCAATATCTTTCGTACTATTCGAAAAAAAATAGGCTTTATATTTCAAAAAGGTTATCATTTTTTTAGTGTTCTATATAAGCGGATATATAATTTTTGTTTCAATTTTTTTTCTCCCAACGAGATAACTTTATTAAGAAAACGAATAATAGTACATTTACACAAAATACAATTATAATTTTAAGGAATCAACTTTTTAACAAACTATCACAACCGATCAAAAAAAACAATTAGCGAACATACATGAATTAGGGGGGGGGAGGGGATTTATCATAAAATTTATTTTATAATATCTTTATATAGGCATCAAAACAGTGTGGGAGGGGAGTCTTTGTGCTTCTCAATTTATATAAAACACTTTGAATTTTGGTAACTATTAAATTTATTTCTTCATTAAAAGGACCTATATACATGAAAGCAAAATTTTTAACTTTTAAGTGTAATCCCAATTTAAAGTAAATTTCTTCTATTACAATGAGCCAAACCTTTTTTCAGCTCCTGACAATCCAGCAAGAAGTGAGAAGACGTTTCCAGCTCAGTTTCACAGAAAAAACACAATCGATCAACCTCAGATCGCCCATGAATACTTCCAACGTATTTGAAATTAAACGATACTTCAGCCAATACCATTTAAACGACAAATGCTTACTCTTTAAAAACTTTAATGCATCTTTTACAGTGCATTTAAAATCCATTCTTCTTTCAACTTGGTTTAAAAAGACATATTTAACATTTTCTTGAATTAAAACTTCTCTAAGATTCATATTGTTAAAATTCCTCATGAAATAAAAAAAAACAGTCTCTTGGTCCAATAGGTCTTCGAGTAAGTTTAATTTGTTGTTTGACTCTTTCCTTCTCTAAAATCTCGCTTAAAGTAAAACAATCGTTATCATTAAAATTTCGCCAATGTAGTCTATTTTCCTCTTTAGTGACGTACCCTGAAGACATGTTAATCTACCATTATCTACAGTTGGTTCTTGCCAATTCATAAGAGCAAGAATCTTAAATATAATTTCCCTCCCTATCGTAGCACATTCTTTCCAAAAAATATTCATGTTCTGCAGGGTATTAATAATCTTATCCGGTCCTTTAATATACACTTCATCTATTGAAAACCCGTATTGTTCTATTAATTTACTATTCAATAATTCAGTCCATATTGTGCGTGGTCTAAGTATCTTCTTGAACCAGGAGAATGTAATTGTCTTCCAAAACGACTCTATATCGATCATACCTAGTCCACCATACTTCTTTGGGAGGGTAACTCTCTTCATTGTGATTAGTCTACTTTTACCATACTTAAAAATTAATTTGAAGGCAATTTCTTGTACTTTTTCTACTAATTTCCTGCAATAAGTGGTAGTTCTCAACAGGTGAGTAATCTTGGGGAGCACCAGCACATTCCAAACGAAAACTCTAGCCGGTATGTTCGTCGTTAGTATTGTTGAATATTTGGCAACTGTTTTGTTCACCTTGTTTATGATGTTTTTATAGTTTTCAATCTGACCATATGAATCTAACGAAACAAAAGATCCCAACACCTTAAGACTCTCATAGTTTTTTAAACCGTTGACAATCACAGCTTTTGCACAGTTAGAAATGGCTCTAGACTTATTAACATTTATTTCCAGACCTGAAACGTTCGAAAATGCCTTTAAGATCCTCAATGTTGCTTTTATGGACTTACTCATATCCTCCTAATCACCAGAATAAAGAACATTTAGATCATCTGCAAACGCTTCTACTTTGTGTTCTAGCTCTCCTATTTCAACTCCTTTTATGTTTGGAGCACCATCTATTGCATTTATCAGTGGGTCAAGAGCCAGAATGAACAGGTATGGGGATATTGGGTCTCCTTGACGGCAACCTCTGTTTACCGCAAAAACATTTGACTTCTCCTCAAAATGCGTAAGTAAGCCCCCGAGGCACATACCGATCATGCGAATAAAATATTCCCCAAAACCTTTCTCTCGCAAGCAGGCGATTATCCACCCATGGTCGACACTGTCAAAGGCCTTTTTGAAATCAATGGCTACTAAGGAAACCATTTTCTTCTTTTCCTTCACTGTTGCTATACTATCTTGGATACCCCTTATGACATCCTCCATACATCGGCCACGAATGAAACCCTTTTGTGATGGGTGAATTAAAGATGGCAAAACAGACTGCAATCTTTTAGCTAATATGCCACTGTAAATTTTATACGACGTATTGAGCATGGTAAGGGGCCTAAGATTTTCAATATTTCGTGGATCTTTACCATCTTTAGGTATCAAGATGAGATTACCTCTCGTAATGTGATCATTAAAATATCCTTTTTCAATGCCCTCCTCAACTACTTTATATAATAGGGGCACCATAAATTTATGGTATTTTTGATAAAATTCTATGGGGAACCCGTCAGGACCCGGTGCTTTATTTTTTTTCTTGTAGGAGAAAATATATTCTTTTATTTCTGCTTCCGAGATCTTCAAATTAAGAACTCCCTTATCAGATTCGTTTAAATTGAATCCAATTTGCGGATTAAGGAACTGGGAAAAGTCATTATCTTGAAGACTATGCATTTTCAAGAAGCATTTGGTTCGACTGCTTAAACCGTCTTTAAAACATATTCTACATCTATACATCTGATGAAAGTGCTCCGAAATAATTTTTGAAACTTCAGTTTTATTCTCAACTAAGCTTTCTTTATTGTCAAAAATAGCATTTACTTGTTTTTTGCCCATTCTATTTGCTTCCCATTTCTTCAGTCTATCGAGCATTACATCTTCTTTGGGCAAATTTCTGAGTCCACTTCTAATTAAGTATCCCTTCGAATTATAGTTTACTATATTTTTGAGATTTTCCTCCCCTACTTCATCTAAACCACGCACTTGTTTCAATTTTAGTAGCTCTTCTTGTCTCAACTTCCTCAATTTAATGCCCAACTTGATGTATTCCCGTCTTACACAGTCTAAGGCCAACTTTAAGGCGTGAGCAGGAGATTTGATTTTTTTAAATAATCTGAGCAGTATTTTCTGAATTATTTCTCCAACTTTACATTCCGTGGTTTTATCCGCGCTAAAAGAGAGACATTTAATTTCCAATTCTATATAAGCGGATATATAATTTTTGTTTCAAATTTATTGACTATGATTAAAATTTAAAATATTTTTCGTATATGTCAATGCATTTCAGAATAGTTTTTATAATTTCGATATCTGGGATGAAAGTAAAGAAAGATCAATTTAGTATGACCAAGATTTAATATTGATCATATATGATAAGTACATTTCGTTGAGGTTGGGTTAACTATAATTGTGATTTGTTACGAGAAAAAAAACATGTTTGCCTTTTTATTTACAAGTTTCTTTTATTAAAATTAGGAATTTCAGCCTGGGGGCAAACAAAGACCTTAATTTTGTTTTATAGTGTTATCGACGTCGTAAAGATGTGTAATTTAACTCACTAATTAAATATTATTTACCTTTTTTTGATTTCATAATAATCTGCGAATTACTGACTTAAAGTAACTGTTTAATTGATACAATAATTCTTGAAATAAGCAATTTATTTTTATATCAAAGGAAATGACAAATTTACCTATTAAACAAAGAACTTATTATCTAGGATAAGTTGATTAATAACCCTGATAAAATTGATGTTATATATTACTGATATAACACTATTAGAGGCGATAAAAATCACAGTAAGAGGGTAAGCACTTAAAAACGAATTATTCCACATGTTTTTAAATATATCCTTTTGCCATATATCTTGTGGACACTCTGCGTAAGTCCCTATAGATATAAGCGTTCCAGCGTGCCATGTTGTCGTTGCTGTAGGACTCTTAGGAGATGGGTCTTGGCATCCACACAGGCAACCAAAAAAAACGGCCAAGTTGAACAGACCATCAAGCCAAAATATGGCATAGACTCGTCTATGGTGCTACTTAAACTTTTTTTTTCATAAGCCTTTTTATATTCCTTGATCCTCCTTCTTAGAAGTGTTAAAAATTATTTTAAAGGCTTAATTATGTTTTCCTAGAAACTTTCCTCAAAATGTTAATCAAAATCAATAAAATTTTGAGTAAAAAGCTCAAGTGAGCTACAACATATTTCTATTAAGTAGAAAATCTTATTTCATTTTTCAAAGTTTCTATTAAAAGAAATTACTTTTTAAACTCTGAGTAAAGAACTCGTGCTCTCTGTCTCTTTTGGTATGTGTAACCAAGAATTTACGCAAAGAAAGAAAGAAAAAAAAGGACTCAGTGAATTTTTTTGTCAAGTACTTTAAGCCCTGAAGTAAATAAATTTTGGACAAAAACCAGTGTTTCAATTATTGTTAACTAGCAAAAATATTTGTTATGTGATTTGCTATTTTCTCCATAATTTGAAGTTGTATGATTATTTTTTATTTCGAGTTTTTTTTGAAGTTATAATGTATTTTTACACAATTACTTAAACTTAATTGTTTATAATTGTTTTGTAAGTGCCTAAAACTGTGAATAAAAAATATATTGAAATATTACACTTTTATATCTAAAGAGCACAAATTAAAGTTCAATAGGCATTATGAAAAGGACAATTCAATCGAAAAGCAAAAAGAAATGGAGAATTTACTCTAGAACTTCTGCTTCATTAAAAAATAAGCTTATTGTTTAAAATGATATTAACTTACTATTATTATCATAATCTTCAGTTATAACTTTGAAATATAATTAGTTGGAAGGCAAACACTGTGCAGGATTTTGATTTATCTCTTAGTGAAAAGCAAAATCTTTCTACACTGAAAAAATACTCTGCCTTAAAAAAAAAAACCTCCCCTAGATAATTGACCTTTACAACTCAAAGGTTATCCTTTCAGTGTTGTATAGAGAGTATTCTTTTACCACTTTTTGAACAAATATAAGTGGCTTGGATCTTCTTTCATTCTTCGTATATTAAGATTTAAAAAAAAAAGGATCTATTTAGGGGAAACATAATACAACTTTCCCTTATAATTCTCAATATGTATATAAGATTCTTTCATAGTAATTCCAAAACCTTCTTGAAGAGTGGCGCAGATCGATTTCGTTGAGTAATATTTGCACTTGGGTCTGAGCTAACAAATCTTGAAACCAGTTCTCTTTCACAGGTTTGGGGTTGTGCCCAAAGCATTTTATGGAGAAATGTTCCTGTGTTTGAAAGAAGCTACATTACTGATATAATCAGGTGCAATTCAAGTAAAAATATTTTTTCATGAAGCTGAGATGTTCAGAAGTCCTCGAGGAAATGGCGATAAAAAATGGCATACTATCAATACATGATGATAATCCTGTGGGCCCTTTTCATGATGGCAGGTTTTTATTTCCTCTATCAAGAGCTGCTCACAGCTTTCAGCTTATACAGCCCTGATATCTTAAAATGACTTCCCTCATTCGTTCCTGTAGTGAAGAAAGCTTGAACATATGTCAAAAATATGTTGAACTCCTCAAACTTTAGGTATGTTAGAGAACGAGAATTCGGAAGTCTCTTATAGGAATTGCTGATGGCACAAATTTTACGGCACAGTAGCAGATATTCGCAGATCTCATTTGCTATATACATAAATTCATGCAAAGATTGTTGAAAACGTTATAACTCTACTGTATAAGCTTGTTCTAAAGCCATCCTTAAACAATTCATCTGTTTGAAGATTAGATGCCTTCAAACTCCAGATGCAGGTAAATTTTTCAAAGCTATCATCAGATCTCCTTCTGCAAAATCTAAAACAATGAATATTACTCTTTTACATTCCTAAGCTTTTGTACCTAGGAGGTTAGCATCTCACTCTCCTATCAGTCTGTAAGAGATAAGGGTAATCATCCTAACGGTGGCGGTTAGATACGCGCCGTTGGACCTCAAGATCCCCTCTGTTATCGATGGAAAGTGATGTTTGCCAGCCAACGAAATTCCCTCATGTTCCCTCCCAAATGGCAAAACATTATTTAAATACTTTACCGTATATTCAAGGATTTAAAATAAAAAGGTTTATTTGTTTATGCATGTGCTTTATTCTAGCAAGTTATTTTATTAAAATTATATTTCAGTTTTTTTATTCACAGTTCAGAAGATATATGTACATAGAATTATACACATAAATGTATATAAAAACGATGCTAAAGCACAGTAAAACTATATAAATGAGCATTTCAGTTTTTATTTTCTATGATGAACAAACATATATTAAAACTTGTTAAATAATGAAGTGTCTACATAAAAACAAAAACAGCTAACAAAGTTTATTTTTTCCCTATTATGTACATTCTTTATATTTTTTCCAACACACAAAACTACAATGACTTCTGCCAGCTATTTAAAAGGAGGTTACAATAAAAGTAAAGGTAGGGATTAGAAGGGAATGATAGAGAAACAATTTTATGTATTATGGTTTTTATATATGCATTCAAGCTAAATAAATACCTCATCGAAGGGAGAAAACCAAAAAACCAGGTCAATGCATGATATTATAAAGAGAAAAAATCAAGAAGTTTGTAAGACTGTATCAACTCTAAAAAATAATGTATTCATTTGACGTTGTATTTTATTTATTTAAAAAATAAAAAAAATATATGTCTGTTGTCTACGTTGTTCAAGACTTAAGAGTCTCTATTCCTTGGATCACGTATTTTCGTATCCCTGCCATATTGCATCTTCCATTGACTCTGCACGCGAAGAGAATCCCTTTCACCGAGGAAATAATATGTTCCATGTGAAAGGCCCTCCCATTTTGAGGTGAGGTATAAACTAGCCAATCAGAGAGTTTTAATGTTGTATCATAAGTTCTTACTATTTCTTCCTCTTCAGCAGTGATCACTGGGAGAACCTTCTGACACAAATAAAAGAAGTGGAAGGATTTCTTCTTCACTTCTTTACACCAAAGATATACCTGATCTTCAGGATTCGTCTGGATTGGATCAAGAAGAGCGAGAAAGTGGCTAGCCGGTGCATCAGCCATTTTTGTCTACAATTGGTATATATAATTCTCATAATTGTTGGATATATTAATGACATTTTCTTTTTGTTTTTTACTATCGAAAATGGACTAGGCCTTCTCGTGTCTATAAGGGATCTCCAAATGGCTCAGTTAGTAAAATCCCCAATACTTATATAAAATGAAGTGGTGGAACGACAGTAATTTTTCCCAACGACAATATTTCTTGACTTGTAGGAATAGAATAACGTTTTTTACAACATTTTCATCTTGAATGAATTGACCTTTTGAAGTTGCTTTCTTCTAAAAACTCGGATGCTTTATCGTAACGACTTTTTTGATTTAAGGGCTCATTTCAGCCAAAGAGAGGAAGAATCCTATCAATGACTGATTCACATGATCTCCTCATTTTCTTCCAATGAAACCCACATAGCTTAAAAGTTTTCAAAAGCATTGAGGGAACCATAAAAATACTTTCGCAAAAGCGCCATGCTATAACATCATGGTATTTGTTTTTTATGCTCTCAGCCCAACAATCTTCACTTAGAATAAATCGCTTCAGCTATGATAAATTCAATGACTTCCACATGAATTCCATATTTAGGGATCCAAGGCCTCAAGAGCAGATACTTCAGTTGAGTATAGGCCTCGAGATGTACGTCCTGGAGCTTCCCCATATGAAAATATCCCTGAATTTATATATTTCCTCGCAAAAGTTTCCTGAAAATGGGATGAGTTTAATACATGGAAGATTTCTTGGAAGATGTTGACATTCCAGAAAAAAGTACCTCGTATCGTGAAAGGGGAGTGCCTCTACAAAATAAAACTTTTCTCCTCAATGACTTAAGGATTTATTTATATTTATATTGTCAGATTCATTCGCTGAAGTGGAAACACTTAATCCAAGCAAATCTGTTGAGCTCACATGGACTATGTCATCTGATATTTCTATAAACAAGACTTTACAATTTGCAATGATTTGACTTTTATTTGTTTTTATAATTCGACCAAAATGATATTTAACATCTTCAATGACGCCAATAGCTTTTTGATGAACTTTTTTTTTACTTACTGAGCCGGATATAGAGAGTGTTAGGTCGTCGGCGAACAAAGAACATTTTAGAGTCACACTGCCAATGGTGATGTCCTGCATTTCCTCATTCGAAGAAAGACTTTCCAAGAGTCCATTGACGGTTATGATGAACAGCGTCGGCGATAGAAATACCTTATCTCACTCCTCTATGAATGTGAAAAGTTTTCTGCCCTTCCGGAAAATAGATATTTGAGGAAGCATTTTGGGTTATGGACAATAAATTTTAACGAAGTTGTACGAGAAACCCACATTTATAGGTAGAGTTGATCCAATATAAACTTGTGGGAAAATGAATCGAATGTCTTTTCGAAATCTACCATCAGTGCCACATAATTGACACTATGGGCCACGCAGTGATCAATGACATCCTGGACATATCTAGGACAGTCTTCGATGTAGCTTCCAGGAATAAAATCCTTCTGGTTTGGAGATATAATTTATTCGGAAGGAATCTCTGTATCATCTGGTTCAGTTTTCGAGTGAGTATTTTCAATTAAGTCTTCAAAAGAGAGATTGATCGATAATCTTTCATGTTCCTTTTAACCCTTTTTATGGCTTGAGCAACAAATCCAAGCCTTGTTAAATCTGGACGAATCCTCTTTTAAACACATCAGAAAAAACTTTGGTTTGGATCTCTAACTGAACAGAAAAATAATCAAGGCTAATAAGTATATTTCTCTTGGCTTTAGTTTTAGAATGGAAAGTCATTTTCTGTTAAATACAGTGAATGGTTAAAGCTTTTATATATATATATGTTCTCCAGGTCCGTTTTATTTATTTTGTAAGTTGATCCTTTATATCTTCGAACATTCCCACTTGAGTCTCGAGTGATATTAAGGTATCTAATTTTTTTTTGTATTTCATTTCTTATAAGGGTTGAAGAACATGCGAAAATTAATTACGTAGACACTACATACAATCTAAAATCTAACTATTAAATATTCATTATCTTGAAGGAGGGAGAAAGATCTTTAATAATATTTAAAAACCAATCCTTGGCGTGGTTGTTTTTTATAAGAGATCTACATCTATAAAATTACCTTCAGGGTCTTAGACAACTGGACCAGGCTCCAATAACTTTTTATTATTAAAACAATGACACCTCTGTAGGGATAAGTAAAATATTTGGTTGCTTGCGATATAAAGACTTTATGTGTCGGTGGAGGAAGATAGGACAGGCTTGAAATGTCTTCTACTCTTGTGTCAATGAGGATAAGAACATCGGGTAAATTAAAACTTGTTTTGTAACCAAACACTTTTTTGGCACGAATCCCAGAGGCGGTAATGTAGTTTACATTATAAGTAATAATCGAGTTATTTTTGTATCTAAATGTATTCTCTAAATTAATATTTTTTTATTTTGCATTCGATAAAACTTTTTGTACACCTGCATCTCAGTGAGGACCTTAATCCTATATTTTACATCCATTCCTCATTTTTTTGCATAATCTAAATCCGGAGTATTAATATTATCAATGAAATAAAATGATCTTTATAATGTGGGAGTAGTGATGTGACATCATGGGTGCAGAGAGTATGAATGAGAAACTATCAATTTGTGTCCATCACTCTCTTATTCTTATTCGCTTTATAAGTATGATGCCTTACCCAATGATAAATGAAGACCCATCAGTCCTTGTGTCATTTCATTGAAAATGTTTGATCAAATGCGACTCAATTAATGTAAATAAGAAGCTTCGTTTTCCCTAGCAACAAAATTATGGCAAATCCATATTGATATGTATTCTATTTACTTTCTCTACAATAATTAATGCTATAAAAGGTTAGGCAATTAGTTCCTTTCGTTAAATCTAGAAAACAACGAGTTTTCCATGTAATATTTAAAATTTCATGATTGAGCATTATTTTTCTATGACCGTTCACAGCTCCTTATAATGAATACAGAGTTAAGTGCCTCTGAAACACTTACATCTGACTCTTGTTACGTTGAATTTGGATAATGATCCTTAACATAAACATTGATTTTTTTGGTTTTTACTCCTAGATACACCCACAACACAAGAACTCCATCTGTTATCAGTCCGTAGAAGTCTAACTAAGAGTAAATATCTGTAATATCAAATAAGTTCAATTTACATACCAAGTGCAATAATTTAATCAGTCCGTCGTCAAATGACAGATATATTTTTTTGAGCCATAGTCAGCGTACTATGTAACGTTGAACTGAAAAACTATTAAGTCATCACTTTAGTCCTACTATTTACTATCAGGTTTTGTATATTGCATATTATATTACTTATAAATATGTCATCTGAAACATGTTGTGATTTAGTAAATTAAATAAGGATTAACATATTTATATATTGTCTGATTGTTTGGCTAATAAATAGTTCCCAACACATCGGAACTTAATCCGGTATCAGCGGGTGGTATGAAACTTATATTAGACTATAACTTGATAAAGTTTAAAATGTATCCTCAAAGTTGAAAAACCAAAACATTCCCTTTGCTTTTACGTCTAATGGACAAAAAAAAATATACCAAAAGACAGAACAAAACAAAAGATATATAAAACAAATTATCTCATGAAGCTTTTTAGAAACTCTTCAATATCTTTTTTTATGCTGTTATATCGAGGATAACTTTTATCTTTATGATAGTTAAATGAAATAAATTAAATCGTTTAATTTTGTTTTATTCAAGAAAAAATGTTCTTAAAATGATTTTCAATTTTTTTTTGTCTATATGGTTCGATAGAATTGCGTCCGACTGGATATGAAGAAGCATTAATGCATTAAAATTAGTCTATCGAACCTAGGATTTTATCAATGAGGTAGACCAAAAATGACCATCCCCTCTCGGGATTCGAACCTGCGCCCCCAACATAGAGAGTTGAACACGCGCGGCTATCGAGCTCTCTTATTCAAAATATTTAGTTTATTAGAAACAATTTTTTTTCACTGAGAAACGAAGTCCAATGCTGCTCGGAGTATGCACTATAGGCCAATATCTAAGCAGATCTTAGGATTCGATTACAAGTATGAAAAAAGGAAATAGGAGTTCTAATTAAATTCTATGAAGGGCTAAACTAATCTTGCAAAAATGGAAGAAATCAGAAGACATTCCTAATTAAATGAGACAAATAGATATCATATGACATTCATTATAGTGAATCCATATCTTTTCTACCCCTTATATTATTTAGCATATGCTTCGATCAATTATTTTAAAGTTTAAAGCCATAAGTCTATTAAAAAATGTAGTTAAAAATTTGAACGTATAACATAGCAGTAAAAAAGGAAATATTTTTTATTGATTTCAAAATTGAAATATACCTCTAAAACATGCAAAACAGAAAAATACAATTATACATTAGATTTTAAAAAGGAATTCTTCGATTGATAATGGGCATTACTTTTTATAAAAGCGGTAAATCTTTGACTCTTTTAAAGACATTTTTTAAATTTTTAATGAGCCTATCACGATTAAACTATACAAAATAAGACAAATTTAAAAAGAAAAAAAAATCATTTGGACTTTAAGTTTATGACTTTATTGTGACAAATGTCAACCTTTTCAAGTACGAGAGAAAAAAGTTTATTCTTATGATACATGGTGTGTGTTTAACTCTACTTTGAAAAAAATATTATTAAATTTTAATGAAGGGCGCTATGGTAAATTTATATATTTTGACATATTAAAATGCATATACAAACTTGAATCACAATAGTCTTCTCTAGGATATTTAAAAAATATATATATCAACACTTCAATTTACTACTTATTAGTTCTATACAATGCTACAGTGCCATGACTTATGTTTTACGAAATAATTTAAGTATATAGAAAGTATATATTTTTAACGATGTTATAATGCTTTTTTCCAAAAATATCAAACTTAGTAATAAAAATATATGCATGAATAAGAGACCGAACTGCATTGTATTTTTAGTTTCAAGATACATCGAATCTTATAAATCTAATTTTCTGAAAGAAATTGATTATTTATGTCATAATAAATTGAATATTTGTTTATTAATTTTTCTCTACATATATAATATATATTCTGAATTTAATTTTACTTCTCCACATATATATATTTATAATATATAAACATTAGAGCAAATCATGGAGAAGAATAAACAAAAATATAGAAGAATATTAGTAGAGCAATCAATCAAACCATAAAACTCAATTCGCTAAATAATTTTCAAAATTGAATCCAGTGTTTTCAACTTCATTTCACAAAAGAACTTGATTTTCTCCAAATTGTTGGTCGCACAAATATATGTATTTGTATAAAATAACAAATAGTATTTTAAGGATATCAGTTTAGTAGACGTTAGAAATTTAGTAAAATATATATTCCAATATATATAAATCATAATTATTCAATGTTGAATAATTCAAAGCAAACTTTAAATTAAATCTTGAAAACAGTTATTAAAAAAATAAACTTAAGTCAATATTTAATGTTTGTAGGGCTTATTGTAATGATGTAGCACATATTTATATCGAGATAAATGTCATTCCCTGAACCATATATAAATACACCTGTTGATGTAAGAATAAAAAGTCCTTTCATTCAACCAAATTTATTCTTCATCTAACATTACAATTTATTGTGCAAATAATTACCTATATTTGCTAAGCACATACAAATGACATGTTTTTATATGTATTAACTTGTATAAATGTGCACTTACGGCCATTAGAGAGAAAACTCTTCTTGGAATAAATCGAGTTTGTAAATGTACAATGTAAATCCATGGCAGCAAAGGAAATTTTCTCAAACGATGACATCACTCACTCCCCACACTTACACTTTGGCGAGCATATCTTTCAACTAATCTCATGGATCAAACTTGTAGGAATTACATTTTGGGAATTTGAGAGGCCATCTTTGGGCATTTGTTTTAAGGTGAATCTTCCTTTCAACCAACGTTATGATCCTCAATCAGTGATAAAGGGTCTTTGGTCTATATTATATAATAATACTTATATTTTATAAATTGTTTCTACAAGGTAGTAACTTTCAAACAATTCATTTTAAATGTTTAAGAGTTTTAAATATGTATGTATATATTTATATATATGTTACGGGATATGACTTTTGAAGCTCCTCAATCAATATATTTCGTCCTGCTTGCCCAATTTCAGGTGAGCCTCGTTGATGACGTCAAATAAGTCTTCTTTGGCACCAATCATTGTATTTTGGCCTCGTTTGGTAATTTTGTTCACCCCATTATGAGCTATACAAATTCTAAAGAATCGAGGAACAGTTTCCTATCATGTTCTTGTTGCTGAAGAAAAGACAATATTTTTCTGTATGTGTCTTATCTATCTGGGCATTGTTTAGTGCTTTCTTCAGAAGTAAACATTTCCCGCATAGAGGGATCCATTTTGCGTATTTCCTAAATCTCATATGTTCCCTTGTTATTAGATAAAATGCGTATTTTTTTAAAACTCTCTTTAACCAACTATTTTACTAGGACTGAACCTTTTAATATGTACAACACAAATTATGCTTCACAAAAACATAAGAATAATACACATTTAAGCAATTATTATAATATTTGTTTCCATAACATTTTTATTTAAAGTATATGTGAAGTTTTATTTATATTTTTTCTATATTGCCCGATCAAGCGAGCAATTTTGCAAATTGCCCGATTTTTCATATTGCCCGTAACATATATTATCTATCTATCTTTCTTTTTTTTTCCTCATCAAAAAGGTCTTTATTAAAACAAATTATATATACAAATAAGTACACTATATGTAATATATAAAAGGAAAAATCGTGTTTCATAAAAACATAAAAAAAACATTAAGTTTAAAATTAATCTCTTTTTTTTTTTGCCTATCTATCTTTCTTTCTATCTATCTCTCTCTTTCTCTCTCTCTCTCTCTCTCTCTCTATATATATATATATATATACGCCTTTACTTATTATGTAAGACTTTTTTCAACCGAAAATAGACAATAAGACAAATATCTTTGGCGGTTAGTAGTAGAAAATGCATTTTTATAAAAGTTTTTTTTCTATGCATACATGGTTTCTCCTTTTTTTAAATCACAAGGCAAGATTTTATAACCAATACATAAGATATTTTGTCAAAATATATTTAACCATGCATGAAAACATCTTACGTATAATTTGATATCTCGTAATGGCAAATTGTCATGACAAATTAGAAAAGCTGTTTTATACTCTTTATGTTCATAATAATAATAATAAATGAAGCAGTTTACGGTAAGTAATTATTTTGACAGAGCAAAAAAACTTATGTATCATCTTTTTAATGAAGAGTGTAACTTCACTTGATCAAAAGGAATGCTATGGTAAAAACGTATAAACTGACTTTAATTTTTCAACTTAGCTGCTATATAAAGTACTTTAAATCGACTCATCTTTTGCTTGGTAAATAAAAAATTATTTTTACAATGAAATGTTTTTTTAATACTTTTTTCATAGCAATAAGTTTATTTTCAAATATTTTTCGATATGCATTTTAAAACATTCATAGAAATATATACACTGTTTAGGGTATCAGTGCACCAACATTTAAATAAGTTTAAGATAATGCTTTTTCATATCCCCAAAAATGTAACTCAGCCGGACAACATAGGCATAAATAAGTTTCCTACACAAACATTTCAGTTCGATTCCCTTAAATATCTTAAACACCCTGAAAGTTTCAAAGTTAAAGAAATATTACATTTTATAGGGTTGCCTATTTGGGTTTAATAGTTGTTTTGATGTAGATCAAGAAAAAAGAGGAATCACAAAATAAAAGATGAAGGGAGTCATATTTTTTTTACAGGATGGGCGCGGGGATTCCGGCGATTTCAGTACTTGAAGAACCAAATGATTTTTTTCCTGTAAGTTTCAGCTATCTGTTATTTTGCACAAGGAGTTAACTTATAATTCTTATAAAGTAGACCCAAAAATAATTTCTATTTATATTTTTGTGCTATGTTGTCTTTGTTTTTAGTTTTTCTTTCCTGTTCTGTCCTCTGTATTATATTTATGTACACCCAAATCATGTATAAAAAACAATTACATAGTTATGTGGTAATGAAAGAAGGTTGAGAGGAAAGCTGTACAAACATGGGTACAAGATAAAGGGTTAACTGTAATTTCATAGTACGCAAATACTCGTGGACCTTTTATAGTCGATCTTATTGTCGTGGGTATATATATATATATATATATATATATATATATATATATATATATATATATATATATATACATATGTGTATATATACACACATTTATATCTAATTTGTATTAAAGTCAACCAGAAATTCCCTTAAATTGTTTTAATTTCAATTCGTAACATTGTCATAATCTTTTTATTATTATATCGTAGTTTAAGTTTATTACTTTATATTTCGCAAAATTTTAAAATTTCTTAAGTCACTTGATCAATATTACCGGACAACGTTTTTTGCGCTGATTCCAAATACCTAATGGATGATCGATCGGCCCTAGCTATCAGTTATCTGTCTTTTGGTTGTCTTAATTTACTCTTCGCTTTAGCTTGTAAACTTTGTTCCAATATACTGAAAGGCAGGTTTGGAACGACAATGTTTGTCACCAAACCCAGTTAATATGTAAAGGTGTCAGCAAGATTTTTGTGGAATCAATCAGTGCTTTGTGGTAACACATTTTTGCTTCCAGTGATTGACGCTTTGACCAGTCTTTTTTTTCGGTCACGAAATTTTATTCATTATTTGTAAAAAACAATACAGTATAATGCAAAACTACACTAAAATACAAATATAAATAAAAAACTATCTTCAACAGTTGCGTGATCAGTCTTACCTGGCATAATTGATAGCCCTATCTCGGCTATCCCAATTCCTGCAAAAAGCAGTAGTATTTGGTGTATCCCCCTTGAATAACAAACACAAGTGCAATCATCTTCAGGTCACCACAAAGCAGCCATTCTCGCGATCATACTTAATGCACGACCAAAGTGTTTTTATATTTTATAAGTTTCCTCATTTGAGCAGCATGGCCATTGGATATAGAAGTTAAAACATTGCTTACCTATGTATAGAGTAACACGCCTCTTGTGTTGCTCTGTGAATAGTTTTGCTTTAGTGAGGTTTAATAGTGCATTTTGACCTCTTAATAACTTAAAAAGTGTTATAAGTGCATCGACTCTCTAACTGTATCCGAATATACGAGGAATTGAGACCGGAGATCCGTATTTTTGGGGACGAAGCCGTGATCTTGGATCTTTAGTAAGAAGATTGATCTTTGTTTTTCCTTTTTTTCTTATTACCTCCCTCTTCTGTCGTAAATTTCTTTGTCCCTTTAAAGTTAATTAAAGTGGTGCAACATGTGTTTGCTCCCGCTGATAGGCCTCCTGATGGCGGAGAAGGAATAATAATAATATATTGTGGGGGCTTCCATAATAGAAGAGGGTGCTTGCTTCTTCTTCTGGGAAGATTGTGATCAAGTATATAAACTACCAGTATGGATATTTAAAAAAGTGGCGCGGACACTTAATAAAAGAATGTACCGATGACGTCATACGCTCTTTTATGATCATATTTTTATATTAATGTCGGTCACAAAACCTCAATCAACAAGAAATAATTAATGTATGTTCATTGCGTAATTATTTAATGTTAGGTTATTGTTGCAATAATAAATAAAAACATATAATACAGTCCAAATACTTTATTTAAGCTTTAGGTTAGATCTAACTTCACATATTGTCGTATAACAATTGACTTTAGTTATAAGTTTAGCAATATAAATAGCTCTTTAAAAATATTTGTAATTTTGCACTAAGGTAATGTTTAATAGTATGAAATACAAGGCTAAACTTATTAATTCAATAAGTTTAATTATTTGACGCCGATCTTATCAAGTTTAGTGTTCTGCTATATTGTTTTTATTAGTGGTTAAATTTCGATACGAAGGTTAGACTTTATTCATTTATAAGCATCAGTGAAAATAAACTGAGTAAATATTCTTCAGGTTAGTTGAGTTAATAACAATAACGAGTTCACGATCAATAAAGCAAGATGAATGTAAAACATATTGAAACATAAGTAGATTTCTTTAAAGCAATACTAAATCTTAATATATTTAAGTATCGCAACAATATTTTGGACTGATGATAAAAACTTTGCTCATGACAGCGATAGAGCTATTTTCACATGAACAAATTTTACACAGCTCAAAACGCACGTCTTATATACACATTCATAAACATGAGGGGGGGGGAGAGAGAGTCGAGAGTTACGTCACCATCAACAATCGTCAATAATAGAGCCTCCACTGATCATAGTTGGGAATCTATTTTTTGGGTGTCATGAAGCATTCTGGCCTAGACTTCAAACTTGGTGGAGATCCCTCGATCCATTCCTTCCTCCATCCCTCCTTCTATCTTCCCGGGACTCCGGATAAATGCCTTGGACACCAAGAACGAGTCTCCTCCCTCCCTCCCTTAAGAGACACATTCACCTCACCTCGAATTCGTGAGTGGAGTCCTACCCCTCGTCGGTCTTCGTCAGTCAAAGGAGTTCCTTCCCTCGTCTTCGTTAGAGAGCTCCCGTCCCTCCTCTTCGTGAATGGAGTCCTACCCCTCGTCGGACTTCGTTAGAATGCTCCCCCGTCCCTTCTCTTCGTGAATGGAGTCCTACCCCTCGTCGGACTTCGTTAGAGAGCTTCCCATCCCTCGTCTTCGTTAGAGAGCTCCCCGTCCCTCCTCTTCGTGAATGGAGTTCCGTCTTCCATAACCTCCTCCATATTGAAGACTTTTTCTCTTTTTTGGAGTTGCTATTGGACACCCAGTCCTGTATTTCTATGAATAAGTATCATGATGTCCTGATGAATCTAACATTCCAAAGACATGAGATCATAAAATCTCGGTGAAGGAGCCTGATCATCAAACCTAACAGACTACTCCCCCCCCCCTCCCCCAGACTAACGCACCCCGGACTATCACCCCCCGTGCCTTTACTCCCATTACTAATACTTTTTATTCCATGAAGTCCGCTTATGAAGTTAACTATGTTTTTTTTGTGACATTGACCAGTTTAAAATTTGAATGTAATCAGATAACATAATCATAATACTTTAGTTTATCATTATTTAATAAATCTTATGTTTCTCATTTCAAATCCCGCAATAATTGTAACTGGTCACCAAACTTATCAAAATTAGTATTAAAGTGCTAATTAATTTTTATTTATTTTCAAGATATGTCGTTAAAATGATTAAGCTAATAAAATTTTACTTTAACATGACTGAAAAGTTTTTACTTGAATACATGGTCTCTTTTACAAAATTTCTTACAAATCCAAGAATTATAGGCGTCACTTTGAAATAATAATTTTACTACTTTTTCACTAGTGCTTGATCACTATTTACACTTTATTTAATTTAACGTGAATGCATGTTATAAATAATAAATAAAATTATAGTTTAAAATTTTTACAGTAAATAAAGTCAATAAAAAATTTATGGCATTAAAAATCAAGTATAAATTAATCAAAATCTACTGATAAAAAATATCATGAAAATGTTTAGGAAATAATGGTTTTCATTCAATTTAAGATTATAACTTTTTGTAGAACCGTTGTAAAAACTTCAAATAGGGAGAGGTCCTCTTGGAGCAGGAGGGGAAGTACCGAAAGATGTCACCCGCAAATTGCCAGCTTGAAACCTACAGAATCCTTATGCTGTTGATATGAGAATGGTTTTTAGGCCTCCCGCATAATTAAGATATTATCTTATCATTTATTATATTATAATACAGACATAAATAAAATATTACTATAGATTAGAAAAAAATATTTTAAACGAATTTACTGTTCCTACACTTTTTTTTTTTTAAATATTCATTATTTATTCACATCTTCGAGGAAACAAAATTTTAACAGTTTTTTTACAGTAAAATACATCTGTAAGGATGGGGGAGAGCAACTGTTAAAGGACATGAACATATCATAAAAATGCTTAATAAAATATAAAACATACAAATCATATACCACGTAATAAAAACAATGTAAAAACGGAAAACGGACTAAAATAGGATGTTTAGGGAGAAGTTGGGACTAGAATTTACTATAAATCCTCTTTCATTAAAGTTTCTTAAAAGCAGTAGTTCCTTTTCAATCCAACTATCGAGACCAGTTATTAGATATTATCTTATCAATTTATTATATTGTAGCGGATTGACCCGCTTACTAACAGCAGGTCTACCTACCACTTCTTATCTCACACCTCAGCAGGTTCTTAATCTTAAGTACTCTTGTCTGCGGCTATATAAGCTGCAGGCAAGAGATAATAATACACTCTTTCGCTTAACATCGAGTCGTCATTTCTCCTCCTCCTTCGCGCTACATTGGTGACCCCGACTCCCTCAGTCGCTCTCTGAGGGACCCATGGAACACGCCTGCGGAGCATCACAACTCTACACTCCCGGCTTCCACGAGGTCCAACCGGACTTCTCCGTTAGCGTGGAGGAGGAGGAGGCTCCATCCCTAAACTCCACAAAAGAGAGGTTCGAGGCCCGCGGCAGCTGATCCTACGCTGGATCCCGCAACTATGGATCCCTGTCGCTCTCATGGATCCAGGGCCTCTCTCACCTATCTTTTGGAGTACCCCTTTCATTCACGGCGAAGGCATCTACCCAACGGACCTTTCCGTCACACTCGCCGGATGACTCCTCACTCCTTCCATCCACGGCGAAGGCACCCTCGCCGGATGGCCCCCTCATCTTCCATCCACGGCAAAGGAACCCTCGCCGGATGGCCTCTCACCCTTCCATCCACGCAAAGGCATCACCCCCACGACTTCTCCGTCTACTTTGCCGGATGGCCCCTCACCCTTCCATCCACGGCAAAGGCATCATCCCCAACGGACTTCTTCGTCTACTTTGCCGGATGAACCCTCAACCTTCCCATCGTATATATTATATATATATACACACCTGCTGAGGTGCTGGGGGGAGCTGTGTAGCGGATTGACCCGCTTACTAACAGCAGGTCTACCTACCACTTCTTATCTCACACCTCAGCAGGTTCTTAATCTTAAGTACTCTTGTCTGCGGCTATATAAGCTGCAGGCAAGAGATTAATAAATACACTCTTTCACTTAAACACTGAGTCGTCATTTCTCCTCCTCCTTCGCGCTACAATATTATAATACAGACATAAATTAAATATTACTATAGATGAGAAAAAATATTTTAAACGAATTTACTGTTCCTATACTTTAATTCATGAAAGTAATTAATTTTATTAGATGGCAAATAAATTTCATTCACAATTTATTATATAATAATACATAAATAAATTCAATATTACTTTAGATAAATAAATATTTTAAACGAGTTTACTTCTCCGACACTTTAATTCCCCTTCATTCTTTCTGAGGGATTCCAAACATTAGAAACGTTGAACTTTTTGACTCTTCTTCGCAGTACTGCAACTCAAACATGTGCTGAGTCGGTCATTGGCTTACTTCCTGGAAAGGTCATCTCACCCATTTACTCCCCTCCCCTCTCCTATCATCTCATCTCAGCTTTCATCTACTCCCACCCCTGAGAAGCATGAGTTCTATCTCTTGATCGATTTCTTCCCTGATATTGAACTGGAAGTAATACAAAGTCGCAGCACTAGAGTCGGCCAACTACATCCTTTAAGTTTCTAGACGTCCCTCAAGTCGGCCTTGTACCAGCTAAAAGTTTTGCTGAAAGCCCGAACCTTTTTCAGAATACTCCCTCCTTCAAACTCTGTCATGGACAAAATATTGACGAATAATTTGGCATAGAATTGTATCTTTATATTTCATTGAAATAAACATTTATAGGATGCTGTTGAGCAATCAGCTCAATGGCACTCTGGAAAACGTCACGTCCAGATATTTTCATTTTCCTCACCCAAGAAAATTGCTTGAGGTAGGAGTCGAAGAGTCTTGGGGATGTACTTTAGCTCCCTAAGCGCCTCAGAACCCCTTAAGTTGACTCCAGACGGACTCGATGGTTCGAGTGTGAGCACCTAAATTGAATAGAAACAATTGAATCCTGGTTATATTAAAATAATTCATGTTTATGTAACTATATTACCTGTTATGGGGTCTACATAATTTTGCTTGTGAGTTACTCTAAAACAAGTAAACCCAAGGTGTTCCTCCATCTTCCTGTACGTCGTAAAGTCGTCGGACATCAATATAGACTCGGGAAGAACATTGGCCATGATCAAAGGCCAAAGTTCGTCCCGACTTCTTTTCTCTACGACCTTAAAAAATTATCGCCACCATCACGCTCCACCATGCCAAATACCCATTTCCCTTCCACCAGACGACCCCGATTGTACTTTCTTTTTCCAAATTTGGACTCATCCATCTCCACGACCTTCCCGGGTGCGTTAGTCTGGGGGGAGGGGGGTAGTCCTGTTAGGTTTGATGATCAAGGCTCCTTCACCGAGATTTTATGATCTTCATGTCCTTTGGACTGTTAGATTCATCAGGACATCATGATACTTATTTCATAGAAATGCAGGACTGAGGCGTCCAATAGCAAACTCCAAAAAAGAGAAAAAAGTCTTCAATATGGAGGAGGTTATGGAAGACGGAACTCCAATCACGAAAATGAGGGGTAGGGCTCCATTCATGAATACGAATGGCAGGACTCTATTAACGAAGAGGAGGGACGGGGAACCCTATGCCGAAGACGAAGGAAAGAATTCCTTGGACAAAGACGAGGGATGGGAAGCTCTCTAACGAAGTCCGACGAGGGGTAGGACTCCATTCACGAAGAAGAGGACGGGAGCTCTCTAACGAAGACGAGGGATAGGAAGCACTCTAACGAAGTCCGACGAGGGGTAGGACTCCATTCACGAAGAGGAGGGACGGGGAGCTCTCTAACGAAGACGAGGGACGGGGAGCATTCTAACGAAGTCCGACGAGGGGTAGGACCCCATTCACGAAGAGGAGGGACAGGGAGCTCTCTAACGAAGACGAGGGATGGAAGCTCTCTAACGAAGACCGACGAGGGGTAGGACTCCACTCACGAAGTCGAGGTGAGGGGAATGTGTCTCTTAATGGGAGGGAGGGAGGAGACTCGTTTCTTGTGTCCAAGGCATTTATCCCGGAGTCCCGGGAAGATAGAAGGAGGGATGGAGGAAGGAAGGGATCGAGGGATCTCCAACAAGTTTGAAGTCTAGGCCAGAATGCTTTCATGACACCCAAAAAAATAGATTCCCAACTATGATCAGTGGAGGCTCTAATATTTGACGATTGTTGATGGTGAAGTCACTCTTGACTCTCTCTCCCCCCCTCATGTTTATGAATGTGTATATAAGGCGTGCGTTTTAAGCCGTGTAAAATTTGTTCCTGTGAAAATAGGTCTATCGCTGTCTATGAGCACAGTTGTATCATCAGTCCAATATTTTTTTGGCTCTCCAAACCTATTATTTTTTGTAATAATTTTTTAAATCTTTCAATAATGTCGTTCATAAAAATTGCTAAGATAATTTAAATACTTTTTATTCCCGTAACTAGATTTACTAGTTTTTATTAGTGTTTTTAATTGTTTGACAATTTTCTATGTTATTTTAATTATTGAATGATATTTTATATATCTATAGGACAAATTGTACTTTTTTTATTTTAATAATTGGCGTATTTAAATATCTTGGGTTTAAGGATAAATAATCTCTAAAAGGATATTAATATCAGATTTGGATTCATTGAGTATTATTTCATATTTCATTTGCTCTATCAAGTGAGTTCACCCAAAATTTGTCGATGTGAGATATTCAAGTTCCGTATGATATCTCAAATTCATTAAAACATAGCAATTTAGAATAGGTATTTTGTACTCAGAACATTGTTTTGCTAGTAAAAGTTATATTAAAAATAGGAAAAAAAAATATTATCATCTTATTAGACTTATAAATTCAGATAATATATATTTTAACTGTGTAATAGAGCTTCCATTTATTTTGTTAATGCTAATACTCCAAAGATAAATACAATGTACCTATAAGGCATATTAAATTTAAAGTTCATTACCTTATAAGAATATTGGCTTACATTTTTTAGGGTTTTGGAAAGTGGAAAATCAATTCACCTATATTGGCGTCTTTTCGCTCGATTCAATGGACCTGAAAAGTAGTTTTGACTATTTCTTATCTATTGATCAAGTGTGCTGTCCGAATAAAAGAATTAAAGTTGCTATGATCCGTGGAAGATGTTTGCCAATTTTATCTTTGACATCTCGATGTCTCTTGACATTATTTTCACACAAATGAGGTTGAAAGAAGGGGCATTGCAGTCTTGACTTTAGTTTCTGATATGCCCCCATCAAATGTTGCACTGCGTAACTCATTGGAAGTCTCAAAATATTTGTCATATTTTAGAATAAAAAGATAATTTATATGTTTCAAGATGTCTCTCATTTGATCAAACTCTTAAGAAATCATCTTTTAGACAGAGGCCATTATCTGATTGAGGGATCTAACATTATTAAAAAGATTTTCAAAACTTAATAAAAATAAATCCCCAAGAATTATAAATAGTTCATAAAATCAAGGAAATTAATTAATAATGCCAGAGCAATTAAAAGCAAAGAGTTTGTTTAGCGCCTCAACTGTTGAACCATACGACAGCTTCTGCTATTAACTATATTTTCTGAATAAAAAGTCTCAATCCGATTTTATTGCTACACTTAACTCAGGAATAAGATGTACTACACTAATAAATCTGAATGCCTCCATGGCAGTTTTTGAAAGAAGTTTGTGAGTATTTTTTAAATTTATTATTGTTTATATTTAATTTGATGGATATTAGATTTATTTCAATTGATCAGTCTTAGTTTTTATTTAAATTCATTAATATTTTTTATAATCATACTTCACTCATTTTATATTAAACTTGTTTATAAAGTTTAACAGTAATATTGAATACTCTGTCCAACTATTATATATGAGGAAAAAAATGGATGTCCAATATTATATAATTTAATCATAATATTCAACTTTTATTACTAAAGTTTCCGTGAGAGTTAATTGTTTTTGTCCATAAAAAGAAGATGTCCTTATTATAGTTGAAATATTTTTCTTTATCATACATTCCACGACTTGCGAAGTAAAAAAAGAAGGTCATGTAAGCAAATATCCAATGATGTCAATTCGCTTCTTCACATTACTTTCTTTATTATTTACATATACATCACTGGAGAGTTTATTACATTTATTCCTTTCTTTTCTACCTTACCTTGTTATATAATCTTATTATAAGCGATAATTCTTACAACAACAAAAAATCTTCGATTCTTTTAATTAAATAAATGACAATTGAAATATTCCTTTTAAAATATTAGTGATTTTTGTTTGTAAATCATCTCAATATTTAATTATAAGGAAATTTATAAAATATCCCCAGCTAGCACGGCAGATGAAGTCGGACCAATGACGACTGAGAGCACGCCGGGGATTTATAAAAGTTTATTAAGTAAAATTCTAAATGTAACATACCTTGTATTCTATATACCTTGATTCAGTGCCTTAGAGTAGGAGAGTCTGGACGAAAGACTGATGAGTCATAACATAAGCTGACAAAAACCCATAACAAACAAATTTCATATCATAAATTAAGAGGGGTTTCGATTTAATAGCAAATTTAATGTTATTTGTATAAATCAAAGGGTATATATTTCAATGTAAAAAGATGGCAATTGAGTTGAATTTGCTAAAAATTGCATTATTTTTATGATTTTGCCACTATTTTGAGCAGAAATAGGATTTATATGTTGAATAACAATATTATTGCATTTCTAATTTTATTCGTAATGTGGGCAGCCCTTCATCAATCACGAAACCTTTTTGTTTTTATATTTTATATCTCTAGGATCAGTCATCAAATAGGTTTCTCGTAATACTTTACCCAGAATAAGAGCAACAAATGATCGTTCAGAGTCCAATCAGTTTCAAGAGTAGAATGAGAATATTGGTAGTAGCTTCAGTCTACTCTTGAATTGTGCGATGTACGATAGGATTACCTATAGACATAAGTTTTCTCCGAAGCAGTATGTGGGATGCTTCCATTGTTTTATTTTACTCCGGAAAGATCATTTGTTGCTCTTATTGTGGGTAAAGTTTTAAGAGAAACCTATTTTGATGACTGATCCTAGAGATATAAAATATAAAAACAAAAAGGTTTCGCGTGCGATTAAAGTTACCCCTTCTCGAACAGAAAAGAATGAAGCGAAAGAAGACTGAGAAAATCATATATAAATATTTTAAGTAAGAAATTTGAATAGGTTTACCTTTTTAGTAACATATGTATATTGTAATAACTAAGATATACTGAATTTATAATAATAATCTTATATTATATCAATAAGCAGCGTATCACAACATAAATAGAATCAAAAATAATTATGATAAATAATGAGAAGACCTTAATCAAGCTTATAAATTAATGCATAAGATAGTAGAACAAAGCTTCAAGGAATGGAAGGTTACTCTACATATTTTTACACGTAATGTTTAACAATAATAGGTAATCTTTAAACATGTATAAAGCATAATGCTGACTGTTTAAAATCAAGTCACAAAAGCTTAAATTGACACTACCAAATATAGTTAAACATATGTATAACTAAATATATGGCACAAAATAAGAGTTTATTTAAACAAATAAAGCTTTTTGATTGAAGTTTATTTATCTTACAGGAATTTGTACTTTTTGAGAGACTCTTTTTCTTTGAAAAATGAATTTGCCCATTAATTAATGAAGCTCTGTTTTTCATACAATATTGAATACAGTTTGAATAACAATATTGAAGAACTTGGAAAAGGAATGGCCGTTTGTGCAAACAACATCTAGATTAAGTAAATGATCAATAGCAGAGAAACTAGTCGCAATTTCAAATACTTTCAATGGATTGGATAACTGCGATAAATCGTCATTTGACAGTACATATGAATATAATTGAAACACAAATGCCACTGAATTATAGATCAAATTACTTGGGGGATAAGACCTCCGCTATTTACTTGATAAATGAACTCTTGATGTTCGTTAATTTCAATAGCATATTCTCCTGATTCACATTCAAGAGAGAAGGACAACTCATTATCAGAGTACAGTTCATCACAACTTTTGCACTTAGTTCTGACTTTTACTCGTTTGGATATATAACCAGCTATATAACACATTAATTTGCTTCTGTAATGTCGATATTCAAATAACTATCGAAACTTTTAATTGTTTCTGCTAAACCAAATCCTTGAGAAAACAATTTATCTTCTTCCTCTTTAGAACTTTGACAGAAAATAAGGTGCACATCTTTAAAATCAAATTTAGAAAATTTGACAAGGCTTTTAAGTCTGATATATTTCTCAGCATTTAAAATGTCCCTTACGTTCATAAAATAATTTGAACCACATAAACCCATCTCTATCGGATAAATCTCGTGATCTTGCTTTAAGATAGGCCAAGGTATCACGATTGTTTCCTGTTTTTACATTAAGAACTTTCGAAATCTTGTGTAAATGACTTACTGAAGGAAGAGTTAGGATATTTTCTTCAACAATCCGATTGTATAAATTGGGGGAACAGTTTTCCCATAAACTTGCAGTTACAAGTAAACTGGAGGAGAACCTCCTAGAGAACTTAGATTTTTCAACCAATTCTAATTGTTCAACTATGAATTGGATTTTTCTTTGTTTTTCTTCTGAAGTTATATTTTTAGTGATGCTTTAAGGGAAGAAGCTATATATGGTTCACTTTCATTGAAATTTTTGAGGAAAGCCAATATATTAAACATCTCCGTAACAGATGATACTTTTTCATAGATAGGTAATTGAGAAGAAAAATATTCTATTCCAGAGCTCATTGCACTAAAGGACATATTAGAGTAAATTTTAAGACTGAAATGATAAAGGGAGTTTCTTTTTCGGGGTCCAAAATGAAAAATAGGCATATTCTTTTTTAAACAGTACAAAACATCAACAGAAAATGATTCATAATCTCTTACTTTCTGTTTTAATTGATTTAATGTAGTTACTGATTCCGATTTAGAGAATAAATTCATCTGATTTTTGTTGTAGGCCTTCGCTCTTGAAGCTTCAGAAGTTCTCGATGTCCTAAGCTCTGTCTTTAATACCAAAATGTCTTTGGGAACGTCTGGAAACAGAGATGGGAGAGCATTTCTTCGTAGCTTCCGGTATTTCCTTTTGCGTCCGCTTGAATCCTTTCCTAGAGTCGAACCATTTACCGGAAGAAAGTCCTCCTCCCTGAAGTGCCTCGAACATAATTGATGAGAAGAAGAATGTGCCTATGATTTAGTAGCCCAAGGGAGCTCATTCTTCAACTTATCAAAGAGCTTGGGCTCCTTTTCCTTCGACGGAAATAGTGATGAGATGTTCCTTCTTCGGAATATTTCCGTATCCTCGATTGCATCCTGGAGCACTACACTTTTTGGGCATTTTCACAAGAAAATCCAAACACGTGTTTCAATCACCACCGAACTCATAGAAGATACAAACTATTATGTGTACTTTTGAGAAGGGGTAACTTTACTCGCACGCCAAAGCCTCTCATTGCATGTTAGAGTCTTCTATGCTCAGGCGCAGTGAAGCAGGGATTGAAGAAAATAATGTCAGAGGAAAAAATATTGCTTGGGATGAACGCTTCAAATGGGAAGTGTTCGTCATTATGATTGAATGCAAGGAAGACGAAGCCCTTAGGGTTGAAAAAGTAAGACATATTGATGTCTACGACATGGCTCTCCTCTTTGGGTTCAAAGGGCATGAGCTTGCTGGAGCGAACCCGAGGTTCGGGCTTAATCAAGTCGGGTTTTATTCAAAGTACCCTATTGATATTAGAGGAAGATTGGAGGACTTGAAGATGGTTCATTCCTTCAAACTAAAATCTGTGAGAGGTATTGTCGTCAATGTCAGCTTACGATTGAAAGGTGTGGAGAAGATAGATCTCAATTTGAAGAAAAAGGTGACCATAACAATGGAAAATACTTTTAAAAGGATAAATGAAGAAGGCGCGGTCGAATGTCTAAAGCAGTATGGTGAAGTTATATCACACTATCCTAGGAAGAATCCATCGAATGAGGCAGCAGAAAAAAAGTACAAGGAGTATAAAGACATTTGGAGCGACTCCGATTATATTGTGGAGATGATCGCGGATCCTACAACTGTTCTCAAGTTGTACCCTATCAGGGGTTTCTCTTAAAACTTAAATTTAAGGGACCTAGACAGCAATGTCTAAATTGCTTTGGTCATGGCCATCTAAAGCACGGCTGTACAAACCCTAGACTGAATCTACAGGACTCTGACAAGCTCTTAAAGGAATCTCTACGTTCTTTGAGCTCTGACAAAGGTAATCAATCAAACAATCCATCATCCATAGAAGCAATATACTCTAATGGTAAAAGTTCCTCGAGTTCCCATGTAAACTCTAACCTTGTGACCAGTCAACCTGAAGCATCAATTGCTCCATCCGAAACCTGTCAACCATTTATAGACATCCAAGTGGAGGAGGTAGAAATTTTACATAATCATAATCAACAAGAGGTGGAAGATGTGGAGTTTGAAGAGGTCCCTGACCGCTCAAGCTCATTTCAACCACCGTTTCAACTTCCAGATCCAGATCCCACAAGTATTGATCAAATTCTATAAATAATAAATCATTAGCTTGCGTTACCCCTATTATTGTGATTTGTTACGGAGAAAAAAAACATGTTGGCCTTTTTATTTTCAAGTTCCTTAATGGAATTCTCTAACAGTTTCTTAAATAATCTAAATCCCATTTTCCAAATCACAGTAACTCTCAAAATATTCAAATTATTTAAAGAACTTGCAAATATAAAGGCCAACATGTTTTTTTTTTCTCCGTAACAAATCACAATAATAGGGGTAACGCAAGCTAAGGATTTATTATGTATAGAATTTGATCAATACTTGTTCGTACTAAATTGATATTTTCTTTACTTTCATCCCAGATATCGAAATTATAAAACTGTTCTGACATGCATTGACATATACGAAAAACATATTATATATTAACTATAGTCAATAAACTTGAAACAAAAAAATATAGCCACTTAAATAGAACACTAAAAAATGATCGACTTTTTGAAATATAAAGCCTATTTTTTCAAAAGTAAGAAAGATATTGAAATTATGAAAACTGATTTGAAATGCATGGACATACTAGAAAAATAAATACTAGTAATATTTGTGGTTATTCTTACTTTGCATGAAGATAACTGTGTTTGAACTATTAAAAGTGATGAAAATCATGATTATCAAAAAAGGCAATAAAGTCAAAACCTTTTTTTCGGACGAAATTTTGAGTGACCTTTTTGGAATCTACGTAAAAAATGGGACTCAAATTAGGAATTTCAGCCCAGGGGCAAAATCCTGTTACATAGTGTTATAAACGATTTTAGTATATAATATTAGATGATTTATTGTTGATTGTACACCATTTCTATAAAAAGTAAATGAAATATACCTCACTTTTAGAGTTATTTACCTAATGGGTTGCTGCATTACATGGCAGTTTTCGTTACTCTATAAGGAGCTTAACAGCATATATTCCTTGAGAACAAATTGGAGAAAACATAAAAAATAGTGCCAATAAATTATTTTAAACATCATATTCTTGTTCAGTGGCCTTGATTTAGTACAACTCAGCTCACATGGACGAAAGCATTTTGGCTGCTCTCCTGTGTAATTGATGCACTGGAAAATTATTTTATAAGTATATTCAAGAGTTTATGAATGTTCCATAATATATTTCAATGGAAATCATCTTCTAGAATGTATTATATTTCTTCCGTTATGAACTGAGAACTCCCAATATAGTCGGTAATGGCTCCAATTATCTACATACTCCAAATCTTTGTTGTCATAACTACTTTCTTTTGATGCAAAAAAGCGATATCCTATTTTTTTTTGCTAAAATAAGTTATAACAAATTGAATCTGTAATCTTTTTTTTGAAAAATTATATTTATAAAAATGATTTACATTTCATGTCATAAGCAATAGGAGCAATACATTTTTTGCATAACGGCCTTCTTGTTTATCAAACGTTGATTCAGCTGCTTCTTTTGGGCTTGCCAGATGTTGATACATATATATCTAATCAGAAAACAAGCTAATATATGGAACAAAATATTTCTTGATAATATCATCTTAAAGATACAACTAAATAAAATGCTGAACGGAACACATAGACATATTTTTTAAAACTTGTTTTAATAAATTAATCCTGAGCATGATTTCACTTCTTAAAAACACCTGCTAAAAAGTGAGATCAGTGGAAGTCTGATTGACACTCAATGTTGACCAACAATAAGATATCAAACTCCATTGTAAAGATAAGAAGCCATTGTTATTTAATTTTATTCCGTTGGGTTCTGCCAGAAAAATAACAGGGCATTGGAGTATCAAATCTTTTGCCCATAAAGTAGTGTATAACTAATCATGTTACAGGCGGCATCTGAAGACCCTTTTCACTTCTTATCCTGGCCACTCCTCAACCCAATCTGAACAACACCTGATTTATTAGCTTCGTGTAAATCTTTAGAAAAATTGAACACTGAACGATCTGATAAAACATTAAATGAACGATGAACGGAAACCAAGCCTCCTCATAACATGAGTGAGTATAAATGTATGTCTTACCTGTATTTTATTATTTATATTATTGGGCTATGATTTTATAAGTTTGTCATTGCAAAAATATTGCCTAATTGATTATAAGAAATTATTATAGATTATTAGATGAGTTTTTGTATTCAAGAATATATTGGGAGTACAACAATATATAAAAATTCTTATGTACAAAGAGATGACATATCATAATAAATCAATAAAATTGTTGTAATTAAAAATGTTTCTTTTTTTACGTTCATTATTTTTTTAATTTCTTTGCAGTACATAATGCAATTGCAGATATTCTTTAATAATACAAATACGGCCTTGTTGTAAGTTTTAAGCCTCATTATTATTCAACTAATGTTTAATATACATTTATGTTTTTACCAATACATTAGTGTTTACAGTAAATTACAAGCATTGTATGCCTAATACAGCACAAATATTTAATATTGTACATGAAACTCAAAACATAAATTTATGAATATATATATTTACGGTTATTATATGTCTGTACTTGAGGCCGATACATAATATGAGATAGGTAAGATATTGGATAAAACTCTAAAAATTCTTATAGAGGGGCTTTCAGCATTTTAGAAGGGGTATTTATATCAAACTTTGGCCCAGAGTGTCATGCGCGAGAAGAAAGAAAAAGGAATTAAGAAATTAATTTTGTGTCAGAAATAAAATATAATCATTTATATAATTATTTAAACTAGTTCCAGAGAGATATTATTTTGTCGGGGAAAATAAAAGACAACTTCCGTATTAGGATTACAGCCATGTGACCCATGATATATAATTTGAGTACCCAATTTAAATTATTTCATAAACTTTCAATTACTTTAAATGATCATACTTTTTTTAGTTTTTTTTTAATCTGAGCATTGCAGACACAAGTTCAATTTCGAGAGGGTCATGGTTAATATTGATCGGACTCATGGAAAAGATCCTATGTTTGATGGATAATGCAATAATGTGCCTTCATATCATCACAAATACCTCTGCGATTCTCTTCAACCAAATAGACAAAAAATATATACAATCAATAAATGGTAAGAGCTTTCTGTATTTTCATCCGCAGTCGAAACTTTGGAGGGTGACTGAAGTAGTTAGGGAGAAAAAGGTTGTCAGAAACTTATTTATATTTGTTCCTGAACAATATTGCCATGTAAGGGATGCAAAAAGTGTCTTCCATAACACCCTCAAAATTACCTTATCAGTTTCATTAAAATCTGATGCACTAACTATAAAATGAAATTTCCAACCCTTTTATTTATAGCAATGACACAAAAATGGATAAGGGAACATTGTAATTCAAATAAGATAATTCAATTATAAAGAGTTAAAATCATTAAAATATAAATAAAACAATGAACTACATAATAATAGTAACAACAGTTATTAAAGAGTAAAAAATGTTTTATGAAGACAAACAAATAATTGAAATAATTAATTTTAAGTAACATTGAGTATATATATATATATATATATATATATATAACACAATCATTGAGGTATATTAGAAGAAATATATTTTGCAAACGGGTACAGAATATCCTAGTTTAGCATTTTATCGACTTTGATTAATTATTCGAAAATAATAATGAAAAACTTCTTTGGAGTTATATATATGACAATGCACAAACTAACATATTATAAATATTAAAACCTACAGGGATGTTTCCTTTCAGTAACAGAATAATATTTTGAGAGTCGGACAACTCTTGATAGAAGCTCACAAACTAATCAATAAAATATGAGAGGCTTTGTAATTTCATTTCCGCATTGAATTCCGATTGATTTATCCCTGTATATGTTTAGAACATCTGTTTGTCTTGGGCCTTCTTACCCGACTGTTCATAAACTAAAGTAGTTCTCTGAAGAAAAATCTCTGTGTTTTATATCCGTGTGGTATACCCCAAAGTTAATCTTTCTTTAAAAAAAACGTCATCGCTTTTGTTGGAAATTCTTTACTTCAGAATGTTGAAAGAACGAAAATATATATTATGTCCCGGCCTGGCTTGAAAAATTTAAGTCCCGGCCCGGGTCCCGGCGAAAAGAGGGTCCCGGTCATTTCCTGATATATATATATGACTATATATATATATATATATATATATATATATATATATATATATATATATATATATATATATACATATATAATTATGTATTTTATTAGACATATATTATATATACATATATATATATATATATATATATATATATGTGTGTGTGTGTATATATATATATTCTACAGAATCTACCAGACATAGTAGAAACTGTTGTAGTTCACCAAAGGAATAGTTGTATAAGCGATTCGGGTATAGATGACTGCAGGAATACAAACATGATAGGACGCTCATATCGTATTGTTATCGTAACAACCAGCCCTCTAATTTATTCGCTGAAGTTTCTCCCATAAGTCTAGGTAACGTTATGTTGAAAATATATGTGTTGTATCCTTTAAGACACCATGAAAGAGAAAAAAGCCCAAGCGGTTCTAAATAAAGGAGAAAAAAATAATTTATATTTTTCTTACGTGAAAACAAAATTAAAGTAAGGGGGGAGGGGGAAGAGGCAGCAAAACCCCAATTTTTATTGCAGCAGCCTTGAGTAGAATGGTCATGTACACCATCATTTATTCTTTCAAGCAAAGAAACATTACTTTACATCAATGTATTACATTATACATACAATGAACAAAACATGCTTATAAAGCAAAATATGCAAATAATAAGGAAAACCCTTATCAAAATATCTATATTCAATCATTCCTATATTGCTACAAGATTGAAGTAATATATATATATATATATAATAAGTAACAGGCACTCAATGTTGGTTATTGAATTGATAGTAGTTGTCTCGCCCTCCAAACGAGGAACTTAGTGTTTCAAAACATAATAAATTAGCAAATCAATTGATTGCATGTAGTATTATTATTATTTTTTTTTTAATGGGTCATTTATTTAAAATCATACATAACTAGAAGCACTCAGAGAGTGCAAACCTTCGCCGATCCCCACCAAATGAATCACTTGGTCTTTATGTCATTTCCAACCCTCTACGCACTGTCCCCTTATTTACACTCTAGAGGTACATGGAAAGAAAAGGAAACTGACGTCATCAAAGAGGAGAGCACAGCACAGCGACATCTATTGGCAGAGTAGGCTAACTTGAAATATTTATTAGTATTTAGCTCATTTTGCATCTTCAAGAAGCACTCAGTGATTCCAAAATTTAATCAGTGGTTTCTTTTGGCATTTCAAACAACTCCATAAAGTTTCATCCGAATCCGTTCTGCACTTTTGAGTTATCCTGCTGCAAACAAACCAACCAACAAACAAACCAACGGCAGTGAAAACAATACCTCCTTCGGCGGAGGTAATAAAATATATACAATAATAAATAAAAAGAGCAAGGGGGGCTGTGATAATAAAATCATAAATAAACATTATTAAAGTTATCTGATGCTCCAAATCCTAACATTTCATACTTTATGATAACTGATTTGACACAAAGGTTATTAAATAATTATAATTTTTCTATGTTTGAATGTAAATTTTAGTATAGCAGTCCAATATTCAATCTTGAAACATGTGTGAAATTTTGTCTTTTGATCGGCCCAACTACAAAATAGTTATCTTATGGTCAAAATCGAAAGATTACATACTTTATGATAACTGATTTGACTTCAAGGCTATTAAATTATTATAATTGTTTATGTTTGAATGTACATTTGAATATACAAATACCAATATTCAAAGCCGGTCATCTTGAAAAATGGGTGAAATTTGTTTTTGATCGTCCAAGGACAAAACAGTAACACTTAAGGAAGATGTGCATTAGTTTTTACATCAATAATAATCACTATTTTTTTCAAAAGAATCGTGTCCATTTCGATATATAAGGCATTGTATTTACCTAAACAAACATTTGTTGTTCTAATATAGTTTTTATCACACATAAGATGCATTTAGTAAACTTAAGAGTTCAGACTATTTGAGGGGGTAAAATAATTTTTTTTATCTTTTGAATATACTTAAAATGTATAATCTAGAACTCAGATTAGAAATCGGATTTGGATCACCAGATGTTTAATTTGGCACGCCCAAATTGATTTCACTGTCACCATGAATGCGTGAAACCTTTCTAGAAAGTTTATATCAATGGAATTACACTACCCTATTGAAAAGCTTCTTTAAAAAAGGTTAGCTCATCAACCTCCCCCCTGTATCCTTTTATTATCGTTCTGACCATGATTTTTTCCTAACAGTCGTGATTTGCCCATAATGTGAAATTAGATTGATTAATTATTATCCTAATGTTATATTTTTTCGTCATACTAACCGTACTTCACTTAAAATAAAATTTTGCCATTTTATTGATATTAGAATTCGATAAACATATTGGATATATATAAACTTGATATTTTAATCGTTTGTAGATAATAAGTAGTGGCATATAAAATAGAAGGAAAAAACGAAACATAATATGCGTTAATGTTATCATAAAGGTTTATAATCACTATTGACTTTGTACACAAAAGAAAAGGATTTTCAATTTATATTTAAACAAAAATTGTTACCTTAAAAGTTCACTGCTGGTTAATTAAAAAATTTAAGACCTCTCAGGAATGATGTCCATCACCTCCCTTTATTCCAATGTCATAATATATTCAAATAGTTATTTATTTGTCATGTTCGTTTTTATGTAAATAACATCATTACATATAACCAGAGCAAATGACTAAAAAAACATAATCAAATATTGTAGTTATTTTTTTGCTCTGGGGTTAAATGACTTCAATACAATAAAAACACAACATCAAATAAAAGCTATCAATCTAACACAATATGTCTACAAAACAATTATAAATAATTATAAAAGCTAAACATAATTTGTGTAACTAAAAACAAAATAGAACTAGAGGCATATATACACTCAGAGAGTGCAAACCTCCGCCGTCATGAGCCTTCCGAGGCGGATTTTTCACGACTGGGGAGGCGTAGAGAGACGGGGGAGGGTTCCCTAGACGGAAATTCCGAGAGGAAGACGCTCCGGCACCCAATTTCACAGCACAGCGACATCTATTGGCAGAGTAGGCTAACTTGAAAAATTTAGTAGTATTTAGCTCATTGGCGCCTTAATTCTGCACTCAGAGATGCCAAAATTTAATCATTCTTCCTTTTGGCACTTCCAACAACTCCACAAAAATTCATACAAATCCGTTCAGTACTTTTTGAGTATCCTGCTGACAAACAAACCAAAAACTAACAAACCAACAAACGCCAGTGAAAACAATACCTCCTTCGGCGGAGGTAACTAGAGACTATATACACGCCAAGAGTGTGTACCTCCGCCGATCCCCACAACATTCCCTTTCAAACATTCTCCCTTTCACACGCCCGATTTTCTATCTCTATCATTGTTTCCTCTCTGTTAGCTCATTTTGCATATTAAAAAAGCACTCAGAGACGGGAAGAGGAAGAAGTTAAGCTACGTCACTGGGTTAACATAGTCCGAGCTGATATATGAACAATAATACGTCAATGAATATTTTTTAGCGTTTGTTTTTCCTACTCCCTGAATAGAGACCCCATTTCATTAGTATTTTGCTCATTTTGATATAAAAAAAGCATTTAGAGATGCCAAAATTTAATCACTTGTTCCTTTTGGCATTTCCAACAATCCACAAAGTTTCATTCGAATCTGTTCAGTACTTTTGAGTTATCCTTCTGACAACAAACCAACAAACGCCAGTGAAAAAACAATACCTCCTTCGCGGAGAGGTAATTATGCTAAAAATTATTAAATCTTTTTGAACATAGTTTTTTAAGTCTTTGGTGTTGGACGGAGAGGCGCGTATAATACTTTGTATAGTTATTAATAATTATTATTTCATGATATATTGCTTGCATATTCTTAAAATTTGTACTATAACGTTTAAAATAACATCTTACTGTTTCATGATTTTCATTTTAATATAATGTATTTATATGCGTCTATTCGTTCAAAATTGTTTTTTAGTTTTTTATGTAAATTCTTAAGTTGTGTGAGATTTTGAATTAAAGACATAAAATACCAATGCAATAATTAAAGTTGCAAAAGAAAATAATTTGTCCTTTTGTCTGAAAGCTTAGAGACTGTGGTATAAATTATTTTGAATTATTCAGTTGTAATAGTTATCACTTTGATACTTTTTAGTAAAGAAAATTGGAATATAAAATTAAATATATGATAACTAACATTTATAAATGTAAGATCACTCCAACGTTTGATTTATTATCCTCCTAAGTTTAAATTAAATATATATTTTTTTATTCTCATGTTCGTTTATTTTGTAACTAAAATATATAAATATATAAAAACCAGAGCAAATGCGTTATAAAAACATAATTAAACATTTTAGTTTAATTTTTTTGCTCTGGCGTAGAACGCATACAACAAAATAACATATAAATCAAATAAAAGCTATCAAATTAGCACAATAATTTTTGCGAAGCAAACTATTAAGAATTTGGTACATACCCCATGTAACTAAAACATAATAAAACTATGCTAAATGCTAAAAACCACTAAATTGTTTGAAATTATTGTTATTAAAGAAATATAATTAACATTTTTTGTATAAAATATTGAACAAATAATGTCAATATTCAACATATCAAAATATTGAATTCAATTTTTATAGATTATAGAACGTTATCTTTAGTATTATGTGTATAATAAATAAAAATATATTAAATACTAACTGAAAAATTAAGCATTTACAGACTACTCTCATTTGAATTGCTTGAAAAATTAATCATGTGTCCATCATTTCATTTTCCCCGAACATAAATGTCTATTTATGAATAAAATGCAAAATAGGTATATTTAATTTGTAGTTAAGCTTGATGAGCTAATTGTCAGGGCAGCTCATGTACAAAAATGTGCATAATAATAACTTGCAATCTGTATGCACGGAGACTATGAAACGACACATAAACTTGAATGATCAAAAATAGTTTTACTTATTATACTCTAATAATAGTAGTTTTTTATGTTTCATGAGAAGTTCCTGCCAAAAATAGACGTCAGAGACGCATATATGTATCCTATAAAATATATGTAAAACACGCACACAATTTGTATTACGAGAAGTAAAATAAGCTATATATAACTAGTAGTTCTTAGGTTGTTGTAAGCAAGAAAAAAATTACTATAGCATTGGTGCGTATTTTTTTTTTCATGAGACATTTTTGATCGTCAATAAAGTTATTCTAGAGATCTTCAATTCAATGCGCACTCTAACCCAAGTTTATATCATTTTCTCTAGCATTTGTTAGTTAAAAGAAGTGTTTCATAATATCTAAAAATACCTTTCTTTGAATTTATAATATTAAAAAATCTTTATTTTACAAAAAATGGCTCCATTTCAAAATTAGGATTTTTAATTTCGAAAATTGTATTAAAGTAAAATGAAATATAGAAATATGCAAAGGCGAAACCATATTAATTCTTTTTTACCCATTGGTTCGATAAAATTGCATCCGACAGGATATAAATAAGCATTATAGCATTAAATTAGTCTTTTGAACCAATGAGGTAGATCATAAACGACCAACCCTCTCCGGAGTATTCGAACCTGCGCCCCCAATATTGAGAGTTGAATACACCCTAGAACGCACAGCTATCGCACCCTTTAAGTCTTTTTAAAATTATGGCTATCATGTTTAATGTTAGAGGACAGATTTGGCAAATACCTTGTGAATCCTTCCGGTAGACTTTCACGTTCCTCCTGCTTCTAGGTTTTGCAAAAGATAATGCTGTGTAACATGTCCCTGCTAACAAAAATATGCTTGACGAAAAATATAAGACTTCATAGAAGATCAGTTTTTGATGATTGTCTTCGAGTTAATAATGAAGAAAGTGCCTTGCCAAACATTCGAAAACACAAGAGGGATTAGGTGAGTTGAATAAAATAAATATTTTGGAATTTTCACAACAAAATAATGAAGTCTGAGTTTAATATAATCCCACAATCTCTACAAGTTGATTGAAATAATGGATCTGACGAAATCATCAGCTCATCAATGAATTCCCTTTCAAGGAAGAATCTGATTTCTCTATTTCGAAGGGAGGAACGGAGATTAAAATATTATTGAATATTTTGCCAATATCACTTTTATGATTTGGAAGCGATATTTTCAAGTGTGTTTTGAGATAATTTTTGAAAAAAGTCTTGTCAGTGGATACAAATATTTCGTCCATCCAAAATGAGTTTTTTTGTAGATATCATGAACTGTAAGAATTTTGAAATTTAATTACTTTTTCTTCCATACAGTCCGGTCTCTATGGTAATTTTCGCTAACTCAACATAAAAATCAATTTTTGAGTCGGCAATACTTAGTTCTATGTTGTGTTAAGGATTTATTTATTGCCATGGATAATTATTAAAATAATTATACGTTCTCTCCCCGAGTGTGAGGACTTGATTTATCTATTTAGCAAAAATATGTGATATTATACGAATCACAATTACCAAATCATAGAGGGAAAAGGTGCTTAGTGTTCAGGAGGACGGCGTTAATATCCATGTTCACACCTCAACAGCTAAGAGTCAAATGGTGTCTCATTTCATAATGCCGACTGTTCTAATATATGATTGAAATAAGAATCATCTTATATATATATATATATATATATATATATATATTATATATATATATATATATATATATATGTTGATATTCCAAACAAAAGGTTGTCGAACTTTCACGTCCCAATATGAACAGATGCCCATCACTTTCATATTAGAGATACCAAGCATGCAAGAAGAGGATGAAAATTTTCGTATTATTAAATTCATTAAATGTAAAAGGATGCAACGAATTATTGATTCTAACTTTAATTTAATTGCTTAACAACTAGATTATACAATAATATCTATAATGTAATACTCAATATCCATTTTTGCTGTTGTAGCACATAGACCCTTTGTGTGGTCATGTTCATTTGCTGTATGTATGTATGTATGTATATTTAATATATATATATATGTATATACTATATATATATATATATATATAATAATATATATATATATAAGATATATATATATATATATATATATATATATATATATTAGGTGCACAACTACCTAAGTTCTCACTGTTTTACAAAACATGACTCTGGCAGTATGTGCTAGCCGATTGCGACATCATATAAACAAATCGGGTTGACAGATAAGCGATTCCGTTATTACGTTTTATACTTTCGTTTGTGAGAATATGTCTCATTTTGTGAAAGTAAGCGTCGTTTACAGGAAGTGTTGCGTTCATTCTTTCATAAGAAGAAAACGATGGCTAAAGCGCTATCGATAGCTCCAAAAACCTTACGATGATGCTTCTCTACTTGAAACAACGTGACGTGATTGGTTTCATCCTATGATTTCAATATTCAAAATTGCTCTGTCTCATTTAACTGCTCACTAAGTGGATATATGTCATAAACAGAAAATCCTATAAAATTCATTGAGCAGCTTTTATCTCTCTAAATATTATGTCTCTTGCCACAACTTTTAAGGGCTATACAAGCATGCAGACTACAGGACATTTACCAAATTTATTTGCAACAACCCAATATCTATTGTTTTAGACATTTTGGTATTTACAAAAAAAATGATTTTGGTTCGTTATAATATAGAATCGAAAATCTGAGGTCCAGTTGTTATGTAAAAAGTAGATTTCCGGGTATTGATTTTGTTTTTGTGTTATTTGTTAAACATTGTTCATTTATTTCATTAGACAGACATAAATTAAGTCACATGCTGAATGAGAGCAGTTTTCTCGAGATAAACAAAATCAATCACGATGATTTATTGAAGAAATAAATAATGATTTATAATGATTGCATGTATACATGTTCCAACACCTGAAGCCTAATTAGCCTTAAAGTATATGCATACATTATGCCCTTCAAAACATACATTTAATAAAATGAATAATGCAGAAGGTACACCTCTTGGAACCACTTTTAATGTAAGTATTGCGGGGCCGAAGTTTTTGCAAAAGGTATTGAAAATTCCCCTATATTCCTTATATAGGAAGGAAAATCTACAAATACCAAAGACACCAAGGTTTTTGATTGTCGCAATGGTCAATGGTCATAAGCCCCCCCAAAAAAAAAAAATATATTTATTATTGGGATTTTTTTTGTTAATAGGCTTTTATTGCTACACATCCAAAAAACATTTTCCAGAACGGACACATGCAGAAAAATATATAATTTAACTTATGGTTCCCTTGCAACGATTTCTTCTAAGATCATCTATTGTTTTCCGTCCTGATCGTCATCCAAGGATGGTGCAGAGTTGAGCCATTTTCCGATACTTGAATTTGCCATAAGCTTATGGACTTTTGACATATTTATTCTTCCAAATTCTTCGTCCGAATCAAGGAAGACGACCCTTTCAAGCTCAAACTTAGGACAGTCACGAGCTAAATGTAGAGGATCCTCGTCTGCTTCGCCACAACCACGGCAAAGTGATTCATAGAATGGTTCATTACTTTGTAGTGCTTACGGAGAAGGCAATGTCCAGTCATGAATTGAACTAATCTATTTAACTTTCTTTTAGGGTAATCTAAAAGATTACGCCATCGTTTCATTAGGACCTTTAGCATCATTGCACGACTTTGGCGGCAATGTGTAAGATTAGACCAAATTGTCTGCCACTTTTCCTCATAAAAGTTGGAAACAACCTTCTTGAAATGTGATTTGTCAGCTACTTCATTGCCAGTGATATCGTTGTGACCCTTCACCCACGAAAGAGAGATGGGAATCATGTTGGCAATTGATTGATATAGGTATTGGGTATCGGGTATCCCGAACTAGGGCATTGTTTGTCTCTATTAATCGTAGAGCTCGGCATGCAGGTTTTGTGGAGAAGGTGAGGAAAGTCTATAACACACAATTATGGCTGCACATTGACAGAAATAGCACAATTCGCGGCAGTGTCCCAAGACAGAAAGATATCCTTGGAGGATAATCTGATAAAGATTTGTAGCCTTTTATGGAAATATAAATTATTTATAATTTAAATTCTTGCCCCTAGATTGATGCCAGATTAAGTTCTTGTGTCTGAGGATTTATCTTAGTGTAAAACAAACAATAATTGCAAATGAAAGAAGAAGAATAGTCTCACAATTTGTTGTTTCAGTATGTTTATTTCATATTTCACTAAGACCTATTAAGCTTATCTAAATATAATGTTTTCGATTGCATTAGTAACACTTTCATGTTAGATGCCATTTATCTTCCTCAGGAAAAAATAATGTATTTTGTAAATAACGTCCTTTGGTTTGATGTTTGTTTAAAATAGTGTTTACTCTGTCTACTTGGCTTTGATAGCATGATACTGCATATAAATATTTTCTCGTCACAAATTGCGTAGTCAAGTTAAAATTTGGAAGAACTAATGCCATAAAACAAACCGGTTGATAGTTTAAAGAAGTTTTTTGGGCAGTCTAGTTGATGGTTCGAGCTACCTTTTGATTAGATAATATAATTTTATGATTCACATGTTTTTGATAGAAAAACTACGATGGTCACTACTTTTTGTAAATTTACATTTTTTTTCATTTATCTTTACATATATTTGTGAATTTATAACTGATCATAGTGTGCGATTATAATAATATCAAGTATCCAGTATTATGTTAGAATATGTTAAAAGCTATCATCTATTATATCAATTTTACTCTACTTATATTTTTACTTGTGTCTTATTCAAACATAACATAAAAATTAAGCTTTCCATAGTTGTTGTTTATAAATAATATGTTTATATACTCTTGAATATCTACTTATTCAAGCTATTATCAAACAAACTTCATGTTTTTAACCTATATATTTTCATGGAGTTGTATATATTCATATTTATATAAGCATTCTAACTTAAAGAAGTTGAACAATAAGACTTTCTCCCTCTCAAAGGCGAATTTTAGACCTTAAACATATTGAAATTAACAAGCCTCCACTTAGCTAAAGCGCTTTATTTCATTTCTCAATTTTTATAAAAAATATACGACATTTTAAAAGATAAAAACATATGATAAATCAAAATTTAGGTTGATTTTTTGACAAAATGACAAATTATTGCAATTATATCCATTTTGAGGTGTTAATGGTACAAACAGTTTAATCAAAGCAAGCAAAGTATTGCCTCAAATTTTATATCATAGCAGACTCAAAAATTGATTATGTATCCAATTTTTAAATGTATATTGTAACGGATCACAAGAATGATTATTTAAAGATGATATGATGTAACTGCACTAATTGAGATATAAGGGGTCTTGAGGTAAATCCGCACAAAGTTCAATATCCTCCAGCGCCAAAAATGGGAACAAAAGTGATCCCTCTTTTGAAGGAAAGAAAGGGGGTTATTAGACATAATACAAGAATTACATTCAATATGGCCACTCCTCAGCCTCAAGGATGTCCTCCAAACGGACGACACTGAACATCCCACAGGCAGTGGAGATCTTCTGCAGGATCAGCTTGTTCATCTCCCGGCTTGATGCGCGAGCCTTCAGGGGAAGCCACATTTGCTATCGGTTTGGCGCACACCTCCTAGCCAACTTCCCCTACAAGTAGAGGAGCATGGGCTAAAGGTCCGAGTCTATTCCCAGGGACGAAGACAGGTTGGACCCCACGCTTCCTGGCACGAGGATGGACATGGGTGTCCTCGGATTGGCCTTGATGGACCTTCTTGAGACCAGCCACAATGTGGGCGTGCAGATCCGGTCACTCCTGGGCTTGTGCTCCTTCCTCTTGACTCCTCCCACTTCTTGGTGATGTCGTAGACCGTCCTCCTGGGGTATTTGAGCAACTTGATGATGGCTGCAGGACGGAGCCTTGCACACAGCAACTCGATGACCCTGTCTTTCCAGGTCTGCTCATCTCCGTATCTGTGTATTGATTATGTTTTCGGGCGCAATTCGACAGTAAATAAACGAAACCTGCCACACTGTGCAATATCTAAGCCTACTTGCACTCCTTAAGGATCTGGACGAAGTTGAAACTTAGTGCGGATTTACCTGCAAGACCTGTAGCTCTCAATGAAAAAAATATAAATACGATGATTTCTTTCATTTGTAAGACTGGTACGAGAACTGAAGAATAATATATGTTCATTGTTTGTAATATTGAGAAAATACAAAAGTTCTGTGCGGTGGAAACAAAGATACTATCTCTTCTCAACAAAAAGACCCCAAAAAAGTAAACTTATATTTAACAACCCCAAGTATGTAGTAAATTGTGTGGATCAAGGAGTTGGTAATGCGTGACGTCAAATATTCTAGTAGAAGATGATGATATGTTACAGCATACCTTGGATCTATCCTGCTAACGATAGAAAAGAGTCACAAAATAACACTACTTCTCGGTGAACCAGGATTGCCTTTAAGAACAATATAGAGATTAAAGAAATACAAGTTTCCATCTCAAATATATTGGCTCTCTTTCATCTGCACCAATAAAATAAGTAAATGAGCATTCTATCCGAGGAATATAAAAAAATCTTGGGTTTGCCGAAATATATTTCATATTAATGCAAAGTTCTAGCTATAGTTTGAAAAATAAAACAAACAAAAAAAACCTTCATTGAGTTGCTAGAAAACTATTTTTTTGGTGAATACTATCAGAAAAA
>CP045897.1:15520294-15539341 GCA_013387185.1 Caligus rogercresseyi | reverse complement strand
CCCCCCCAAAAATTGTTAATTATTGAAATGGACGTTTTTATGTTTTATATAAACAATGCGAAAAGTCAATTAATCACTGTGTTGAAGTTATAGTGCCCGTTCTTAAAAAGATATGTAGCAAGTCCTTCTCTCTGCACCTTAGGTGCCTTAAATATAATAGATTATATTAATTAAACTTGTGAAATAAATATTTATATTAAAAAAAGAGTTTAGAATAAATACTCGTACGATATACAGGAGAGTTTTAACAAGATACCGAAGGTGTTAGTCCTTTCATCCCTTGGTTACAGATACAAGTTTTTATGGGCCTTATGGATTGCCTTAACACTATACCAACAAATTGCTTAGCTTTGTGGTTTCATTGAAAAGAGTTCTCTGCGTACAAGGTATTCTACAAATACACCTTTCTTGAAACTTTATGTGCCAAATACATGAACCAATACTGCGGAAGACTGAACGAAAAAGGCTTCAAAACACGCGACTCAAGTCCCTAAATGATATCTTTATAAAAAGCATGTTGAAATATACTACAAGCTTGACTATCTCATAAAAAAAAACTTTTCCCAATTTTCCAAGTATAGAAAAGGATACGGTTATATAAATTGCATGAACTTCAAAATGCAGTTTTTTTCTTCATTAGCAAGGTCTTTACTCTATTTTGCAAATATATACACCACACAATTATATTGTATAAATAAATAATAGATAAATAAAAGGCAGAATGGGTTTCATAAAAACATAAAATAACATTTTTAGTTAACATTATTTCCTTTTATACCACAAATTCTTCTAACAAGTACAATAGACACACATATTAAAATATCAAAGGATAAAAATAAAATTCCATATAGTTTAATGATGAAACAATAAAAAAATAATCACTTTTCCTCTCATATTTTCTTTGAACTTTTTTAACTGTTTAAGGATTATTCTGAGCAATTTTGCATATTGTGGTTACAGGATGGAAATACGTCACGACTTTCAGCTGCGTGGTTCTAGAGCCAATTTGCGGTTCTGGGATGCTCAGCGAAAAAGCCGCGTATTCGAGCGGCGGCGATATATTATTCCTCTTAGTTCATTGTACTCCGATCAGTTTCCTTCTGTAATCTGCTTGCTTTGTAACGCCTTGCAATTGCTTAAAGATGGAACTAATTGATTTTTCCTCTTCTTTAAAGCCTGTCCCTTGGTCGTGAAGCGCAAAAGAATAGTCGCGTCTGCATATCCTCTCATCATACAATAAGCCGAATTCAAATGAATGAACCTTTTGATAATTGCCAATGATGGCAATCACAGAACGCTGTTCTGATGTTCACATACATTCTTCCATCCTTACAATGTTTGTGAGAAACTGATTAAGTTGGCGGAGATTTGTAGCTGTGCAGTGAACTTTTCCTCATCTTATGTCCATCAATGACCCCATTACTCCTTTTCACCCATGTCCTTAGGTAATTTAAATTGTCTACGTATTTTTGACAATCTCCATCGCGTCTCTCGATTTAGGTTTCATTGGTGGAGAATTTCAAATCCCGGGAGTCAAAGGAATATGCTTTTCTTGCTTCCCTCATAAGGGGAAATAAAACCTTACTGTTTGGAAAATAGTTCGTTTGTCCAAATCTCTGTAAGTTAAGATTTTTTTTTCCAGGCAATCTTTTCAAAATTCGTGGGTTTTGATATTTAACAATTAAAGAATAGCTTTTCTTTTTACATTTTGCCGGAATAATGTTATTATCCGCTCCATGTTAGTCAAAATATATTTCCAACCGAAAATGACCCTTGCACACAAATGTGACAATTTATCATAATGTCAGATTCAACCATGGTTACTCTGTCATTGTTATATTCGGAACATTTCGTCCTAACGAAGATAATCCTGACATTTAACAGCAGGGACTTCAAATACGTCGCAATTAGGTTGAGGACTCTACAGCCTCTTGGAGAGGAAAACCTTCAAATATTATTCGATGGTCATTGGCAGGAAAAAAACTGATTAATTTGTACTGAGTTACAGGTCAAAGAAGGAACCAGACTTGTTTATTTGTCGTCCGTCGTTTGACGAACGACAACAATAAAACATATCGTTCATTGTTTCTTTTTGGCCCAAAACAAAAAAGACAAATGGGAAAATGTCCTTTCTCAAGTATCCGTCATCACTTTTTTTCAGAGTGTCGAAGGAAAAATTTCCTTTCTAAAAACGTCGTTAATTTTTTTTTCAGAAGGACGAACGATGAACGATTCAATCTTAAAACGAACGATGAACGATAACGTTTGTGTGAATGAGCGACGAACGACAATTTTTCACGAACGTCAACAAGTCTGAAAGGAACTTATGAGTTATCCCTATTCTGTATAGGGGCCTTGCCTACAAAAATGATCAATTAATTGTCCCCAAGCCTTGTATCATACCGACTCACAACACTTTTTTCATCTTCTTATTAGTGCATATATTCACTTCATTGTCATTATCCATACATATGTAAATAAATGTATGCCTCGTTCTCAACGTTTTCTTCATACTCCCAATAAGGTTTGCTATTTTTCAGTTCAAATCTCAATATATATAGATATGTCAAATTTGAGGTATTGTATATACATCCATGATACTGCGATATGTTTTTTCTCATTATAATGTATCCTAGAGGAAGAAGATGCCTTTCCTAGGGCAAATAAATTTAATCACAATGAATCTTCATGAGAGAATAAATGACTTACACATGCAACCATTGCATGCTTTCATGTGAAGCTACCACATTTCTTTTTATATTCTAATTTGTGACAAAATTACAAAGTGTAATAAAGGTGTGTGTGTGGATTTTTTTCGAAGCGTCATAGTCACGTATTTCATACTCAAGCCTCTTTGCACATGATCGTAATTTATCAAATGCCACGTAATTTTTTATGGTTCAAAAAATGAGACTTGTGTGTTTGTGGTTAATATATGATCCCATGTTTTTATGGCTTGCATTATAAATGGTGGAGACTTCTAGAAAGAAAAAAGTATAAAAGTAGAGACAACTTAATATATGGACCGGTTCTCCTTCTAACCTTATCAACTCTTTATTTGAGGCAGTCTTCATATCTATGTATGTCCAATGAAGTCTCTTGTTGTTGTTTCTTATGAAGAAATATTAAATGAATTTAAAAGGAATTATTATTTAGGTTGTTCCATAAAATAATGAGGTCAACCAATTAAAATTCAAATTTTCCTCAGATCAACCAAAAAAACTTCTCAATCATACACATAATCCCCTCCGACTGCAATGAGGTCGTGGCAGGTCCCCCGGGACTTCCTGAGTTGGTCGTAGAGCTCGTCTTCACTGACCCTCCTCATCGCCCGCTAACGGTGAGTGTAGCCTCCTCGTGGCCTCCAAACTCGTCCTCCCGAGCAGGTGCTTCACTTCCGGACAGGAACCTGTCACACAGGTTCAGGTCGGGTGAGTAGGGTGACTGTTTCACCGGTTCCACGTCCCTCCGGGTCAAGAACTCCCTGGAATCGTTGGCAGTATGGGGACGTGCATTGTCTAACATAAGAGACAATCTTTCAGCCGGATCTTGTCCTTTTTCAGGCTGAGAAAGCGCTTCCCAGTCGTCCTCAGGTACTCTATAATGGTGTTCCGATCGGCTGTGGTCCCAGTTAGGTAGTGCAGTGATCAATACCCGCCCCCGGCTTGCAGGTGAACCCCATAAAATCATCGTCTTCCTCGCTGTCTTTTCACACGGGGTCGAGAACCGGGCCTGCCTGGGCTCCGCCCAGACTTGCCTCCGCTCCGATGAACCCCAGTAGAACCAGGACTCGTCCTGGACTAACAGATGAGACCCCAGAAAGTCCTCCCCGTTGTCCTTGGAACAGCTTCAGGAGGTCCTGACAGCACTTTCACTCGCTGCGTCTTGTTGGATTCAGAGAGCTGGTGAGGGACGAGCACGCTGAGGAGGTTTTGGAGCCCTAGATCCTCCATCAGAAGCCTGAAAACAGTTGTAGATGGTAGGGACAACCTCTGCAGCAACTTGTTGAGTGGTCATCCGGGGGTTATCCTCGACCAGGCGCTTCACACGGGCCACATTCTCCTCTGTCCTCGTCCTCCCGGGGACGCCCAGGACGGGTCTTCTTCTCCAGGTCAAAAAAAACTTATCGAACTCAGTGTGCCATCTCTGGAGAGTGGAGAGGCCAGGGCAGGAGTCAGGGAAGGTAAGAGCAGGTCCCCGTGATCTCATTGACTGTCCTGACGAGCTTGATCTGGATTTAAGAAGTAGGAGCGAAAGTCGGGTGTCCCATTTTCAGGGCGAGTAGAATGAATGATAGAATAACGGATTACTCACCTTCTATACTAACCTGATTGGTGCCATACAGTCTGTTTCCCATGCAAAATATACGATAAGAACGACCCTGTGAAGTTTTTGAGATAGCGTGTGAACTTTTCGAGATAACTAACCTAATTCATTATTTATGGAACAACCATAACGCATTTATAAATGAACTAATGATGGGAAATTCCATCTAAATGAAGTTTTTTTAAAAAATATTTAACAACATTTAAAAGATATTATTATATATTTTATAAAGCATTTTATGAATAAAAAATGATGGGAATTTCCATTAATGGCATTTTCCTTACTTGAAGGAAGATCGCAAACCGTACAAATTGTCTTGCTTATAAAGGCATTGACTTTGAGGTGTATACCTTTGAACGTTGTATTTTAATACAAACTCATAATTTGTTATATTTCAGTGAAGCCTTTTTTGATATACTCCGAAGTCACGATTTTGAGTGGCTTTCTTGCGCCTGTGATCTTCTCCTTATGGTATTATCGTTGATTTAAAAAAATATATATATATATATAATTTCATACACATTAGGTTCCGTTTAACTTATATTGTAATTATCACGGAATATTCCAATACGAACAAGCGCCTGTTATTGTAACAGAAGAATATTATGGAAAAGACACATTTGTTTATACTATGCTCATGAAATCAACTTATATTTTGAATTTTTTGGAGGTTTTTATTTAAATTTGTATTTACTGCAAGACAAATACAATTGTTATCTTTTTACCATACTAATATTATCTTCTTCTAAATGCTACTTTTTAATATTTTTACCATTTTGTCAAACATAAAACATCTTGCGTTTATATTTTATTAATAGATAGCAAGGATACGTGAATAGGATACCCAAATCAGTTCGTAGGTGAAGGAAACCAATCGATTTTTTGCAATTTTCCTTATAACAGTATGCTCCCATGCTTCATAATTAATGTAAGAAAAGGAGTTATTTTGCTAATTATAATTTTAGCTACGGTCTTTGTAATAATAATAAAACAGAGATATTAATTAAAAATAATGTTAAACAAGAGGACTCAGAGAGTGCAAACCTCCACCGACCCCCACCAAATGAGTCACTTGGTATTTTTTGTCATTTGCCAATAGATGTCGCTGTGCTCTCCTCTTTGAGAGCACAGCAAAGCGACATCTATTGGCAGAGTAGGCTAACTTGAAATATTTATTAGTATCTAGCTCATTTTGCATCTTAAAGAAGCACTCAGAGATACCAAAATTTAATCACTTGTTACTTTTGGCATTTCCAACAACTCCACAAAGTTTCATTTGAATCCGTTCAACACTTTTTGAGTTATCCTGCTGACAAACAACAACCAACCAACAAACCAACGCCAGTGAAAACAATACCTTCTTCGGCGGAGGTAAAAATATAATTAAAATGGACAATCAGACTATTTTTAAATAGTATTATTTCGTGTTAACTTTTGTAAATACGCTGAAAGACTACAACGATGATTATCAAATCGAAGCAACATATTTTGGTGTCCTTTTGGTTCGATCAAGCTGTAGTATTAATGTGAATAAAATAAGCATTATAGTCAAACGAACATAGGATATTTTCCTTGAGGTTGATGCAAAGACCTTCCCTCTCTGAGCCTGCACTCTGGATGTGTGAGTTGTAGACGTTTACTCACTGAGCTAATACGCTCCCTTATTTTATTGTTATTTTTTCAGGGCTTTACAATCAAAAGATATTCTTAGAATCTAAAAAAAGAAAGCCACGATTCGTATAACATATAAACATGCATTAAATTTACTCTGGCCTTTTTGGGAGCCATGAGGTAATAATATATTGAAATGACAAATCCCAAGGTAGTATAGGTATGAAACAACTCGTGGCCAAATAAATCCCTTGAAATCCCAGTGTTCTACAAAATACCTACCCTTTGGGATATATTTAGTAATTCCTTGGTTTATCCCCTATATTATGATCAAATATAATAGTTTTGCAAGCTTGTGTAGGGATAATCCCTATCCACCTTGAAATCTTGCAATCATTTCACCTTAACATAAACTCTTCCATTGAATACTCAATTTATTCCAGGAAAATATCATTTATCCTTATATCAACTATTTTTTGTTGCTTTATTTATGTTACTTATTATATATATGTACTTTTAGTTAACTTTGTTGGGTTGCAAAAGTAATAATAATAATATCCTTTGTGATATATGTAAAGTCCAACAAACTAGATCTGAAATTTAGTGATTCTTTTTCTCTTTTGCAAGTCACTGAAGCGTATCTCTTTATATACCCGAAAAAACATTTTTCCAATTTTAGAAAATAAAAAAAGTATATAAAATTGAATGGGGATTTATTTTGTGCACAATATACACATTTTTGTTTGCTTGGAGAATTAGTGCATTTGTTTACTTCTTAATAAATAAAAGAGTTTGATCATTGACGAACGAGAGAGGAACTAAAACTTTTGTATTGACTCGGATGGACTATTATTTACACCAGAACGGCTTTTCCATGAATGAACTCAGCGAACCATTTCATAAATACATATTAGCTATGATAGAAAATATCTACATGATTATATAAGAGGTTATTTGATTTATTAACTTCTTTACAATAGTTTATTTGAAATATAATAACAATTTTAGATGTGGAAGGGATAGTATCCCTTCAAATCTAAAATTGTCCGGATACCTATAAGACAGTTCATTAGACAAAATGATGGTACATTGCATTAACCTTATGCTAGTTAATTTTACCGGAGATAGGTCATAAAATAAACTACTTAATTTAATGAAGAATTTCTTTTTGCATAACAATTAAAAATCTTAACAATCATGTTGACAGCTGATTAAAGTACATTTGATTTTTTTAAATGAAAGGAAATTAGAAAAGTAAGAAAGTCATAGTAAACAAGACAAAAATGGTTATTTAAAAGAACGACCAACCCAAAAGTCAGAATGTGTTTTATAAGCTTGCATGTCATAGTAACATTGACGAATAGTGTTTAAGCCATAGTTTTATAACTTTGTTTTACAACTGATAAGAGATTTATTCGATATAAGGGAGAAAGCAGGGATTAGGGCAATATAGTAATCCACGTGAATTGTGCAATGCCGGAAGAAGTATACGTATGTAAGTAAGTTAATAAGTCAGGTTAATTACTCCAATCAATTCCATGCAAAAATAAATACTTCCACCATATTGCAAAATCATTCTATTGGCTAGAAAAATTATATACTAAATATATATGTAAACATTCTTTAAGTGTGTATATACTTTTTTAAACACTATATGAAATGTTTGTATTGCTCTAAATAATTCAAATTTGGCATACAATAAATACTAAATGGTTCTTGTTAATTATTTGCTGATATCTTTTTCTATTGTTCCTTAACGTGTAAAAAACGATTTCCGATGATAGGTCAATAAGATCATAAAAAAAAAAACGATTCCGAAACAACAAAAATTATATATATATATAAATATATCAAATATATATATATATATATATTATATATATATATATATATATATATATATATATATATATATATATATATATATATATATATATTATATAATATATATATATATATATATTATATATATATATATATATATATATATTAGGGTTGTTCTTATTTTTCAAATGTTTGAAATGTTAGCAACATTGTGGATTTTCTGTTTCTTGGTGATAAAAGAAGACGACATACAAAGTTTGAACAAAATCGGTCAACATTACGAGGTCGCGCAACGAGGTCAAAGTTTTAAAAATTTAGTAAAAATATAGTTTTCCGCAAATTTCTTCAAAATGGTGGACGTTACAGACTTCAATAATAATTATTAATTTAAAGGAAATCTAATTTACTACCAGACGTATGTTTGATGTTTTTTAATAAAACAAAGTTTTCAGTAAAAACAAAGCAAGAAAGGGAGTGTGTATTGTTAGCTTATTTCATAGCTTTTTTGTATCAATTAACTTCACTCGCCTGTAGAAGATGACTTGTTCGCTTCAGAGTAAAATAGTACTTTTAAGTTTAGTAAAACTTTAGATGATAAATCCAAAAATGACCTTGGTTGCATTCTATCAATTCAGAATTCAGTACAATCTGAGTTTACATCATATGATTCAGAGCCTGTATTGACCTATAAGAAATCGATTATGAAAAAATAAAAAATAATGTGTTTCTTAGATTTGCGTCAAGGTATCCTCTCAAAATTTTACTTTGTCTCTGACGCATTTATAATCCATTATATGCGTCATTTTGTACGCGAGATAGGCTTTTTTAATGTACATATAACTCTCTACTTATTAAACTGACATGATTTAGTATACCAAAATATTAAAGCTGGTTAACCAAGCTTTCATTTGATATGTTTGGTGTTCTAAAAATCGCTATACTTTAAGAGATATAAGCAAATACGTACTCCCCCAAAAATTGATCTTTTGATATGAGAATATACGATTACCATCTGGTAATGCTGTTAGTGTTACCTGGATAGAAAGAGAAAGAAGGGAGGGAGTATTTTGCCTCACTTCTCTCCCTTCTTTTTTTCTTCCTAGTTTTTTATTGGTAGTAAATTAGATTTCCTTTAAATTAATAATTATTATTGAAGTCTGTAACGTCCACCATTTTGAAGAAATTTGCGAAAAACTCTATTTTTACTAAATTTTTAAAACTTTGACCTCGTTGCGCGACCTCGTAATGTTGACCGATTTTGTTCAAACTTTGTATGTCGTCTTCTTTTATCACCAAGAAACAGAAAATCTACAATGTTGCTAACATTTCAAACTTTTGAAAAATAGAACAACCCTAATATATATATATATAGAGAGAGAGAGAGAAAGAGATTAATAAAAAAGAGAAAGGAATAGAGAGAAATAAAGAAGAGAGACGGAGAGAGAGAGAGGCTTTTTAACGAGATGTCCCTGAGGTTGCGTCAAACATTTTTAAAATTCCATTGGCAAAGGTAACCCCGCTAACACAAAAAGAAATAGAGACAGTGAGAGAGGAAACGACGAATAAGTTTCATTTGAACACATTGGAAGCAATCAACCAAAGGATGTCGAATCATCCAGACAATTGTTCCAAATGAGGGTTTGGCTACTTTATAATCCTCCTTCGTGTCCTGAATGCCATCGTCCAATCGTTCATTTGCTGTAAATACTTTTTTCTTCATCTGTAAGATGATAAAAATTGATAAATCTGAGACAAAAAACAAAGAAATCGCTTTTTCAATTACTCTATGACATTCCGAGGATTTATTGTTTTTAAGTAGGTAGCTTTTATAACATAATTGTAATAAATACAAGGAAAAATAACCTCAAAAGTATACTTTTCAAATAATTTCAAAGCCCTTCTTAACGATTTTTGTGTGTAGAAAAATAAGAAATACATATATTTCTTATAGAAAGCGATGACGTGAAACGCTTGATCTTTTGTCTAAGTGGCATTTTCTTTGAATGTTGAATATTTAGTTAGAAATATACTTTTGTGTTGTGAGATGTGAGAGGAAGCGGGGTAAAGATAGAAAAATAAGTAATATCCCTGTCAATTTATATTACGAATTCTTTTGAAGGAACGCTACGAATGGAGAGAAGGCTTATGGATTATATAAATATATGAGCTTGATTACTAAGTAAATGGGCAATAATTACTTAGAGCAAATAGAGTGCCAAGACAATAGATTTGTGCACCTAATTACGTTGTATTTTATTAATGTCGCCATTGTTTGAAAGACAGACAAAACAAAGAACATATTAGAGTATGAGAATTCAAATACAAATAAATTATTTCTACCAATTAAGGAGTACGAGGACATCACTGGAAGGCTGATACACTGGCATTCAGTGATGTCACTGCACTGTCTTTATAATAATAAATATGATGTCTAATTGTATGTACTCTATATTCACTTTAAAAATTATATTCTGATAAGTACCCTTGTCCTTTTATACACTCGACAAAAATAGATTGTTTGAAATCTTTTAAAAAATGACTAAACTTTTCGAAATCAAATATTTCACCACATATCTAATTATGTGTCTTATTTCGAACAAACAATATTTAATTAAACATACATACATTAAGATTATGTTTAAAAAATAATGTTTCTTGGTATTTAATCATTCAATTTCTATAAATTAAAAAAATAATTACATTATAGTTTACAAGTATTACTGTTTAAATTAAAGAAACACGATATAAACTAGCATATAAATCCATAATATATCAATAGTTTCTAACTGTTGAACTGTAGTCCTAGTCCGGATCTATAGTATGTCCTGTAAGGACCCAGACCTATTACCATTATATAATAATGGGGCTTGTGTCCGTTATGAAATTCTTTATTTGTTGTCTAAAAAACTGTGTAAAATAAAATGCAGCTACAAATATAATTTAAAAGAAATTGTTAATGTCAGTTGTGCTTAAAAAAAAACATTAGACATTCAATAGAAAGAAAATTTTACTTTTTAAAGGGACACTTCTATTCCCCTTGGCAAATATTTCTAGTATTTATTATAAAGTTGATTTTCCCATATGAATGATTAATAAAGTCATACCACATGGTACCACCAAGTCAATCAAATTATACATTCCAGACTTTTATGAATATAGCAAATACATTATAATGTTCCATATCGTTTAGACTGGAGCTAATTGAACCGTAGACACTAAGCTAAGGCTGAATAAATATTAAGCTTCCATATTCATATTTAACCCTATTGTACTTTTTTTTCTTTATATGGTCCAATAAAGTTACTTCTGTGATAATATAAATAAGCATAATATCATGAAATTGACAAAATAAAACAAGGATATATATATATATATATTAGACCTCCCAAAAAAAACCCACTTTTTTAGTTCTTTTACATATACCCAGCGATTCTGGTTCATTTTTGATGCTGAAAACGAGTATCTAAATAAAAAATCTCTAGCATTGTTAGAAATCGGACGTCACTGGTGTCAAAGGTTTCGTTATGAAGCAAAACTTTTTGGTTATTACTTATTTTGAAAAAAACTAGTTTTACAAAATTTAGCTATGATCAATTGATGACTTTGTTATTTTTTGCAAATTTTCGTCAAATAATATTTAGTGCCAATAAATGAACATAAGTGCTGACGCACCAACCATTTTTTAAATAACAGCTCCTACTAGGGTTCTTTATAGTTTCAAAAGGAAAAAGAAAAAGAGGGTACTCATGTTGATGTTTTAAGTTATCTTTTTAATACGTTTTTAAAACGACTAATGATAGTAAATTTTCCCCATCGAATCCCAATCTACTCCCTCTGAATCCCTCTCATCAGTATTGATACCAATTCTTTTAATTTTTGTTTTTCTCAAAATACAGTTTTTCAATGGAAATGTCATTATGGTAATCTCGTGAATTCGCCAATAGACATTTTGTTAATATATATTATATTATTATTACTATATAATATATATATATATATATATATATATATATATATATAATATATATATATATATATTATATATGTAAATGCTCATATTTGACAATCAAAAAATTATGGATTGAACTATGAATTCCGTAAATGAATCTAACGGGCGTCATAACCAGACGATACCATCAGCTCAATCACAGAGCTGGTAGCGTTGACACGATTGAAACACTTTCGGGTTGCGTGAGGAAACGCACGACGTGAAAGTTCAACAGCCTGAAGAATGTTCTGACGCTGTTTCTCGCTCTTGGTCAGCACTTTAGTAAAGTCAGACCCGAACTTGACGGCCCTCTCTGCCGCGTCATTGACAACTTGAAGAGAGGTGACGATGCCGCTTAACTCAATGAATGTTGAATCAGAAGCCCATTGTGAAAAGGTTGGATGGATGTTTGTAAGCTGAAGGTAGAAACGCTCAATGAGATATAGGTGGTGGCATTTGGTATAAAATTCTTGTTATTCTTTGGTAAATTAATCATAGCTTATTACAATTATTAAAGGAATGTTTACCCGGCTAAGAGTTTTGTCGGCTTCGATGATGTCCAAAGCACTTTCGGCACTGACATCGAAACGAGTTTGCAATTCCTTGAGAAAGAGCTCCTTCTTCTCCTCGGCGTTTTTTCGCTTCCGTCGCAGTGAATCCACCACCCCACGAAATAGATCATGGAGGCGATGGAGCTTCTTAATTAATTTTTCCTCGCCATGAGTGGCAAATAAGACGGTGCCCAGAGACGAAGTAGGGAATCGGCGGTGCTACGGGCAGCTAGCTGCGCGTCCGGTCTACCCAAAGATGAAAGTAAAAGTGCCGTATCACCTCTTCGGTTGACGGGAATGGACTGGTTTGAAAATTTCTAGAGTATAACCAATACCCAGTGCCTCGCTTAAGCACTTCTTCAGTGTCCGAGTTTCCATTTTATGTTAAAGGCACTTGACTGATAGATCAAAGAGTGAAATTGAATCTGATACGGTGTTTAAATCACGTGTTTATAAATAAAAAAGGTTTTGATGAAATAAGATTAAATGGTTATTGTATTGTATTTAAAAGATAACTTAAAAACATCACTTGAGTACCCTCTTTTTCTTTTTCCTTCCTGAAACTATAAAGAACCCTAGTAGGAGCTGTTATTTAAAAAATGGTTGGTGCGTCAGCACTTATGTTCATTTATTGGCACTAAATATTATTTGACGAAAATTTGCAAAAAATAACAAAGTCATCAATTGATCATAGCTAAATTTTGTAAAACTAGTTTTTTTCAAAATAAGTAATAACCAAAAAGTTTTGCTTCATAACGAAACCTTTGACACCAGTGACGTCCGATTTCTAACAATGCTAGAATTTTTTATTTAGATACTCGTTTTCAGCATCAAAAAATGAACCAGAATCGCTGGGTATATGTAAAATAACTAAAAAGTGGGTTTTTTGGGAGGTCTAATATATATATACAAAAGCAAAAATGAGATCCGCAGAGACTTTGTCTCTAGGAAAAAATGATATCTTTTTTAAATTATGTTCTTGATAAAAGCATGCCTAATCTTGATGATATTGATTTCTTGATCTTTTCTTATCTTTATAGTACTCTCTCCAGTTTTTACATTCAAAAAGAGAGAATTACTGCGTTTTTAGTATTCTCCTATTAAGCTATAGCACTTTCGAAAGGAATTTTGGAGCTTCTCAATATATATATATATATAAATACAAAAAATATATATATTTATAAATTTATATATTTACATATATGTACATATATATATGAAGTGCCCTTGTGAACCCTTAATATAAATTTCACCCTTATACATAATGAATCTGGACTGAAGAGTTTAGAAGATGATAAGGAACTGATCTGTATTTCACATAAAAGACAAGAACAAAAATAACGAAGAACAAGAACATTTACAATACCATAAACGGAGGGTTTCAACAGGACTAATAAGGAGGCACCTCATACTACCCCCCCCCCCCCCCTCAGATAGTTTGGGTTTTAAGTTTTGAATGGATATGGTCTTGGGCTTGCCATTTATTTTTAATATGAAACATTTTCTTAACTTTTTTAATATTTCATAAGGGCAGCTATAGTGAGGAGATAGGGAAGGGCGAATGGGTGGATTTAACACATAGGCATGGGTTGATTTTTGAAGGCTTTGTATATAAAATTCGACTCAGGAAGTCCAAACTTGGTATGATGATTTGTATTATTTTTCATTTTTATTTTTTCTGTACAGGAAAAATCTATTCCAGAGGAACTAATTTTTTCTCCAAACACCGACTCTGCTGGTAATATCTGTTCCCCTGATTTAATAGTGGTTCTAAAATCCACAGTATTCGTGGTAAGACTTCCACCCAATTGCTACCAGTTTCCAAAACTTTGCAACGAATTCCTTCCTTTAAAGTCCTATGTTCTCTTTCAATTAACCCATTACCCTCAGGGTGATAGGGACTTGTCTTTATATTTTTAACGTTAAAGTCCCTCAACAGCTTTTCCCATACTAAAGAACCAAATTGAGTGCCTTGATCAGTTGTAATGTACATAGGAAAACCAAACCTAGGGAACCAATGGATGGTCAAATTTTTGATGATGTTCTCCGTACTAGCACTATTCATTGGGTAACTTCTAGCCATTTGGTAGCCCGATCAATTACAGTTAAAGCCATTGTCTTCCCACCTGATTTAGGAAATGGCCCAACGATTTCAATATTAAGGTGGTAAAAAATTTTATTCGGAGATTTTATTTTATCATATTTTAATTTCGGAGATCTTGTTATTTTAGATTTATCACATATTTCACATTGTTTATGTAAGATGTAATATCTGAAGTCATTGATTTCGACCAATCATGACCTTGAATTTTCCTAATAGTATTCTTAATTCCTCGGTGAGATTCATTATGAAGGGTTTTAATTACATATTCTATTTCAATTTGAGGAACTATTGGCCTGGGAATTTTAGCCCTAACATCACATAGAATATATTCTCCGTCAAATTAACATATTCACTCCAAGGATATTTTTCAGAATTTTCTCATCCTCCTGTTTTATTCGTCATTGTTTCCAATCAACAAAATTGAGCTTTAATAAGTTAATTCTAGAGAAAAAATCTTCAGGTATATTACTTTTTCCTGAGATATGAATCAACTTAATGTTTCTCTCACTAAGTTCAAGAAAATATCTGTGATATTTAGATGGCCACTTAGGGTCCTTAACAAACTGAGCAGTAATTAAAGGTTTGTGATCCGTGTAACAACAAATTTCTCTTCCTTCAATTATGTAAGCAAAATGTCTCACAACTTCTCTCACTGCCAAGAGTTCCCTAGAGAATGCTGATCCTTTCATTTCTCTCTCCAGTAATGCTCTACTGTAAAAGGCTAATGGTCTAAATTTGCATCCTTCCCTCTGCTCAAGAACTCCGCCTATCCCATTGTCTGAAGCATCAACACAAATCCTCAATCTTGGCCAGGGACGTAATTGCTAATGTTGTAACTTCGTTCATGCCTAGCTTAAATGTTTTAGAAGCATTATCTAAATCAGGAGACCAACCAATTTTGAAATTATTTCTCTTTTTTTGTATAACCTTGTAGAATGGAGATAGTAACTGACCAAGATTTGGAATAAATATTCTATAATAATTTGCCAAACCAATAAGCTTATAAATTATTTTACTGTTTTAGATTTTTCAAATTGCTTCAATTCAGAATTTTTTTATCAATCGGCTTGATACCTTTAGGTGAAATATTAAAACCTAAGAAATCAATATCTGTTTTACAATACCAACTCTTTTCTACATTGTAACTCAAACCATTAATTTCCAGCAAATTTAAGACTTCGTTAATAAGATCATGAGGTTCTTTCTCTGTCCTTGAGAATAAAAGAATATCATCCACATACGCAAAACAGTCGGTCACTCCTCTTAGTACTCTATCTATCATTCGTTGAAAAGAGCTTGTGGCATTTTTTAATCCAAAAGGCATTCTTAAATATTGATAAAATCCACAAGGTGTTGAAATTGCCGTCTTTTCTTTGTCAATTTTGGCCATTGTAATCTGGTGATAAGCTTTAATTAAGTATATCTTTGAAAAAAAATTGAACTTGCTGATTCTCTCATTTAAACATTGAATAGAGGGCATTGGATATTGTCAGACTTTGTTACATTGTTCAGCAACCTGTAATCTGCTACTAGCCTCCAATCTCCATTTTGTTTTTTTACCAGATGTATGGGAGATGACCAACATGACTGAGAATTTTCAATGATACCATCACTGAGTAGTTTATCAATTTATTTTTTAATCACTGACATCTTTTCGGGAATGAATTTCCGAAGTCTTGAAACAACAGGCATACCTGTTGTTTCTATTTGATGATAGATACCGTGAAGACAATTACCACCAAAAGAATTGTTATTTAAAGATGGATATTTATCAATTATATTTTTATATTCAAACAAGAGGTATTTATATTTATAAATTTGTTCAATATTTTAACTGTATTAATTTTTTGTTATTTACATCAACCAATATTTGAAACTCCCTCAAAAAATCATGTCCTATAACACCAAAGGCCATATCAGTTACGATAAACTGCCATTGTATCAATCCTATACCTGGTAATTCCACCCTTTGAGTTGTTGAACCATAACTCTTTAAAGACAGGCTATTTGCTGCTACTAGCCTTACTGCTGTTTTCTCCAAGCAATAGTTCTAGAAAATGGAATCAAAGAACGTTCAGCTCCGGTATCTATTAAAAACAAAAATTGACTTTTTGGACTGAGTAATGGGGTCAGTAATGAGAGCCTCAACCTTAAATAAATTAGCCCTTTTAGAATATGTTTGATATTTTTTTTAGAATTTGCTCATAGATTACAATACATAATTAGCGTCGGGAGAACCGACGCTCATGGAGTTTTTTGCCTTTTTAAATAAAATTGGGAAACAAATATTGGGTGAGTTACAGCGAAATGATTTAAATCCATATTTTACATGATAAAAACACAGTTCTTTTTTTTATTAGAATTTTAAGGCCTGCTATCCTCTGTATGCTGGCACGATTCCCGGACAAAGGTAAAAGTAAAAGGATGTTTCTACCATTTATCTTCAAATTTTGAAAAATGTTAAGAACCTAGGATTGCAGCAGCGATATTTGGAAGATACAGAATTTGCCATATATTGTAGAATGCTCTGTTGCCTTGCTTTTTTACCAGAAAAAGATGTTATTACTGCCTTTTTTTTTTTTTTTTTTGCCTATATGGTTCAACAGAATTGCATCCGACTGGATATAAATAAGCATTATTGCATTAAAATAGTCTATCGAACCTAGGATCTAATCAATGAGGTAGACCAAAAATGACCATCCCCTCTCGGGATTCGAACCTGCACTCCCAACATTGAGAGTTGAACACGCCTTAACACGCACGGTTATCGAGCTCCCTTGCCTTTGCCTTTGAAGAGCTTGGACATAAAATTAAAGAAAAGTTTAGTACCGACTTCGACGAAATCTTCGATTATTTCGAGGACACTTACATTGGTCGATATGGAAGAAATGCTTCCCGTAGTCGCCCCATATTTGCAATAAATTTGTGGAATATCTTCAACCAAACGGACGAAGGACTACCACGGACAAACAATAATGTGGAAAGATGGCATCGTCGGTTTTCCTCGCAAGTTGCTTCCTGCCATCCAATTCTATGGAAGTTCCTTGAATTCTTAAAAAATGAAGAAAACTTGATTCGTATCGACATCATTAACAGCTTGCAGGTCATCCTCCACCTCTTCAAAGAAGACGATATCGCGATTGTAATCACCGAATTTTGACCATTTTGAAAGATTATGAGAATCATGAAATTGTAGATTATTTATGAAATATTGCTCAGAATATTGCATTTTGAAAACATTTAGAAATATGTTTTTATATTGTTTTTGAATTATCTCTATGTGTGTACTTTAGAAAATATATAGAAAATAAAATTTAAAAAATATGTAAAAATACAACTTTCATAAAAAATGATAAACCAAAATTTTTTCTATTATGTATGTACATATAAGTACTACTAAGTATACGTATACTAATGCATATATGGAGGTGATTTACCAGGGTTGGAATTTTGGTTATTTTGGAATAACAATTTTTATTGTTCAAAAAGTATATTTATGTAAAGGTTGCTTTTTAGTTAAAATGTTTTTTCATATAGATGGGAATTCAACGTCAAGAGAGTATCCAAAATCATTGGCTAAATACTGCGCATTTTGAAACAAAGAAAATATTCCTTTTGATGTGCTTTATCTTTGGGTTTGAAATCTATCACTCAAATTAGAGTTATTAACAACAATTTTTTTTACAATTAGTATAAGTTAGACTTTATGATATATTTTTCTTTATTTTTTAATAGGATAACTGTCCAGGGGGGATTTGCCGGTTGGGTATTGGGGGGTAGGTCTTAACGTTTTTCAAAATATTTGAAGATAAATGTAGAAACATCCTTTTACTTTGATGTTAGGTTTCAAATGTCCAATGGCATTGATATTGCCCAGGGGGGAATTGTCTGGGGGGGAATTGTCTAGGGGGGGATTCGCCGGGTGGGAACTGTCCAGGGGGGAATTGTCTGGGGGGGAATTGTCCGGGGGGAATTGTCTAGGGGGGAATTGTCCGGATACCGCTGGCGCGGATAAATTTTATTTTCCTCTTGGATCATATTTACATCAGGACAATCTTGTTCCTCTAAGGAGGGGAGTCAAGGGATAGAGTACTCACATTGGCAGGGCACATGACTTTCTTCTGTCTTAGCACAATCCATGAAGTCCTCATAAGGCAGCTTCTCGAAGGCTTGATGTAGGTGCTGTCTCGATGTAGACAGCAGGCAATTGAGAACCATTACGTTTCATAAGAGCCTCCTTAAGGTCCGTGCCATCCTTAGTTATTTCATTGAATAGATCGAAGGCCTTTGCTTCCATCTCACCAAGGAGAATATAAATAAGGTGAGTCAAAATGAAGATTCCTGACTTATGCTCTTGTTCAAAAGAGAAATATTTGTACGTCACGAATGCTACAATAAAAAAACATTATTATTAGTTCTATGATATAGAAATTATTTTTAACTTTGTATCTCAATTAAAAATATTTCATTAAAAATTGTTCTAATGCATAAAACAATATTATGTAAAATGATTTACCATTAGTATTCATTATTTAAAGTAATGGCAAATAATAATTTCAACATGAAATAAATTTTTCAATCAAGTTTAATTTATTATATATTAATAACATCACAATAAAAGATATGTACAAACAAAAAAGGGG
>CP045897.1:15497963-15520194 GCA_013387185.1 Caligus rogercresseyi | reverse complement strand
ATAGCATAGGATTTTTTTGTTTTGGTTCTCACCTTGCCAAAAAACAATAGTATTTGCATGATATTTGATGGGAGTTCCTTCAGTAAGCAACCTGTCACTGCCTCCATCTTTTTAATCAGACTCTGGGTGTGTTATACGCAACAAACAAAACACATAAACAAAGAAGCCTTCATTAATATGCACATGCACTTGCTCTAACAAACGCGTTCCCACAGACTCTGAGTGAGCTGACATGTAACATAAATAAATATATATTTATAACACAGAACTTAAATACAGAAGATGTCAAGGAAAGATTGAATTTGCATCGAATATCTCAGAGCAAAATCGGGACTGCCTTCACCAACTTTTTACCGTGAATATTCCATTAAACTGTAATTCTTACTTTGTTTATCATGATAGTTTATAACAAGTTCAATAATGATATATATATATATAATATAAACCAAAACATATGTAATATATATATATATATGTGTTGTGTGTGCTTGTGTGTGTGTGTTTAAAACCTCAAAACGAACTTTTTGTCACCTTAGATAGTTTTATGATAACAACTCATAGCTGCACAGGATCTGGGCTTAAAGAGAAAGTCATAAACATTTCCTCAGGATCCTTGTTTGTGTATGTACAAGTGCATCATCTACGATCAATTTATTACTTTTCCTTTCTTCAAAGGTCTTCATGATTACTCCACTTAGGAAAGTAATCCCATACATATGCGTGTAAACGTAGTTAATTACGAATATGGATGACAATGTAGGAAGTAGTACATGTAAGGGTCCATCAAGGGTATAATGACTCATTCCAGTGTATCCACAGAAATAATCTTTGATGAATATATTATTGTACATCGTTCAAGACGAATAAGAACAACAATATTAATATAAATTAAGAATATTTAGTGGTTTTTTTTTGGATTCTCCTATAAGGCGTCTCAATTTTAAAGGTTCCCGCATGAGCTTTTTAACTAGGTAGACTCGTACAGTAACTCCACCTTGTCTTCGAGAGGTCAGTATCCGGATGATGGGAGCCGAATACCGAAAAGTTTTATAGCTCTTTGATCCAAGGTGTTAGCTTTGATTTATATATATATATACATATACAGTAAATCTATCCATTACATCAACAAAATATTATTTACTAGCGAATGTTACCCGCGCTGCCCGGGATTTTCCAACTTGACAATAGTCTGGAATGGAAAAAATCGCATGATCATTTTAGTGATGTCAATCACATGTGATTTTTCATACTTAAATAAGTTCCTTAAAAAGTCGTCATTGGGTTTTCATTGCCATTTTTTTCCGTTTTATATTCCTTAAGGATGCTATTTAATCATCGTAAAAAAAGAAATCACACGAATAAGTTCAGTGATGTCATCGCATATGACTTTTTACTTTAAAATCAGTTTCATAAAAGTTATCATTGGGTCTTCATTGCCATTTTTTCCGTTTTGTATTTCTTACGGCTGGGTATTTAAACTTCATAAAAAGAAGTCATTTTTTGAATCATTTTACAGGAAACATAGAGTGCTGAATTATGTATGGTAATGATGAGTAACAGAGTATTTGTTTGATCTCCGTTGATGGGGAAAAACAGCAAAAACTTAAGAGAGAGTACGACTTCATATATTTATCAGAAAAGATGATAGTGGTTGACATCACTCTCCATCTCTAAGGCATTACTAAAATTTGATTAGCGCAATGTTGCGTTATAAAAAGTTATTTTCCAGAAAACTTAATTAGGGGAGAAAGACAGGGATAGAACCAAACTTATTTTTAAGTAATCATGTATAAACACCTTTTCCAGTACACACTGAATAAAACAAAACACGTCTTATTACCTCAGTCTCATCCAAAGAAAATTTGGTCGAATCTAACTTGGCAATTTTAAAAAATCGACAAAAAACGTTTTGGTGAATAAATAAGCATGGCGATGACGAATTTTCCCGGAGTTAACGGCCCCACTAAAACACTCCCTGAGCTCTCCAAACTATTCCACTGAAATTTTCGTCAAGATCTAATGAACCGCTCGGGAGATACAGGGAAACGAACGAACGAACGAACGAACGGATTCTTTTTTTATTAGTATAGATAACCACCGAATATGTATGACCCTTTGATCCCAGGGTTAAGTTGTCGATATATATATATATATATATATATATATATATACTATATATATATATATATATATCTATATATATATATATATGATATATATATATATATCTATATAATATGACGCTTGAGGAAAAAAAAGGAGAAGAAGAAAAACGCCTTTTTCTGTTTCTAGCTATTTTTTACTTCATAAGAAATGACCATATATATATTATTCCTCGAAATTTGACCTCTTATCAACAACTGACAAAATGAATCACAACACCGATCTATACAAAAATTCTTATATTTTCATATTAACCCTTTGAATAATGACAAAAGGCTTCAGAAATATGCAATTAGCCCCTAAGTTGTGAAATATTGTATTTAGCCGTATATGATGACATTACTGCTGTTGGTCACTGTGCATATCAACCGTTCTTATCAACATCTTCTTACTTTTATCCAAAGAAAACAATATCTTCTTTGCTCCTCCTTTTATTTTTCATATTTTTTTTGTGAATGAAATGCTTAAGCTAAGGATACCACTATTGTAGTTACCTCCGCCGAAGGAGGTATTGTTTTCACTGGCGTTTGTTGGTTTGTTAGTTTGTTGGTTTGTTGGTTTGTCAGCAGGATAACTCAAAAAGTACTGAACGGATTTGGATGAATTTTGTGGAGTCGTTTGAAGTGCCAAAGGAAGAAGTGATTAAATTTTGGCATCTCTGAGTGCCGAATTAAGGCGCCAAATGAGCTAAATACTACTAAATTTTTCAAGTTAGCCTACTCTGCCAATAGATGTCGATGTGCTGTGAAATTGGGTGCCGGGAGCGTCTTCCTCTCGAAATTTCCGTCTAGGGGAACCCTCCCCCGTCTCTCTACGCCTCCCCAGTCGTGAAAAATCCGCCTCGGAAGGCTCATGACGGCGGAGGTTTGCACTCTCTGATGTATATATGCCTCTAGTTAGATATATTTTTAAAGGGATTTTTAAGGATGATTAAATGTCCGCAAGCGCCTTTTCCAGAGAATTATCGAAAGTTGAAATCATAAAAAAAGTAGAGCATCTTTCATAGAATAGCAAACGCTTGTTTTTCGTATTTTGTAAAAATATGCCCATGCTTCATTTTAAGAAAATACATCTCTAATATATATATATATATAATATATATATATATATATATATATATATATTTATATATATGATATCATATATAATATTATTAACAATATTATAACAACAAATATTTATTTTTTAAAAATATTTTGTTATTTTTATTTTAAACTTTTCCGAGTTTGTTTATATGTTCTCATTTTCTGTTGTTTTTTACATGACTATTTTGATTAATAAACACAACAAAAAGTTATGATACCCTCCCCCTTCTTCCCTTTTGCATGGTGTATTAATAAATCTAAAACAAGAAAGTAGTTTGTTAATGCGTTTTTGATATGAAACCCATCAGATAAGGAAGTCAGTCCCTTTGGTTTTCTCCTGTAGTTGTTTTTGTTTAGTTGCTTTTATTAATGAGGTCACTTATACCTTTTGTGTTAATATACTGACATTCCGTTCTTCCAAATATACCATTATTATTATTTGTTTCGTATGTTGGAGTAGATTCATGCTGTTTGTATTCATACATATAATATTTTGTGAAAAAATAGTTTAACAATATTATTATAACATTTTGTTTTTCTTTATTTTGGCTCATATCATTCAAAGCGTAGACATCATCTTTATCAATGTGTTAATATAATTAACACAAAATCATTAGGGTTAGAGAGTATTTCAAAATCAGAATGGCTCTTTTTTTATCCCGTGAAAGGGGCACTTTGAGTTTGTTGATGGTAGTTTTGAGGACTTTAAAACCTCATGTTCTTTGAGATCAGGCATTGATATCATCTCACTTCCCATTCTGAAACCTTTACACTGTCGTCCAAAGTTTCATGAAAGAATCTCGGAGATGAAATCTCTCAAGAAATAAATGGTAATATCGTCGGCTCCCTATATTGATGCCTCACAAGATGCATTTATTTAGTGTAAGGAACCCCTCTCCCTCCAAAAAAAACTGGAGAATTCAATTCCAGTGATTCTTTAACCATATTGATTTCTTATTATCATAGGTACATGGCATAATTAAATTTAAAGGATTAAAGAGATTTTCAATCCTACCTAGAATACTAGTTAACACATGCATTCAGTTTTTATACATTTGAAAAGCTTAAAAATGTTTAAAAAAATTAAAATATATACATAAAGTAGATTTCCATCACGTTTGTTCTTCCGAAAACACTTCACAAAGACACCAAATGTTTGAAGCATATATTGTCTAGTACTATAAAGTTGAAAGAGTTGTATAAAAAAATCCTAAATTTATAATACTAGAAATATAATGCAGATTAATTTAGAGTAAACATCTTTCCGCAAGAAGATATCGACTCCAATATCATTAAGGCATCGATCTTGTTTGGACCCTTCAGACGAAAACAGAAGCTGGCATCTCATCATAAGGCAATTGAATATTCGCTGTTAAGCATAAAATCTTTAATAGCAAAGAAATTGACAAATCATTCGTATATAAAATTGAAGACCTCAGAGCTATAATGATTGGGACAGCTGCTCGGTATTGCGCTATGGCAATTAAAATTCCAAGCGTCTCTGCATCTTCGTGGATGTTGCGGCGCGATCTCCTAGCTCAAATCATTTACATATATTATTTCATATTTTTGCCCTTTAAATTGTAATTGCCCTCCCCCCTGCCACTTTTCCTTTTGTTTATTTTGACACCTCTTCGCCTCGTGGTATTTAGCTCAACACTTTTCCTTTTGTTTACACCTCTTAGCTTCGGGGTATTTAAATCATCCTTTTCCTTTGTTTTCTTTTCCTTCGTCATGGTCAGTAGGCCTCGTGTTGTCTGACGAGATGGACTTGTAATGAACGCTTGGTGACTGAAATAAAACCCCACACACACACGCACACACACACACACACGTACGCACGTACAATGCGTACTACGAGAAAAATACAGTCCATTTATTGAGGAAGAACGCCCGTAATTGGGAAAAGCCGCGTCGCTGTCCAAAGAGGAGGTTGGGGAGTCCGATCCGAGAAGAGTCCGGAGAGAGAGACAAAGTTTGAGCTCCAAAGAGTGGAGGAAACTACCCCCATCCCAGGCACGCGCATCAACATTAAGTGGTCCTTCGAGCCGGATCATGAAGACAACGTCCTACGGATTAGACAACGTCTTTAGTCAATTGAAGTAAGCGGTCCCCGTAAAATGCCCTATCAATATAGCCCCAAAGCAAGTCAGGCTGGAGGCCCTGATGAGAGTGATCTCCCCAACAACTCCACGAGGGAGCAGCGGGAAGGCTCACTGGTCAGAGAGAGGACTTGCAGAGGGAAGCTATAGAGGATCAGGATCATAAAGTTACCACAATGACCCTGGAAGAGCAGAAGGCTGCACTTCGCAGGTCCATAGGGACTTTAAAAGGAGCTATCACGAGGTTGAGTAAACAACTCAAGGCGGACCTCGCTGCCGGAACACGAGTCTCTAGAACCGGCATACGCTACCGTCTCCTCGAACTCAAGAGCAGGAGTGAGGTCCTTAAAAGAACCCATGGAATGTACTTCAGCCTTAACCTTACTATGGAGGAGGTGCTGAAGGCGGGAGATGACGAGATCGTCTCCCAAGAGATCGTCGAGCTCATTGGCAAGGTGGAGGAGCACTTGAAGAGTCGAGTGGAGGAATCCTTGATATCATTGAGAGAGATTGGCGACGTTTGGATCCGTAAGTTTGCGGAGGAGTTGAGAGAAGTCTTCCATGAAGAACTGCTTTATTTTGAAGACGAGGGATCCACGGAGGGGGAAGCTCATTGGGAAGAGTGTCAGATGAGGAGGCCCTTCGGGAGGAAACCAGGCAAAGGGAAGCAGAGGAGCGCCAAATGGCCCTTGAAAGATTGAAGGCGGAGCACACGAAGCGAGCCGAGGAGACCCATGATGAGATGGAGCGACTTCAAAGAGAGTGCACTGCTAAGTTGAGCGTCTTAGGAGGGAGCAGGAGGCGGCAGAAAGTCCATGAAAGAGGTGGAGCAGAGCCTTCGAGAAGAACATAGGAGGGCTCAGCCAAGTGGGTTCCTTCTGAGAGTTCTCTTGGGAAGAAATGCTCTATAGCGGTCCGTGACCGTCCTTCGCAAGTGGGGAGGAGCACGGAACTGAGGAGACAGCCTTCAAGTGAAAAGGTTTTTCAACATGGACGACTACTCGTACAGTCATGACAGTGAAGAGGACGCCATCAGAATCTTTATTGGTTTAGTGAATGCTCTAAAGAAGAAAACTTCAACCTGAAGAAGTGGTCTTCAAGTAGTGCGAATATATTAAATGTCGTGGGAGGAGCTAACCTTACAGAGCGGATTATTGATGAAGAGGAGCAAAGGTCCTGGGCCTTAGGTGGAACACCAAAAAGGACACCCTCGATTGTACTCTTAAGAACTTCTCGGAGCAGAACACGGCATTTACGAGGAGGGGCCTTCTGAAGTAAACTCGCTCAAATATTTGACCCCCTGGGTCTGGTTGCACCTTTCGTGATCCAAGGGAAATCAGACATATATTAATGCATCCACTCATGTTGAGGACACGGGCTGGGACGATCCGATGAATGCGAAGACGAAGATTGGTGGATAGCCTGGATACGGAGTGCAAAGAGAAAAATACAGTCCATTTATTGAGAAGAACGCCCGTAATTGGGAAAAGCCGCGTCGCTGTCCAAAGAGGAGGCTGGGGAGTCCGATCCGAGAAGAGTCCGGAGAGAGAGACAAAGTTTGAGCTCCAAGAGTGGGGAAACTACCCCCATCCCAGGCACGCGCATCAACAGTGGACATGTGCTGGTGACCTAATAAGGTTCATTCCCTCCCAATTCCCTCCAATCCTCAATATCATCAAATCTACCATACGTAGACACCGCCGTTACAGATTGAATAGAGATTAAGTTTGTTTTGTTTTTTAGGTGCATATTATTATTTAGGTTTTTTTTTTCTTTAGACAGTAATTATGAATTACAATGTTCATTTATGTTTTTGTTTTAAACGTAACTGTCTTTAGATTTTTATATTTATATATTTTTTTTCTATGTTATTGTGTATTTCACTATATTTTTTTAGAATAATAAATATATATTTTAACCCCAAAAAATCTTTTATATCACCTGTAGTAGCTTTAAGAGCAAAAACAACAACATGTAATTACATTTATCTTATACATTATACTTATAATATATTGACCTACCCTTCAGTTCGAAACAGATGTCAACATAACAAGCAGGGTTTCCCAAATGAAATAAATGATAGTCTCTATTTCGTAGAATTTATATATAGTTTTTCTCGAAAATATTTTATAATGTCCATTAAATCTAAATATTTGCAGGATGCTGGATTAGCTTTCCATTTTCTTGATCCTAATTTTTAACAAAATTGGTGTGAGAATAGAAAAAAGCCAAATATGAGCTTGTTATTACCTCTGCCGAAGGAGGTATTGTTTTCACTGGCGTTGGTTGGTTTTGTTTGTTGGTTTGTTGGTTTGTTTGTTTGTTTTGGTTTGTTGGTTTGTTTGCAGCAGGAACTTAAAAAGTACAGAGCAGATTCGGATGAAACTTGTTGGAGTTGTTGGAAATGTCAAAAGTAACAAGTGATTAAATTTTGCATCTCTGAGTGCAGAATTAGATGCAAAACGAGCTAAATACTAATAATATTTCAAGTTACCTACTCTGCCAGTAGATGTAGCTATGCTGTAAAATCGGGTGCCGCGGAGCGTCTTCCTCTCGGAATTTCCGTCAAGGGAAACCCTCCCCCGTCCCTCTCTACGCCGCCCCAGTCGTGAAAAATCCGCCTCGGAAGGTTCATAGGACCCCGTGACGGCGGAGGTTTGCACTCTCTGAGTGTATATATTCTCTAGTTAATAGTATTTATTATATAAAATTGTAATTAAGTATTTGGCACTGATGCAAATATTATTTGGTATTAATGTTATTTGTATATATTTGCCATAAATGTTATATTTATTATTGGACATTCAACTTCAGTAAACAATTTAAATATTTTAAAGATTATTTGTATAATTTTTTTGAAAATTTTGCAACATTTATCAACATTATTAATAACAAATATGCATAAACTATGAACATGAAAAGAATAAAAATATTATAAATCCAATGCATTTCGATTTCAAATAACTTATTTATCTGTACGACAGATAACCCTACATGTTGCACCCAACAATTAAAAGGTACTCAAATGCACCACTGAATTATATATAATATTTGTTCTATTTGAATGATTTTAGTCTATAAACTTGGAATGTTGAGTAAAACATAAAGCTTTATTGATGACTATCAGTTTTAAGTGACTCTTATAAAATGATGGCTCGGAAAACAAATTATTGTCATAGTTTATTTGATGGATTTTTTTGTGCCATAAAAATATTTAAATAATTCCGGTGAGCGTGTCAGGCGTACTCGACGGGCATACCTTTGCATTTTCCGCATTTGCAGTTAGGGTTCCTGCATTGAACTCTTTTGCATGAGGGTATTCTTGTCGGGCGGCGGTTTCGCCTGGGATTGTACCTAGGAAGGATTTTCTACCATGGAAGGTTAATTTTTATTTACTCTATCTTAGCCGTAAAAACTTTACGATATTTTTCCGAAAACTGCCTCATTTCATAGTATTTATATCTGTTACTTCAATGAATTTGTTGACTTTAAATGTAAAATATTAGGTCAAATGAAATATTTACGTCTTCTATGTTTGTAAAAGAGTATTTCTATTCAATACCATAACAGTTATTCCATCTCAAGTGTCATCTTCAATGTCTTAATTTTAACTCGTAACAGACTACCACCCCCCGGAATAGCACCCCCCCCCCCCCGACAATCACCCCCTGGGCTTTTACCCCCCGTTATTATTATTTTTATCCCTTAAAGTCCACTTATGAAGTTAACTATATTTTCTATCTATGAACAAAAGTGACGTCACTGGTAGGCACGTAATCACAGTTCATTAGAATTGAAATATATATTAATTAAACGTGTATAACTTTGCAAATTTCGTGTCTTAGACCTTATATCTGGGCCAACTATGTAGACCAGACAGCATACAGTTTGTATCCTATCAACTCAAAATCTCTTATTTATCGCATATAGGTTCTAAGCTATATTCTAAGATTTCATTAAGGAACCGCTTTGTCAAGAGAAGCAATACTTGGCGACCATCGGTTGAATTTATGACCTTTGATAGATTTGGAGGTTTGAAGACGATTTTAATTAATACCAATTCTAATTTTAATTAACTGTGACTGCATGATACCTAGTGACGTCACTTTTGTTAATAACTATGATCGAGAGCTCCTTTTATTATTTCCTAGGACCTTGCAGTTACAAACGATCATAAAACTAGTTTTACTTGTGAAAAATACTTCAATGGATAGATTTGCAAAGTAATATTGTAAGAAACGAAAAGAATGAAATCTCTGGAATAGTATGAATCAGTATAATTTTTTATACGACCGATATTTGGAACATAGTTTTCAACAATAATGCAATTTTGTCATAAGTAAAACATAGTCACTTAATAATAGGACTTAAAAGGATTAAAATATTATTAACGGGGGTAAATGACATGGGGAGTAAAAGCCCAGGGGGCTGATTTTTTTTTTGGGAGGTGGGGGTCTGGGGGGGGGGGGGTAGTCCTACTAATTTTAACCTCTCTATGACATAACATGTATTTTAAGAAATATAGCTTAAGTAGTCAAACTATTTAGAATTTTGAATTAAATAAACTTTTAAATATTCACCCAGCTTATTATTTAGTAATACACTATATAAACAAAGAAACCTTGGACCGATGATACAACTGTGCTCATGGACAGCGATAGAGCTATTTTCACAAGAATAAAAGTAGTTGATTTATTTTAAAGTTACAGCTATAACTTCTTGGATTTGTAAGAAATTTTGTAAAAGAGACCATATATCCATAGTAAAAACTCTTTCAAGTCATGTTAAAGTAAAATTTTATTAGCTTAATCATTTTAACGACATATCTTAGAAAATAATGAAAATTAATTAGCACTTTTAATACTAATTTATGATAAGTTTGGTGACTTGTTACAATTTTTGCGGGATTTGAAATGAGAAACATAAGATTTATTAATAATGATAAACTAAAGTATTATTATTATTTTATCTGATTACATTCAAATTTTAAACTGTCAATTGTCACAAAAAAAACATAGTTAACTTCATATGCGGACTTCATGGAATAAAAAATATTAGTAATGGGAGTAAATGGCACGGGGGGTGATAGTCCGGGTGCATTAGTCTGGGGGAGGGGGGGTAGTCCTGTTTGAAAAGTTTTGCTGAAAGCCCGAACCTTTTTCAGAATACTCCCTCCCTCAAACTCTGTCCTGGAAAAAATATTGACGAATAATTTTGGCAAAGAATTATATCTATATTTCATTTAAATTAACATTTATAAGATACTGTTGAGCAATCAGCTCAATGGCACTCTGGAAAACGTCACGTCCAGAACTTTTCATTTTCCTCACCCAAGAAAATTGCTTGAGGTAGGAGTCGAAGAGTCTTGGGGATGTACTTGAGCTCCCTAAGCGCCTCAAGAATCCCTTAAGTTGACTCCAGACGGACTCGATGGTTTGAGTGTGAGCACCTAAATTGAATGGAAACAATTGAATCCTGGTTATATTAAAATAATTCATGTTTACGTACTATATTACCTGTTATGGGGTCTACATAATTTTGCTTGTGTGTTACTCTAAAACAAGTAAACCCAAGGTGTTCCTCCATCTTCCTGTACGTCGTAAGGTCGTCGGACATCAATATAGACTCCGGAAGAACATTGGCCATGATCAAAGGCCAAAGTTCGTCCCGACTTCTTTTTCTCTACGACCTTAAAAAACAATCGCCACCATCACACTCCACCATGCCAAATACCCATTTCCCTTCCACCAGACGACCCCGATTGTACTTTCTTTTTTCCAAATTTGGACTCATCCATCTCCAAGACCTTCCCAGGACCTCCGAGACAGATATGATTATCCTCGAATATCGGACACATAGTTGGCGCATGGAATTGCACCATTCCACGGCCACTTTTTTTTTAAATCTTAATTTGCGCCGCTATGCTGGAAACGGGGGTATTCAAACACCACAAAAAAATTTAAAAGAGTATTTTTTCCAGGGAAATTTTGGAGTTGGAAAAAAGCTCCCGTGCCGAATAGAAAAATTTGAATGGCACTCGAGTTTTGGATATCTCCAGATCCTTTTGCCTCGATTCAAGCCCTCCTTGCAATTTGCCTCACATTTTGGACAATTCAAGGTCCTCCTTAAAAGCCATGATCTCGAGTCCATTCCACAGCAGATTCTTCATTATGGATTACTCCATTCACGAAGAGGAGGGACGGGAGCTCTCTAACGAAGACGAGGGATGGGAAGCTCTCTAACGAAGTCCGACGAGGGGTAGACTCCATTCACGAAGAGGAGGGACGGGGAGCTCTCTAACGAAGACGAGAGGTGGGAAGCTCTGTAATATCCCTTATTATATACCTTTAAATGATTTATGTATTAGTTATAATACCATCCTCCCATCACGCAGTCATCATAATGAACCAACCCGGGAGATACATATAAAGTTCTTTATTAAAGCACATGCACACCGCACTGTGCCTCCAATAATACTGCATATAAAATGGACCCGGAAATGATACATAGATCTATAGAATAATGAAGGAATGATGACGTCACAAGTCGCACAATACATTACATTACCCCCCATCAACCCGGCGAGGCCGGAGTTGATTTACATGTCTTGTGCAACCTTTTCCATCAATGCGCACTGTCCACAAACATTTCCCAATTTCCTCGATGAGCTCCCAGGTACCCATTTGAGCTTCCGAGCGTCGTAGGACCTCGCCCACACTGGCATATTCTTCTTTAATGTCCCCTTTGAGGGACGTGGAGAGGAGTTGAGGAACCCATCCAGACGGGTCCTGTTGGGCCGAGAGCGCAATAACTCCGCCGGGGTCATCCCACAGGGTAGGGGCTCATCCACCATCAGAGCCTCTCGAAGCTCTTTTCCATTTGAAGGGGATGAAGAAATTGCCGTACACCTCATCACCTCCACGAAGTCTTCCAAATCCTCACCAACGGTGCTCACTTCGTTACAGAGGAATGAGGGCTTATGGATTGATACCAAGCCAAGATTCAGACAAGCTTCCGATCCTAGGATGGGCGTATCCACCTCTGTGATTAAGAATTCCACGGTGACCTTTTTACCCCTGTTGATGGCCAGGGGAAGCGACACTTTACCCGTAATTGGGACGCTTCCACCTCCAAAACAGGTGATGGAGCCATCCTGGCGCGGATAGACCTTCCCAGGAACCAGACGGCGTGGAATGAGGTTCACATTTGCCCCCAAATCTAGGGAAAATTTTACATTCTTTCCAGAGATTCGGCCTCCACGAATGCCCGTTTTGCTGTCTTCAAAGTTGGAGTAATAGAGACACTCCCTACGATATAGCTGACCACCCTATTTGTGCAGCACGAAGCGAAGTGACCTGCTTGTCCGCACTTACGACAATCTTTGTCATTTGCAGGACACGATAAACGGGAAGGACGGTGCTTACCCCCGCAGAACTTGCATTGAATAATATCCTTTTGTTGGACCTCTTCTTTGGGGAACAGTTTCCTGTTAGACTTCTGCCACTTCCGAGTCCCCTTCGGACCCTTATATTCAGAAGTCATCACCGATTTTCCATTTGACATCTCCCACAGTTTGTTTTCTGCCGACTCGAGAGCTCGTCCCATCTGGACGACTTCATCCAGGCTAATGATCTTCTTTTGAAAAGCTATTTGACGAATTTTTGCAGAGCAGGTGTTGGTGACGACCGTTTCCACCAGGGCATCCTCTTCGTATGACTCCTTGCACGATGAGCAGACGTATTTGCAAAAACGTGCCTGCGCCCTGAGTCTGGTTAAAAAGTCATCCATCGGTTCACCAACGACCTGTTTCATTTCATGCAGCTGATGCCTCTCAAAGATGATGGACTCCACTGGAGAGAAGACCTCGTCCATGGCGCGACGGAGAGCGGTATAGGCGTCCTCATTCTCCTTGGGTTTCACCTTCATGGACTCTCTCCACTGTTGGACCTCCGATCCTGCACAGTGGAGGAGAAGAGCCGCTTTACGCTCAGGAGGAAGCTCACCCACGAGTGACGCATATGTCTCAAATTCGCAGGCCCAAGACACCCAACGATGGCCCAAACGAGGGCTGGAGAGCACAAAAGGCTGTGGCTGGGACACACCCAGCGCACTGAGTTGAGGGGGTTATTCGTGGGTTCCGGGGAAGAGTCCTCGGAGGCATTGAAATTATGCTTAGCCGGGTCTAACCCACACGCTAGAAGATAGTCACGCACTAGGCCTGCGAGCTCGGCTTTCTTCATTCCTAGAAGGGCCTCCTCGGTATCCACCAACTCCATCTTCCGAGCCTCCTCCCGGAGTTCGTCCCGAGACAATCTGAAGAGTAGGCGGGCCATTCTCGTCGCCAATGTAATATCCCTAATGATAGACCTTTAAATGATTTATGTATTATTTATAATCCCATCCTCCGAAAACACGCAGTCATCATAATGAACCAACCCGGGAGATACATATAAAGTTCTTTATTACAGCACATGCACACCGCACTGTGCCTCCAATAATACTGCATAATAAAAGGACACGGAAATGATATAGATAATAAATAATGAGGAAATGGTGACGTCACAAGGGTCGCACCAATACATAACAAGCTCTCTAACGAAGTCCGACGAGGGGTAGGACTCCATTCACGAAGAGGAGGGACGGGAAATGTGTCTCTTAATGGGAGGGAGGGAGGAGACTCGTTCTTGGTGTCCAAGGCTTTATCCGAGTCCCGGGAAGATAGAAGGAGGGATGGAGGAAGGAAGGGATCGAGGGATCTCCAACAAGTTTGAAGTCTAGGCCAGAAGCTTTCATGACACCCAAAAAAATAGATTCCCAACTATGATCAGTGGAGGCTCTATTATTTGACGATTGTTGTGGTGACGTCACTATTGACTCTGCTCTCTCCCCCCCTCATGTTTATGAATGTGTATATAAGGCGTGCGTTTTAAGCCGTGTAAAATTTGTTCCTGTGAAAATAGCTCTTTCGCTGTCCTGAGCACAGTTGTACCATCATTTTTGCAGGAGTTTTGTTTTCATAAAAATAATTATTTTAACGTATACATTTTTATGATTTTGGCTTTGGCAGTTAGTTTTGTGCCAATTTAATGGAAACCCATATATGCACCAGCAGAACTCAACTTTGCGAGTTTTATGTCATTGACATTTTTAAGGCTTAAGGCTTTGCAAGACTTCGAAGCAGCTGGTATGTTAAGGTTTATCTAAGGGTCCTTCTAGTTCTTCAAATGATTAGCCAAGAGTTGCAACCGGTATCACAGTCACATAATCACTATGACAAATCCAAGACGGTGGGTATATTATTACTAATAGAGAAAAGGTCTGGAATTTTTGCAATATATGAATAGTTAATTGAAGTGATCAAATATTGAAAAAGGTATGACCTCATATGGTAGGTGTGAGAATAATTTTATTTTGTTTGTTTTTAATCAATTGTTTGTTGAATCTTTCATTTAAAACGACAGTTTTAATTTAACTTCTCAGTTACCAAACCTACTTCGTATCATTTAATTGCTCAGTTACCTAATCAAACATGGTAAATATAAACTTTATTTTCATGTTAGCAACAAGTAACCATCATATAATTGTTTTTGAAACTCTTTAATATCACAACATAATTGATCAATCACTCAACCTTTTTGATTTATTAGACCTGACTCGAACTGTATCATAAAAATGAAATAAATGATAATTACCCCTTCCTTGGTAGAAAATCCTTCTAGGTACAATCCCAGGCAAAACCGTCGCAGACAAGACACCCTGATGCAAAATAGTTCAATGTAGGGGCGTACTGCAATACGGTAAATGCAAAGGCGTGCCCGTCGAGTACACTAGAATCAATATATACATATATTATTATATCTTATATATATCTATATATATATATATATATATATATATATATATATATATATATATAATAATATATATATAACCTATATATATAGGACATTCATGATTGAACAGTGCAAGTGAGTGTCGTCGGATTTTATTTTCTTTAAATGTCAGAAAAAGTCGAACAGCGTTATTGCATAAAATTTTGTTTAATCTTGGTGATTCGCAAGTGGAAAAACAATTCGCAAATTAAAAAGTGTTTTTGGAAATGAAAGCGATGGGCACCACACAGATAAGGAGTGGTACAACCGCTTCAAAGATGGCTGCTTGTCAGTTGAAAGTGAACCACGCTCAGGGAGGCCCTCAACATCGAAAAACGATGCCATCATTGATCAAGTGAGGAACCTGGTGATGCAGAACCGCCGAATCACGATAAGAGAACTTGTAGATGAGGTGAATATTAGTTTTGGTTCCATTCAATCAATTTTTGCTGTTCGACTTTTTCTGACATTTTAAAGAAAATAAAATCCAAGGGACACTCACTTGCACCTGTTCAATCATGAATGGCCTTGACGCCGATTGCCTTGTATTGGACTGTAGAAAAAAATGAGCATGCGCAGTAGTCATGTTCCCAACCACACAGCAAGTCCCGCCCCATAGCTGTGTTCGTTGACCAATAAAACCAAAAGTCGGATACGTTTGATCATAACTCGTATATTATATATATATATAATATATTGCTTTCAAAACTAAAATCACTGGGAGATCCGCAACTCCATAATAACTTAGCAAATAGGACTGTAATTAGCGGTTGAATAACCATTTTTTATCCACGATCTGATTTGTCATATACCCTTTATCAGGCGTGTAGCATCCAGTAATGCAGCCGATGCATATGCATTGGGGCCCGAGGGATGAGGGGCCCGAGCCAACGGGAGAAAAAGAAAGAAAAATAAGAAGGAAAGAGAAAAAAATCAACATGAAATTCATAATGAGAATAAATATATTTTTTCAATTCAATGACCGGTCTAGTGTCTGAGTCTCACTATCTCTGTCATTTTTTTGCTGGCTATAATGTTTCTGACTAGCTGAGTTACCGACCTATATAATAACAGGATACTCATTTCATAGATATACATATAGATATATAGAGTGCTTACAGTTGGAAAATAATGAAGGTGTCGATTGTGAACATTTTAAAGAAAGGTGGGGATCAAAACATTGAAGAACTTGGAATAAGTAAGGAAGAATATTTAAAAGAAATCATATTCCTTGGGGTTCCACGGGATATTTAAGTCATCAGATTCGAGATACTCCAATTCCGAACCCCATTCCGGAACCCGAAGGCGTCGGGAGTATTTGCGTTTTGAAGGGGGATTCTTTAGGGTTAATATATGCTAGGGTTCACGGCCATTCCACCTTCTCCAATGCATAATCATTTCAGTAAATAAAAATTCTACATATTTTTGCAAAAATTCCTAGCGTGAAAAATTCATTTCTGTCAAAATTCCTTCTGTAAAAAATCGTTAGATAAATATTGATATGTACCCTTTATGAATGTTATTTATGATAACCATAATTAAAATTACCCCCATATTTTATCAATTTCGATTGCACGTCGTTTCAAACCTCTACTGTTAGGGATAAATTAATAAAATTAAGAACTATTTTTATATTAAGAGGTTATAATAAAAGTTAGAAAAACATTATTGCGCGTTATGGAATGATGTGATTGAAAAACAAATTTAAAAACATTTTCTCTTAATAAAATAATGAATAATAAGCAATTAAAATATTTAATAAGGATAACACTACATAAGTATCTAAAGTTATGATCCCCGGAGCATAAAAGACAACAGCTGACAGTACCTTCAGCTCGCCCCCCCCCCCCCCCCCCGTAGGTTAGCACTCTATATATTTATATCTCTATGGATAAAATAAACCCCAGCCGAAGAAGGAAAGTAGTACAATAAATACCAGTGACGTCATGTTAATTCTTTAGAATATTTTTTACTATTTATTTCATTACGATTGCGTCACTGGTTTTTTTTTTTTTTTTCTTTAGCTACTACATAAGGCTTGGTATTTAGACTTTGATTGCTCCTGCAATGCACTTGCACCTCTCCCACGACGTGAAGGGGCCAGCCCTCCCTGCCCTGATGAGACAATTTACTTGGTACAAAATTCTCACTGCATGTTTAACTAGTTAGGAAATTATGTTCTGCAAACAAAAATAATCTGAGCTGACAAGTCCTTTATTATTCATCATGCCTAGCCCAGGAGGAGCGTATAAGCACAAAAGCGGCAGTCAGAAAAGAAAACAAAAGAAAGAAGAGGCTGACAAAATTGCAAAGTTGCCCAAATTAAATGCATTTTTTAAAGGCAGACAAACCGCTGTCATTGAACCCGGGGACCGGCACTCCCTAGCTGCTGCTGCCGATGAATCAGTGTTATGCTCGTCTAGCTTAGGCCCGTGTTACTCGCTCTCGGCGGTACATGAGGAACCAAAACACCCTGAACTGTCAAGCAGGTAACTTTGAAGGACATATATTACAAATAGGTAGATAAACATATTCATTTTATTTGTATTAATGCAGGACTAACGAGACCCTAGGCTTGGGGACAGTCGCGGCTTCCGTGTCAAACACAGTCACAGCCACAGGAGGATCAGAAGAACCTGGACCGAGTACCTCGTGGGCCGCTAACGCGACACAAGAGAATGGGAACACAGTGGTAACAACACATCACTCGCAGCGCCCCCTTGTGCCTCCGCCGAAGTACCCCACAGACAGGGGGCTATATGACGAAAACATCTCTGCCGATTTAAAACGGTATATTATAGTTACAGGGCCTTGTAAACCCAGCGGTCCATTCCCAATGGATGAAGGAAAAAGGCGTTCCTTTAATGTGGCACATTACCATACCAGAACAAAGGCTGGTATAAAACTCCCTCGTAGGTGGCTTTGCTACTCCCTTATATTGGACCGTGCGTACTGCGAGCCATGTTGGCTGTTTGGAGACCGTAGTTCACCATTCTTTAAGGAGGCATGGGTGAATGGAGTTAGAGATTGGGGGAATTTAGCTCAAAAGATAAATATCCATGAATCCTCCCAAATGCATTGTATAGCCTGTAACGTGTACGAGCAGTGGAAACTGAACGTTACAATTGATGCGGAAATGGAGAGGGATGTGCGTAACGCTGCTGCGTTTTGGAGACAAGTGCTAGAACGCATTGTCAATGTGACACTAATGCTGGCTACTTGCAACCTCTCATTCCGGGGGCACAGGGAACGTTCGGGACAGGCAAACAGCGGGAATTTTCTCTCCATTATCCATCTGCTGGCAACCTACGACCCTGTGCTTAAAGAGCTGATAAGTCGACCTGAAGGCTCAGTTAAGTACCTTAGCCCCGATATCCAGAACGAGATCATATATATATTGGCACAGCGAGTTAAACAGGACATAACAGCTGAAATAAACGAAGCACCGTTTTATTCGGTGATTATGGATACCACACAGGATCTGTCTAGGCACGACCAGTTAAGCCAAGTATATAGGTATGTAACCATAGTCAGGAATAAAATGGATGTAGCTGTTGATGTAAAAATAACAGAAGCTTTTTTGGGCTTCAAGGAGACAACGGATACGTCTGCTAGTGAGCTTGAAAAAGCAATAATAAAGAGCATTGAAGCAAATGGTCTTGATTTTTCTAAGTGTCGTGGGCAAGGCTATGACGGAGCAGCTAACATGAGTGGGATTTATTCTGGTGTACAGGCGAGAATTAAAGAAAAGGAACCACTTGCCACTTATGTACATTGTGCAGCCCACAATTTAAATCTAGTCCTTAATGATGCTGTGAATGACATTACTGAGCTCAAGAAGTTTTATGGCACTGTTGAAAATATTTACTCGTTCTTTGGCCACAGTATTAAACGGTGGGCCATGCTGGATGGGATTATTTCATCCGATGGTTCATCTCACCCTGGTGTCACGTTGAAGCGACTGTGCCCTACCCGCTGGTCATCTCGTTATGATTCTCTTGCAGCTCTGCGCTACAGATATGTTGACGTCATGAAGACGCTAACAAAATATCGCTAACAAGTGATACAAAGGATGAGCGTACAGTAGCAGCGGGATTGAAGAAAGAGATGGAGAAATTTAATTTCATTTTTCTTGTGGTTCTCCAGACCAAGATATTGGAGAGTGTGAATGTCGTCTCCAAACTGCTCCAAGACACTAAAATGGACATTATGAGGGCAGTGGGTCTGCTGGAGAATGCCATAAAGACTATGTCCGAGTATCGAAATGCTTTCGAGGAGGCAAAAATAACGACACAGACTCTCGCAACTAAATGGGGAGGGAGAGCTCATAATCCGATCCAGCTCACTTTTGAAAATGTCAGAACAAGGAGAGTTAAACGTCATTTTGACGAGCTCGCTGAAGATGAACGCCTATCAAATCCAGAAAGTTATTTCAGAGTGAGCATTTTCTATGCCAATTTGGATATAATAATCAACCAAATGACCCAGAGATTTAAATCTATGCGTGCAGTTTCACACATGTTCGAGGCGCTGCACCCCACCACCCTACAGCTGGCAGGCGACGATGAGCTTCATGACAAGGCAAAACGTATCTCTGAACACTACAACAGGGACATAGGAAAGGCTTTTCCAGCTCAGCTCGTGTCATTTAGGACCTGTTTCAGAGAGAAGATTGCAAAGGAGTCTTCCTCCATGACTGTGTTACAGCTTGCTAAAATGCTACTTTTGGATAATCAGTCTATAACATCCACGTTCTCCGATGTATGTACTGCCTTGCTGTTGTTCTTGACAATACCTGTAACAGTGGCCTCAGCTGAGCGATCCTTTTCAAAATTAAAAATTATTAAGAACTATCTGAGGAGTACTATGACCCAGGAGAGGCTTAGTGGACTGGCTATTCTGTCCATTGAAAACATACGAGCACAGGAGTTGGACATTAAAGAAATCATCGAGGACTTCGCACAACGCAAGGCTCGCCGTGTGCCATTATAACAAGGAAAGTAGGCCTACTGGAAAGGAAAAATGCAAGCGCCCAAACAGCGACTTAATAATATATATATATATAAAAAAGAGATTAATTTAAATATGCATTTCATTTATGAAAAGAACCCACTGAATAAATTACTCAATGATAAATAATTTCCCTTCAAAGATTAATACCTCAAAAAATCGCCCAAAACTTATTTAAAAAAAAAATTGCTTGAGCTGTGATAACATAATTTGCATTGGGGCCTGTAGTCACTGCCCTACGCCACTGCCCTTTATAGATCCTTTTGTAATTGTTTGTTGCATAAAAAGTATTGTTTGACATAAATTATAAAACAAAATAATCAATAATGCTTACCAGTATCTGAATTACGTCTGAACGAAAGTTTTGTCTTTCCAAACTTTTTCATGGATTCTTAAAGGCTTTTTTATTTTTTTTCTCCTTGGATAGTACTTGAGTATTGATGATAATTCAACCTTAATAAATGTCTTGCTGTTTTTATAGAAAGACAAATCTTTATCCTAGGGAATATATTGAAGTCAATTGATAGGAGGATATGGTTATGGTATTCTATCATATATATGTGTGTGACTCCTCAGCTAAAAAGGAATGATGGTTCTTTTTATTCATTAAAAATCTTTCGTCTGTTTGTGTATTTTATGCATTTTTTAAATTCATACTTAGAACATTTGATAGTTGCACAATTATTTAAGTGTGTGTCAAATGAAGAGTGGAATAGATCTAACAAATTACGAAATGCAGAAATTTAATTGAATGCTTGTTCGGAGAGCAAATATTTATTATTCCATCAAGTTATTGCATTTTCAATATTTGTAATATTAAAATTACATGTAGCGTGAGAGTGAGGTGAATCCTACGGACTGCTTCAGCTTATAGAGTGAGTCTTATGACAAGACCATAGAATTGAGAAGTCATTCGACATCTTTGAGCCATATAAAATAGGTTATACGAAAACGAACCACCGACCCCTAATAAAATAACCAATCAAAGAGGATAAGAGCTAATTGTGAAATTCGACTCGATTTTTGACTTAAAAATTTAATCGGAACAAAACTGATTTCTAAAGAGTAAAATTGAACCAAGAAACAAGTCTGATATTCCAGGTCTGATTAATCAGTTGTTCTTATGCTTCTACTTCTCTCTTTATGCAATTCAATAAAATATACATTCCTGTGATCAAATAGATAGAAATGGCCGTTAAATTTAGTAAATTAAATAAACGTCATGAGTTTTTTAATTGTATTCGTATCAAAACAGACTTTCTTCTATTTAAGAAAGACACTATGTTGGCCTATGAAAAATCATAATGGAAAGCCAAGGTTACCGCAAACATTCCTAATATTTACTCATAATGCAAAGAGCAAAGGACTACTTTTGATTCATTTCTTTGAAAACAAAAAAGGTCAACAGTAATGATGTTGCAGACCCTCCCTCCCCCCCACCCCCCCCACCCCAAAGCCCCTCAGGAATGAATGAATGGTTGGTTGTAGTTAGAGTATGACAGAATGAGTCAGGAATTGGAAACACTTGAAATTTGACAAGGTGTCTTAAAATATGTGTTGTTGTTTTACAGAAGGAATTGGAGATTACTTTGACAAAGAGATTATAATGGCTTCCTAACTCATAAAATTTCCTAGAGTTTATAAAGAAGTCTATGCAGGACGGTGGGGCGAAGGTATTCGTTCCATTCAGGGCTAGAGTAGTAGAGTCAAACAAACAAATTTAATATCATAATAAATAGGTGTTTGATTTCATAGCAAATTAATTGTATTTGTATAAATAAACAGGATATTTTTATGTAAAAAGATGGTCATTGAGTTGAATTTGCTATGAATGATTATTTTTTATGAATTGTGCTACTATTTGAGCAGAAATAGGATTATATATTGAATATAACAATATTATTGTATTTCTAATTTTATTCGTAATGTCGGAAGCCTTTCATCAATCACAAACCTTTTTGTTTTTATATTTTATATCTCTAGGATCAGTCATCAAAAT
>CP045897.1:15453356-15497863 GCA_013387185.1 Caligus rogercresseyi | reverse complement strand
ACGTATAATCCGGACTAACTTTGATCGTTATGTCGTCTTTGTTTTGAGATATTGCAACGCACATATGTACGCTACTGCGCTTGCATCTTATCTATCAGCCAAAAAAAAAAGATTGAAAATCAGTCAACATTTTGAACTGGAAGAGGAGAAAAAGGCATGCGATGTTCGCTTCCTTCCGTGCCAGGAGGAGTCCAAAGGAGGTGATAGAGTTCTTCAACTACCCCAAGTCGACCGTCTACGATCAGTGGAAGGCTTGGAACTCTTTCAAAAAGAATGATGCTCATGCAAAAGCGTTCTCGGTCCCTGGGGGCCACCAGGACCGACGAGTTTGTCGCCGAGGTGAAGAGGAAGGTCAACGAGGACGGCAACAAGTCCTACGCCAAGTTGGCCGCCGAGATGGGTTGCTCCAAGCAGACCATCGAACACCATCAACAAGGACTGGGCTACAGTTCTTACAAGAAGAGGCACAAGATGAGCTGACGGAGGGCTGTTGCGGTTGGAGAACCTCCCCTACTACTGGAACCGGACTTGTGGAACCCCAGCTCCCCTGACTGCAACCCCCTCGACTATTTCTTCTGGGGCATGGTCGAGAATAAGACCAGCAAGCACGCTCACAACACTGTCGACTCCCCAGGGCTGCCATCGTAGAGGGTTCGCCAATATGAAGAAGGACGTCGTCGCCAAGGCCTGCGGCCGTTTCAGCAACCGCCTCGAGATGGTCGTCGCCGCTGATAGGGGTTATATTGAAAAATAAATATCTCTAAATGTGTGTTTCATTTAACAAAAAAATTGTTGAAAAATATGAAAAATAAATAAGTTATCAATTTTCAAAATTTGTTTAATTAGTCCGGTTTTATACGTGTACATCCTGTATATAGTTATATATGTATATACAGGCTAGGGTATACTTTCGCAAACCGCCTCCATATTTTAGGGACTCATGGTATATTTTTTTATTTTTGGAAAGGAATGGGAGAGGAAAAAAAGAAAAAGAAAGAGGAGAGTAGAGAGATGGAATAAGAGAGAGACACAGAGAGAGAGTCACGCAGATATCGACACACAGATAGAGAAAGGCACAGAGAGAGAGAGAGATGATTAACTTATTCCCATCCTGAAGAGTCTCGGGATCGAGAAATAGTGACTTTACTCAAGAAGTGGAATCTTTGGGCAACCTGGATCGTGAAAAGACGAAGTTCCTCATGACCTATCCTACTCATTCGTCTTCAAATATCTACCTCCCTCCATCCCCTATTCGAATCTGTCTCGGATGACTACGGAGACTCACACTCATGAGCCTCCTCCTCACGTCTCTTGGATTCGAGAGTCTAGAAGAGGAAGTCTTCAGACATTGCTCTTCTCCCTCGGGTCTCGATGACTACGGAGACTCCACTCATGAAAGCCTCTCCTACACGTCTCTTGGACTCGAACGTCTAGAAGAGGAAGTCTCCCAGGCATTGCTCTTCCTCAAGAAACAAATGAAAGAGTCCTCCTTGCCCTTCGAGTGTCATCTACAAACATTGATTACGAAATCAATGTTTATGAATCTACAAATAATTTCGATGAAGTCCTTTCCTCTTTGCTATTGATTTTCTTCAGTATATATTAAATTTAGCGCATATATTATCACAAAATACTCTTGATTGATATACCCGAAAATACACTTGATCGCTCATGCTGCATCTCTTTATTTACTTTATTTATTGTAATATATATTAATTAGGACAAAACTCTCATTGCCTTGCTATTTTGTCTATTTCCTTTTGAAGAACTATATTTTTCAATTGTTCAGTAATCACTCTGATATTATAGAAACTTTGACATCTCAATCTTAATAATATATTTACGATATCAATAATAATAGAACTGTATTTACGAGGTAAAAGAAAATTATACACAGGTTTTTCTTAAGTTAATGCTTTCAATTTAGTCAATTACAGCATATAAATCTTTCAAGTATATTTTATGCTATTAGGTAATTTTTATTGAACTATTTTTTATTTCGTATTTACATGATATATATATATTTCTGGTTGATAAAAAGGTGTTACAAGAATGAAAAAGAATCTTCAAAAAGCAATGTGACGTCATAGTATTTTTTAGATATCTGATCAATTTACTGGTCATTGGTTAGTTATGGAACAAGATAATACGCAGAATTTGAATTAAATTAACTCGGGAATCAACGCATCATTCATTCATCGAGAATGGTTGTTGACGGACGCATCTTTTCTGACGAGGACTTTCCATTGAGTGGGCTCGAGATCAGGGTTTGTTACCCCGGTTTAAGGACTGCTCTACGTGTGGAACTCGATGCAGGGATGCATTTCACCGCGGGGTAAAAAGTTTAGATGTTTTTCTTTGAATTGCAAAAGATTGTATTCGATAAGGGAGAGAAGTTTCTTTGAGAAAAGCCACTTGCCTGTTCGTACAATCTTAAAATAATTCACGATTGGTCAAAAGTAATCTTATTTCCAGTTTAATTTTGGAGACAGGGATTGCCAAAAAAGTGGTGTGAGGTGGTATCATTTTTTGCATAGTCTTTGTCTCCAATTTTTTCAGATCACCCCATCGTTCTTGGCGAACCCGGACTTGTTGTAGAGATAGACGAGTCAAAGTTGGACGACGTAAGTACAATAGAGGTAGGCTAGGGGAAGGCCATTGGGTCTTTGGAGGGGTCGAACGTGAGAGTGGGAAGTGCTTTATTGTCGAAGTTGAGGATCGTAGAGAAAATACTCTACTTACAATACTTCAGCAATATGTTGCACCAGTACCACGATCATGTCCGATGGTTGGGTCTCATATAGACGTATTCCAGATTTAGGGATGAACCATCTCACGGTGATTCATAGTAGGAATTTTGTTGATCCTTTGAGTGGTGCACACACTCAAAATATCGAGTCACTGTGGGCTGCGTTGAAGAGGTTCATGCAGAAATGGGAGTTATGAACACATCAAAGGAATTTTTTCCGTCTTACCTCGCGGAGTTTACATGGAGACGGAAGTGTTCTGAGTCAAATTTAAGTATTTTTCAAAATATTTTAAAACTGATCACGGAGCAGTATCCTGTTTAAGGACACCATTCTATTTCCAATAAATGAAGCGAAGTAAGACACATTATGTTCTATATGAAAAGCGAACGTGGAATAACGTAGTTAAGTAATAAATACTTCTCTGCATTCCTAGGTCGGACAAGATTAGGTAAGCAGGAGCTTAAATAAAAAATGAATATCGAATATACTCCGTATTAATGTTAATTAATTTTGTTTCATAATTTTTTTAGAGGTTGTATGATATTTTTTATTAATTTTATCTGTACTAATATAAAGCATTTATTTTTTTAGGTGACAGAGTACATATTCTATCAAGGCTCCAACATATATCAACGAACACCTAACTTACATTACGGATTGTGGAGATCAATAAAGAGTCTGTTATATATTATTTTAGAATAAATAATTTATTAATATAAAGAATACTATCATTACTATAAATAAGAGTTAAAATCGCTAGAAGAATGATCAATAATGGGTGGGTGTTTATTGTACAATAAAGGTGAAGCTTCTTTGTGATTCAAGTTAAGAAGAGAGAAATCTCTTAAATACAAAAAGCGTCTGTACAGGGGGGCATTACTACAAAACACATGGGTCAGGTAGAAGTGTAAAGTGTTTTTGAAGAATATTTCGTGAAATGGTAATCCTTAGCCGAATGCTCCACTTATAATGCCATATACATATTTGCAAGAGTAGGGGTGAAGTCATAAGGGAGTCCCCCTTGAAGATCCAATCACAAATGAAACTAATGTTAGGCTGATCAGGGAATAATATATCTGAAACATTGATTTCCAAAACGTGAGCCTTTGTAGATGACACTCGAAGGGCAAGGAGGACTCTTTCATTTGTTTTTTGAGGAAGAGCAATGCCTGAGAAACTTCCTCTTCTAGACGTTACCAATCCAAGAGACGTGTAGAAGGAGGCTTCATGAGTGGAGTCTCCGTAGTCATCCGAGACCCGGAGGGAGGAAGAGCAATGCCTGAGAGACTTCCTCTTCTAGACGTACGAATCCAAGAGACGTGTAGGAGGAGGCTTCATGAGTGGAGTCTCCGTAGTCTCCGAGACCAGGTAGGGAGGAAGAGCATGCTTGGGAGACTTCCTCTTCTAGACGTTCGAGTCCAAGAGACGTGTAGGAGGAGGCTTCATGAGTGGAGTATCCGTAGTCATCCGAGAGACCCGAGGGAGGAAGAGCAATGCCTGAGCGACTTCCTCTTCTAGACGTACGAATCCAAGAGACGTGTAGAAGGAGGCTTCATGAGTGGAGTCTCCGTAGTCATCCGAGACCCGGAGGAGGAAGAGCAATGCCTGAGAGACTTCCTCTTCTAGATGTACGAATCTAAGGACGTGTAGAAGGAGGCTTCATGAGTGGAGTCTCCGTAGTCATCCGAGACAGATCCGATAGGGGGATGGAGGGAGGGTAGATATTTGAGACGAATGAGTAGGAATAGGTCATGAGGAACTTCGTCTTTTCACGATCCAGGTGCCCAAGGTTCCACTTCTATGTGTAAAGTCACTATTTCTCGATCCGAGACTCTTCAGGATGGGAATAAGTTAATTATCTCTCTCTCTGTGCCTTTCTCTATCTGTGAGTCGATATCTGCGTGACTCCTCTCTGTGTCTCTCTCTTATTCCATCTCTCTAACTCTCCTTTTTTTTTCTTTTTTTTCCTCTTCCATTCCTTCAAAAAATAAAAAATATACCATGAGTCCTAAAATATGGAGGCGGTGTACGAAGTATACCCTAGCCTGTATATATATATATATACAGAGCTGGGTTCGGTAGAAAATCTACTGCCGGTTCGGTATCGGTAATACCTCCTGCGATCGATATCGGTATTCGGTAGATTTATATTATACAGTATCGATCGATATTCGGTACCGTAGATAAGAAAGAGAGAGAAATTTATTTTTGTATTAATGTATTTAATATCGGATAATTTATAGCAAAGGACAATTAAGTACATAATTTGTTATATTTTATCAGAGATTATTTAAAATTTAACACATACTAATCTTATATAAATTATATGTACTTGATTTTGTTGGAAATGGAAGGCTATATAATTTTTTTTCATTTACTGTCTCTTATTGTCCGATATTAAATGTACTTTCAGGTACTCTACTAATCCATACATAGCATGTGATATATTGAAGGTATTTTATGTATCTGCTCTTTAATAATGTAAGTTGTCCATTGGAGCTATGTAGTTGTTTATTTATGTTGCAAAGTTTAGGTTCTTCACACAAGGGAGCGCTTCAACTTTTATCTTAGTACTTAGAAAAAGAAAACGTAAATTTAATTATAATTTTTGTTCATTTTTATGAAACATATAAACCTACTTCTATCAAATATCAATTACGATGACGTAGTACAAATTACTTGTATGGTGGGCAAAGCGACAGTTGAACGATGTTTCCTTGTTATTGAAGGGAATATGCTCTCTAGTCTTTATGTTTCTAAGGAATGTCACAAAAGCAGGGTATGTAAAAAACCCAAAATTTTTGAAAAACCCCGAAAAAAACCAGGTTTAAAAAACCCGGGTTTTTAACCGGGTTTTTTCAAAAATTGGGTTTTTTACATACCCTGACAAAAGTAATACTTTCAAATATACTTACCAACTGTCAATCGGTGCGGGATTTGGTAGTTCCTACCGAATATCGTATAATCGGTACAATATTTGAAATCTACCGTCCGTAGAATCGAAAACCGATTTACATTCGGTAGTCGCAGCTCTATATATATAGCGATATGCCATATATATATGTGGCGATATTGCGCGCTCATTAGTTAACTAAATCATAGGATGCGAAAGAGTAGGAGATCCAGAAAATTTGATGATTTGTTTTGTGATCTGTATATCATGGAGGGAATGTAGTAATATTGTATAATATGTATTTATATTCCACGATATGCGCACCCATTTAGTTAACTAATGAGCGCTCAATATCGTGGAATATATATGGACATATTTAATATTAATATAATAATAGTTATTCTCCGATTCTTGGATTCAATTAAGATTGTAAAACGAATGGTATTGAGGACTCCTTTGGGCCACAATAATATAAAATATAGCGTACAAACATGATGTAAAAGATGGATATAGGGTTGTCAGTCGATGTTATATATTCAGAGGTTCGAAACTGAGGTCAATGGTAAAAGGGCTATGTAGTATTGCTAGTTGTGTTTTCAAGAAAAACAACGATAGTCCGATAGTTTCGATATAAAGGAAAACTTTTTCTTTAGAATTATTGAGGAAAAAATGAAGTACAAAAGTTCCAAAATTAAGTATATGTTTATGCTTTTTAATAAAACCCTAAAAAAAAACCCAAAAAATTGGTGTTAAGCTAGGAACAAGACATCTTCCATCCATCATAGATCCTTCACATCAAATGGGATTCATGCAACACAGTTTTCGTAGATTCTTTTTTAACCTAACAATAACTCCCATTAGGAATATTTATTCCCTGATATATAACACTCAAACCATTATCAGGGCATTCCATCATATTGGTCCTGAATAGGTCATTCAAAGTATAGTGACCCAAGAATACTTCCTTATTATACTAATACCATACAATGCACCATAGGCTTAGGGGAGATGTTGGTTGGGAGGGCAGCATTTAATTGCCCGAATTTTAACCAGACTGTTAAATCGGTTAAAAAAATAATCGAATGAAAAAGCATGTAGATTAATATTTCTTTATAGTATTTTCATACTATTGATTAAATTATAGTTATTTTGTTACACTTCAAAATCCGCTTGCTTACATAATTTCATTTTTTTTTCAACAGAAATGCCCGAATACCTCAACTACTTTGCCCGAATTTGAGAACTCACTGTTTTTTGGGGTGGCAGTTGCCCCTGCCCCCTGTCTCCTACGCCTATGCAATGCACCATCAAAGCTATAGTTCAAACATAAGCTATGAACGCAGAACGTTGCAAAACCTATAACTCTTTGCATAAAATACTGTATGAAGGATAAATAGAATTTCAAAAAATATATTTCCGGCCTGAAAAATTTCAAGAAATCATATTTAGGTATGGTGAGGCGAATATTCAATTTTTCTTTTGATGACATTTGAGCCTTCAATCGGAGTTTTCTCCCATTAATCAAGAGATCCTAAAGTGGCTATAGGGAATTTTTTATGAAAGCCAACAGAACGATAAATAAACTATGTAACAAAATTAAGGTCTTTTTTTGCCCCTGGGCTGAAATTCCTAATTGAGTCCCATTTTTTACGTAGATTCCAAAAATGCCACTCAAAATGTCGTCCGAAATAAGGTTTGGACTTTATGGCTTTTTTGAATATCAGGATTTTCATCATTTTTAATGGTTCACGCCCAGTTATCTTCGCACAAAGTAAGAATAGCCACAAATGTCATAAGTATTTATTTTTCTAGTATATCAGTGCATTTCAAATTAGTTTTTATAATTTCAATATCTTTCGTACTATTCAAAAATAGGCTTTATATTTCAAAAAGTTGATCATTGTTAGTGTTCTATTTAAGCGGCTTTATTTTTGTTGCAAGTTTATTGACTATAACTAATATATAATATATTTTTTGTATATGTCAATGCATTTCAAAACAGTTTTATAATTTCGATATCTAGGATGAAGTAAAGAAAATATCAATTTAGTATGAAGAAGTATTGATCAAATTATATAAAAATAAATCATGAGGTTGCGTTAATTATAATTGTGATTTGTTACGAAGAAAAAAAACATGTTTGCCATTTTATTTGCAAGTTCCTTATGGAATTCTCTAAGAGTTTCTTAATAATCTAATCCCATTTTCCAAATCACAGTAAACCTCCAATATTCAAATTATTTAGGAACTTGCAAATAAAGGCAAACATGTTTTTTTTCTTCGTAACAAATCACAATAATAGATTCAGCAACCTTATGATTTATTATTTATATAATTTGATCAATACTTCTTCATACTAAATTTATATTTCCTTACTTTCATTCCAGATATCAAAATTATAAAAACTGTTATGAAATACATATTTTCATAATAGGACGATATTTTGAGTGGCATTTTTGGAATCTGCGTAAAAATGGGACTCAAATTAGAATTTCAGCCCAGGGGCAAAATCCTGTTACATAGTGTAATAATAATAATCCCTTAAATGAATTAATTGAAGGGTACTCCCAAAATGCGTTTCTACTTTCAAGAACTTTGCTTAAATCATTTCTGAACCCTTTTTCTAATATTGGTTTGAATAAATAAAATATCTTAATTTCTTTCAATAGTTTGATTTGCCGAAAATGGTATATCTTCATCAATCAATTTGGCACTTGACTTTCTCCGGCCTCAAGCTTCTTTTGATATAGGTAGACATTGATTCGGATGGCTGGATCCACAAAAAAGTGACATGCCACTGATTTTAACAACAGTCAAATGTTTTGGTTTTCATGATGGAGGCTGGTGTCTGATTTGGAGGCCAGGAATCAGGGGTGGCAACAACTTTTCATTGCTCCAAAGCATCTTCAACCAGTCTTGGGATCCAAGGTGTATTGAAATACAAGACGTTCATATTGTCGAGAAAACTGACTTTTCGCTTGCTGGAGATTTTAATGACATTACACCAGCATGACGGAAAATAACATTTTGTAATGTGTTTGTTTCCGCTTACGTCATCAAAAATACTTTGCTATAATAATTTTTTAATGCTTCTCAAATATTAATAAGATTTATGACGTTTTACTATTAATGGAAACATGAAATAAACGTAACTAGTATTCTATAAACCTTGCTTTAAACTATTAATCCTTTCATGGAGCTGTGTGATGTATCAACCGACTCCTCCTTTATTATTATTCTTAAATGATAATGTGTGTACATGTATTATGAACTTTCATGTATATACAGCTGTGAAATAGACTTCAAATTAAACACATCACAAGCTGTTGTGCTAATTATGATTTGAAGACTTTTGACTTCTTGAGTAGATCTGAGGAGTTGGAGAGAGTTACATAGAAAAATATTATTTCCAATAAAACATCAACAAAAACTTAAAGACCTGTGATTTTTATTTACTATACTAAGAACAAAATAGTTCTACTATGCATTTTTTTCTTCTAAAAAAATGTGCCTCTATGTACTTTGGGCTATGAGACTTTTCCGTTGTTATATGTGTAGTATTTCTGCTTAAAGCAATTTAAGATAGTTAAAAAAATGAGTCGTAGCAAATATTCAATTCCATGTTTAATGTCAATTTAGCGGCAATTAATATAATAGTAAAAGCAATGAGGAATAGCAGTTCTTGCTAAAGTTTATTTAGAATATATTGTTGTAACTTGTAGATAAATTTGGCTCCACTCATAGAGTATATAAAGTACCGAAGGAATGTATGATAGCGCTGAATATCGGGGCATTTGTGTGTTCTCCATTTCGAGGGAAAAGTCAGTGGAAGAAAGAACGAATTGAGTAAGACTTCATATTTTCCTCATAGCACTCTCTATTTCATGGAGAAGCATATATTAGAACCTTACTCTTTCTTTATTTATTTCTGTCGCTCTCTTTCCCCAACATGAGAGAGCACACAAATACCCCAATATTCAACGCTACCCTACGTTACTTCAGCGCTCTATATTCTCTATGGCTCCTATATATAGATTTGATCTATTAATATAAAAAGAACTTCTGCCCCCACATCTTTAACTTGCCAAGTACGGCTCTCTTTCAGAGAAAAACAAAACAAAACATGGATACTCCCAGATCAAAAAATTCCATTAATAATAAAAATAACGGAAAAAGGCTCTTAGAAGAACATAAGTATTACTTATTGACGTCAACTTGTACCCTCCCATTGATTTCCTTGGCATGCAGACAGGTGGAGACTACTTGAGAGTGTTAATGGACTGATTTTTCAACATATTTTGATTGTGTTGAATCAAGGTTTTGTAGTGTGTGTGGAGGGGTGGCTGGAAGGAAAAACAAATAATAACAAACAATCAAGGAGAAACAAGAAGAGATGAGAGCCATAGATAAAAGAATGACTTGAGTAAATAAACACATAGCCGTTCGAAATATGATGAACTTCTAGGGAGACATCGGATGATTCTTCCTTGATTGAGTAAACCATCATTCTACTATTTGTATGGAATATATATTAAAAGAATTAAGAAATTAACGGGGGCATCAATGTAATGATTTTTCTTCTTCTTTTAGCACATGCTATCGGTGATATTAGGCTCATTTAAACAAATGAAGGGACTGCAACGTGCAACGTTTTTGACAGCCAACCACCTCATCAACAAATGCCCCTCACAATTTTTTAAGAAATACATGAAGCCATGCAATGTGAAGGCGATAAAAATCAATTTTTAAAGCTTATGATAACTGTCAAATAAAAAAAAATGGCAAATTAATATTGTACATATTGAAAAATCTTATAATATTATGTAGTAGCACAATTACCTCTTTTGCTCATTGCCTGTATAGTATAACCTTTTATATTTATCTTTTTATAAAATTTTATATGTGCTCTTTATATTATTTTTTTAATATTTTGTGTTGTTTCTTTGATATTTTTGTATAGTGTATTTATTGGCAAACGGAAATAAAATCTATCTGAACTATTGGGGATATAGGAAAAAATGGTTATGAAAAAACCTTCATAGGAAAAGATGTATCATGACGAGCTAGTTAAAAAATAGAATGAAAATAATTAGTTTAAAAAAACGTTAACAGACAAGGAAGACAAGTATTGAGTGGACTATACCAAATATATTATCATCTAAATTGAGTAATGTAAAAAACTCTAATGTTTGCCCAAGAAGCTGCTTCAAAATGCATCATTGTAAGGTACAATCACTGAAGTTCATGCACCGACCGTTATAATAACTGATAAGTAGAGAGCGGGAAAAAATGTGATGATTTTTGCCAAAAATGTTTTTTTAATGTTACCCAAATAAGCAAAAAATGTTAAAAATGTTAATTATGTCGACTCCAAATTTTATTTAACCCATTACTTCCATGACCCCTTTAAAATTATTTTTTTCGTTGAAAATTTGATATGTTATTCCTTTTAGTATAAATATGGATAATAATGATATTTTTTTTCTCTACCGCCCCTCAGACCTTAGCAATGGCCACGTACTTTAAAGTACGTGATGGAAGAACTAGGAAAAAAAATTCTTTCACTTTTTACTTTTATTGAGAAACTAAGCATATCAAAATAAATATTTTCATTTATATACAATTCTTACAAATTATTTGCTTTATAACTTATGCAAATACCTATGAACAATATTTAATTTTCATTTACTTTTATGTGTGGTAGTCCGTCAAGTATTGTGGGTGAAGACCCACATCACATCTTTAGCAGCGAAAAAAGGATCTCTTTTGCTTGTTTTCCTTTTCCTTACATTTTTAGCTTTCCAACTCGTCTATAGAGGCGCCAGGCCTGCACCATTTGGACATTCAGAAACCAGTTGTATAATGCCCAATGCCATTTTTTAGTCCGCGAAGTAATTCTATAATTTGAGACTGAGTTATCCAGCAAGCCATATTTTGACTCTAAACGATAGATGAATTAGGGCATGCTGTGGGTATCTTCTTCCGTTGTTCTCAGGCCCGGCGGGATGTGCGGGCCCCAGGGGGGTGAGGCCCGCCCACTGAGTGACGTGGGCCCAATCTTTTATGAATGTGCCAATTGTGCCCCCCCCATAACAACTGTAGGGTCCCACCAAAAGCCTTGGCCTGCTGCCGGATCTGGTTGTTCTCGATTGTATTTGTTCACATATCCAATTAGCTCTGAATCCAAAAAGTTTGACCCTATGAAAGCTGACCCTGAATCTTTCCACGCTGTAACGCACAAATAGTTGTCAATATAAACATATTTCATAAAACCTTTGTTCGCCTTGTTCATTGATTTTTGTGTTGGTAGATTCAATTTTTTTTGCCTCATTGTTCCAACTATTCCAAGGCCTTTAGATCCCAAATAATCCATAAGGTCAAGAGAAGCAAATATATTATCACAAACAATCTTATGGCCTTGTTTTAGATCAAGTTGCTTTACCATTTAAACGACCACATCTGGACCCTGTCCAAGTCCTCTTGGTGTAATCTTTGTATTTCCCCTATAGGGAAGACAATAGAGGAGCTCTCCAAATGGAGTACATGCACACCAGATCTTGAAGCCGAAGCGTACTGTTTTTCCACGCAAAAATTGTTTGAGGGGATGAGGTCCAAAAAATTTCACCACTGACTCATCGATCGAAATATACTCAGTTCTTTGAACATACATTTTTGCAGTTTGATTTATGCCGTCCATCAAAGGTTGTACTTTCCATAATGTATTTTTAGGATTTGGGATACTTTCGAAGTGTATTGTATTAGTTTTTCATAGTTTGATCTGGAGATACATTTTTTCCAAAGTTGTTGCATGTATCTTCCCTCGCTTCCCAATACATTATTTTGGAAGATGCTGTCTTCACTCCTCATCACTTAAATCGTTTGTCTCAAGAGGAAGGAAAATCACAATATCCGTTGGATTGTTTGGAGGGTAGTCATCAAGTAGATCCAAAATTTCAATTGTGCTAAGTCCAAAAGTTCTGAATGTCCCAAAAAAAAAAATTATAACGATATAATATGTATAATAAACAAACACAAATTTTCAGGTCATCTTCCATCACGTACTTTAAAGTACGTTCAAAATCTACAATATAATTTTGACCACAAAAACTACAATTACGACATTTTTTTTTCATTGAGAAAAAAGTTTGGAACTATATCTTAAGTAAATAAAGAAAAAATTAAAAAAATGTGACAATACTTACGTTTTTTAATGGTTGAACTTAATGGGAGCACAGATTTTTTCATTTTGAAATATTGACTTTATTCTTTGACTATTTATAACAAACTGAATCAGTTGTCGGTACAATGAAATGAAATAATGAATGTTATTAACACGTAAATCTATCTATTTTATTTATAAAATAAGCTTCTAAGATAAAGTATTTGAACAGCATAATACCACAAAATCAGGTTACAACACGTACTTTAAAGTACGTAATGGAAGTAATGGGTGTGAATATATTCTTTTACAAAAAAGTGACATACTGCCCAATTTTCTAGTTGAGGTTTTGGCGACGGTCGCATTAAAAAATTTCAACCTCGAAATGATCTCTCCACATCTATCGCGGTAATGGGACAGTATTTAGAATAGCTCCATCCATTGGGCTAATCCCATCTGGAAGAACAGCTCTAGGTTTACCTAGCAGCACATTTCGTACCTGTCTCAATACTGGCAGGGCAGGATTTTCTTTACAACGTAATCCAACCTAGTTTTAAAAACCTCTCCGGCGTCACCTGGAATCTTGCAGATCCTTTCCTCAGCATCTTCAAAGATTCTGAGGCCATCTTCAAGTGTAATTCCAGCGGTCTCCACGCTGGTAATTGAATCTGGCAGAAACGATAAATGACTTGCAATAAATGTTAAGTAAACTAGGATGCTTTTCATTTTAAAAATCCGCCGACTACGGGTATACATTTGGTATCGTCAGGGTCACACATATCCACGTTTGCTTTGACTTGCTTGGAATTCTGACAGTTTATTTTAGAGATATTATGAAGAAAAAAGTGTTTTTTCTTAAATTTCCCAAAAAAAAATTATTAGTTAAGGAATGGAAAATATGTGAAAAAATACTTTTTATGTGATTCACATTTTTTTTCTGCTCTCTACTGATAAGTAACATTCAATCAACTTGAAATTACTTTTTTCTCTCCCAAGACAAAGTTTGTTATTAAACTTATTAGCTGCTACCATCTTTCCTTCTAATATTAGAAAGAAATGGCCGAGGAAAATACAGCCTAGGAAGAAATGACCCAAGATCAGAGAGGAAAATGATGACACATGCAAAAATGGGTTAAATAAATATTTACCCCGTCCAATATCAACAATAACAAGGAAATCATTTTTCTATCATTTCAAAAATATTTTTTAGCCATATAAATTTCCTTTTTTATCTTGTATCGTTTCTTCCTGGTATATTTCTTCCGGACACACTTTCTTTCTGACTGAGGCGATCCTGGCGACTTTTACGCTCTTGGCGAACACTCCATTGGCACCTCCAGCCCCCCCTCCCTCAGTGTTACAAATAACACTGATTACAAGCCGCATCCACATCCTGCTGCCGCTCGAGCTGCGCTGAGCTCCGGTGCAGAAATAGAGATTGGGACGTGATCGGCAGTGTGGCATTATTTTCTTCTGACACACACACACACAACCTGTATACATGACTGCAGCAAGTTGATGTGATGGTAAGGGGCCCCAGCGACCAGTCCACTAACTTGACTTGAAAATTAGTGGTTTTAGAGTAGAAAACGAGTGATTTTTTTGGAGGGGTGCCCCCGAATAGATTGCGCCCTGGGCAGTCGCCCACATTGCCCACAGCAAAAACCGGCCCTACTTTCTGATTAGTTGATCAGGAAAGGCTGTATATTCAACAAGAAAAAGCTATGCTCATAATGATTCCAACTCCTGTGCCAATCATGGGATTGATAGTGACATTGACTCCCAATTCACTTGTACTGCACTTTTTACCAGGCTTGTGAACGGAACGCAAAATTAAACGGCGTTCAGCTGAGCACACGTTCAATCAACGGAACGCTGAACGGAACGCAACTTTTTTTTGAACGGTGAACGTTGAACGCAAAAAAAGAGTTTTGCGTTCAGTGTTCAATTTTTCCAAACATTTCAATGTAGTTTTGATTAAGTATTTTTTTTCTGGGATATAAACAAGGGGATGAAATATTATGAGAAGAACTTATAAACTACTCTCCCAAGAACTCTCTATAGAATAGTGAAGCATTTTTTTACCCCAAGTGACCAAAATTTAGACACAATTGAATGACCTTTTTTCATTAATTCTTATTATAAAATAAACAAAATAAAGTACTTAAGAAGGCAACTATAAGGAAACGAAAGGAATTTTTCGAATTACTCTTTTCTAAAAAAACGTTGTCGCTTTTTTGGAGATTTTTTCCTTAAAAAACGTTGTCACTTTTTTGGACATTATTTTCTAAAAAAACGTCGTCACTTTGTTTGGAGATTCTTTTCTAAAACAAAACGTCATCACTTTTTTTCTAAAAAAATGTCACTTATTTTATTTTGGAAATTCTTTTCTAAAAAAACGTTGTCACTTATTTGGGAAATTATTCTCTAAAAATACCTCTGATGTTGTTAATATAGACGTTCTGCGGACCCATGGGTTAGATCCAGTCAACAAATTTATATCATTAAAAAAACGGTTTGGGCTCATTTTTATTTAAAAAAACCTAAATAGTACTTCCATTTTTCTATATTACACAATGTCATTTTTTAAAATATTTGAACGCTGAACGCTAACAGAATGCTGAACGCAAAACATTGAACGGAACGCTATTTTTATTTGAACGCTGAACGCAAAAAAAAGCTGAACGCTCACAAACCTGCTTTTTACCCCCCCCCCCCCACTTCTGAAATGAACACTGGCTCAAAGCGACTCAATAATCAACATATAAAAATATTACAAACAATAGTTTTTTCTTACAGTCAACAACCAAAAAATAAATAAACTTAACTTACTAGTCTAAATACTCCATAAGTTCTTCACATAGTTTTCTATTTTTTTTTTTTTCTTCCTTATTATTATCATAACAAATCCTTTTTAAGGAAAAACAAGAGAGAAATCATGTTTCAAAACAAAGGCTTATTTTTCTCTATCTATATGTTTCGTAAGAAAAAAAAAGAACAGAAGCAATCATCATCATGGTATTTGATAAGAGTGGAACAGATTTATTTTATAGTTAACAAAAGGATTGACATTTTTTTTTTGGGGGGGGGAGGGGAGATGTACTTTTTTCTTCTTTTTTCTCTTCTCAACCCACACATACCATTTTACATAGAAGATTATCGTTGTTGAGTAATGTGTTAACAACACATTCACACTCCACACACATATGTGTATAAAAGACAGTGAGAGCTAGAAAGATTGAGGAGTACTTTCTTCTAGTAGTAGTTTGCCATATGACAGTTTTCCCATGGAATATGGAGAGAGAGTGATAGAAAAATTGATAGAAACAAGAGGATGGTAACCATTTAGAAGAAGGCGAGAGCAAGGAGTTCATATAATGTACAGCACCACCACGAAGGGGAAATTATATTATAAATTATGGCTTCGATAGACTCATCCGAAGGTTTGAACCCTTATAAAGAATATAAACCCGCAAATTCACCAAAACAAGATTTTTCATTTGGTAAAACTGTTTTTTTTTTTTTTTTTTTTTCGGTTATAGAATTCTTTATTATGTTATCTAAAAAACGAGTAAATAAGATACAACAACAGATAACAATAAAATAAATAAAACATATTTTAGACAGTTGTGTTTTAGATAAAACATAATTGAACATTTCTTTCTTTTTATTCCGTCCGATAGTTAGAGAGATGATCCATTTATCGACATAATTGATAATACAAAATGAAAAAAATTCATCTTTATTATACGCAGTATCTTTATCTTATTAATAATAATCGTTATATTTGAGGAAACCATTTTAAAAAATCGACAATGACATGGATGTAGGCCATGAAGTAGAAACAATGAGTATTTTTAAGGATGATACTCTTCTCTCTGAATTAATGTCCACTCTTCAATAGCTTCGAGTGAAGTGATACTTTGTAGCATCCTCTAATTTTCCTTCAAACTAATCACATTTCAAAAAATAACACTTTTTTCTTATGCGTAGCATTTATAAGGACGTCACACTGGGACTTTTTTTTCGCCAACAAGATTGGTTGAAAGAATATATGTGTTAATAATACAAAGAACAGTTGGTATTATGAAATAAGACTATATGGAACTGGTGTGAAACTCAACTAAGAGCTTCGGCCACCATCTTTAAGAACACTAATTATTATCTTTTCTCATTTAAGAATCCTCTGAAGTGTCCATTTCAATGTTTTCAAGGAAGATAATTCTGCAATGTTTTGCGAGAAATAGTATGATGGCGTTATATTCATTATTCCCTCTTTAAGATAATCTCTTTTCACTCCAGGTGCTTATGCATTCCTTGGCCTAAAATACAACAATGGATGCTGCTTCTTACATCCTTAATAAGACATGCCCCCATCGTAATAATGTTGTATCATCTCTCTCATCACAAATGGTGAAATGACTACCTATTTATGCCTATGTAGTAAGAACGAAGGGGGTGGAACAAATGTGTAGGCGGAGGAGAAGGAGGAAGAAGAATACAAAGTAGAACATCAAGAGGGCTTAATAGGGCGTACCACCACCAGGATTCCATTGTCATCCTCTTTAATTGACTTGAGACTCACGTGACCTCCGAGAACTGTGAATGTAAAATGTATTGATTGTAATTAAAGTTAGTCTTCATACTGATATCTTAGGATCATAGAGAATAACAAGTGTAACGTATGGTAGCGCTAAATATTGGGGCAATAATTAAAGAGAGAGTTCATATAACTATAATATAATTTATCTCATGAAGCAGGTAGGCAGAACTATGATGTCAATTCACTCTCACTACTTCACTCTTTCAAGTGTTCTTTCTGTTTCTTTTCTGCAACAATGGAGACATTATACATAACCGATATTTAGCGCTACCATATGTTGTTTCGGCACTCTATGTTCTCCATGATCTTAATCTAACTACATAGATGACCTTGAATGAAGTAAAGTAATACTATTGTAATTGGCGTTGTGTCGGTCCACAAAATATTTGGTCTGGTCCTATCTGTCCTTGTGATCGATCCTTAAGACCATCGGTCCTTGGGATCGGTCCTTGAGATTGTCTTTTGTCAGTCTTTTAATTTGCCATAAAATGTTGAAAGAGTATTTATTTAATATGTTCTAACTTCTAATATGTATATATTCTATTATAAAATGACATTAATTCAATATGAACAAAAGGTTTTAATAATATTTATATTAGATAGTTTGGAAAACATTTTTTTTACATCATATAGGCTTTTCAATATACGATCGTCGGAAATTACTTAATAAATGTTTCTGTAAAAATAATTCATTCACAACCTTTTCGTTTAAACCGCTATCGGCTTATTTTTAGGTATTGTCATCAAGCATCGACAATTTATTGTTGTAATAAAAATCAATATTTAAAACTAATTAATAACACAAGTAACAATGTTATATTTGTCATCAGCTCATTAAAGATATTACTTTCCTCATATAATGAATTTTCCCTTTTCATAGCATTAACAGATGTTGACAACATGATGTAGGTTATGACGTCATAAGCATACAATTTTTCCTTTTTTAAAGACTGACAAAAAAGAATGGACGGAACTGGACCGGACTGCAGTCCTTGGTCTTAGATAAGGACCGATACAACACTAATTGTAATACTGTAATGATATTATAGCTTATAACTTAATTAATAGCGTAACAATTATAATATAATTTTAATTTCTAAGTCCCTCTAACCTGGAATCTTTTCAACGACGCCATTGAGAATATGGAGTGCCGAAGTCAAGTAAAGTAGTGCTGAATATTGGGGTATTTTAGGCTCTCCGTTGTTGAGGAAAAACAGGCATAGAAAGAACACAAGAAAGAGAGAGACTTTATAATTTTATCATGAAATTGTGAGAGAGAATTAATATCACAGTTCTGTCTCTCTCTCTCTCTCTCTATATATATATATATATATATATATATATATATATACATATATGTATATATATACATATATATATATATATATATATAAATGTTATTTGTAATTGAGTATTTATATGTTCGTATTAATACATTTTCCACAACTACATTCTTATTGAAATATATTGATATCTGCGAGGAGAACGATTTTTTGCTGACTCACGTTCTGTTTATGTTTACTCGTATTATTATTACTCTTACACAACATTTCTGAAAAATAACGTATGATAAGTTGAAGAAGTGGTAATCCTAGTAATTAAACTCTAAGCCTCCCAGGAATGTTTTATAAAAATATAATTAACCGCTGTAATGAGTTGAATAACTTGCCAACAGGAAATAACACACTTTGCCCAGCGAGACTCATAAGCTTTTAAACTCATCATCATTCATATTAATACGCCTCAATCTCCATCAAGGACAGGAGGAGATATGTAATAATTATTTATTAACTAAAACAGCCGAAGTTAGTCTTATAAAAACCCATTAATGTAGTTATATAATTTTCTGTTTAATCCGATCTTTAAAAGTTGATATAATTCTCATTATTATCAATAATTCTATATATGTCTAAAAACAACTAAACTATGCAAGTTTCTCGTTTTATTGAAGTCAATTGAGTTTATTTGGACAAAAAGCAACTAAGATATAAATGACTAACGTGTTTTTCTTGATATATATGTGTCTCTTTATCTAAAATAACTTTACACTTAATTCTTTTAAAAAGAATAGTTGCAAAAAATATGTGAATACCTGAATAGTTTTGTTCATTGGTGCAAAAATGCCATGTTTAATTCTCTATGTAACAATTGCGTTTTCGCCTTTCGAAAGGTGACGAATGACTTTTGAATAAGTTTTTTTAGATAAAGGATATAGTAGCGATGCAACATATTGCAGCGCTAAATAGCGGGATATTTGCTATTTCTTATTTGAGAAAGGCTATTATGCAATCTACTGCTGCTATGAAGATGGAAATATTCTGCCTCAAATAAGATATGTGCAAGCTAGACGTTCCCCAATTAAACTCTTACATCTTTTTGGTTTTTTATTTGTCATCCAATCATATTCCCTCTATCCTACAAATATTCCAAGCCCACACACTCTAAAAATATACTTCCTCATAGCTATATAAAGTCAGCAATTTCAAAAAAAAAAAAAGATATGACAAATATGATCTTGTTTCGTATACAAATAATTTTATAAAATATTGTGCATGAATAACGTACTCCAAGTATTCTTTATTATCCAGAATTGAGTAATAATTTAGATTATTCCACGTGATTAGTTGGTTAAGGGCCTCAATCGACCGCTGATCGATGCCCAAAATATTACCCTGTTTATGTTTCCTTATGGTGAGAATATAAGGATTGATGATAAGCCAAGTCATATATATACAATGTTTGGTCATGGATCAGGAGAAGTTAAGTAAGTAAATAATGAACTGCAAAGTCAAAGATTAGAGATATTTCACATTCTTGGGTGAGTCTCTTTTTCAGTTTTGTTGAAAGAGAAAGATTCTACAGTTTATTTATATTGAAAGCAATATGTTAATCAAATCCTGAAAGTTAAGTATAGTATAATAAATCCAACTTTTAAATTACTAGTCTACCTAAATAGCATATTTTATTCAATTTTTGTAGAATAAATGTAGGTATATACCTACATAAAAATACTTTCATGGAAAACCAGAAGATGGTAAAATCCAATACATTTATGACACTATTTTATATTGAGTCACAAAAATAATCATAATAACTATTTGTTTTAATCTATTAACTGATTTTAACGACCATCCCGTCATTGATACCGGCGGATTCATTGCGTTTGTACGGCCATTTAATAAAACGATAAAATGAGGTGGCACTAGCTTTTTAAAGGTTATATCATCAATAAGGCATTTATATAGTTTTTGTACAATCCATATTTGTGAATTTGTATATCTCTTAAGTGATTCCCAGAAACTATAAAATCAAATCCAAAAGATGATTTTTTAGTTTCAGTTTCTTACTTGTAAATGCAATTTTATGTATTCTGAAGCATATTTCCTTGAGAGAGAGCTGACATAATGACACCTAATAATTTATGGGGACATCTTTAATAGTGACAAATAACTGTTTACAGATACCTTATGGATTTCCTAAATAAAGTTATCCCCAATTTATAAAATCCATCTTCTGTATCATCAAACAGTCAAAACGAATCGGGGGTCTGTCTTGACACGATCTAACTCTGGAGCTTTTTTTAATTTTAATATTTCAGCTCTCAAAAATTCCAAAGTAATTGCGTTAAAAACAAAACATAGATAGACATTGTAGTCTAAAATTATTACTTTGGAGAAGAACAAACCCAATTTCAACAATGATTGAACATAATCAAATAATAAAAATAACTATAAAAATGCACAGAATATATTTAAAAAACGATAATCAATTATTTAAAAAAATCATTTTGAAGTTTTAAGAATGCGACGTAAAATCTTTAAATGAGATAGTGAACTTGATGGGAAATACTTGATCTCCTCTGAAGCAATGGTCCACGAATCGTTGCGAACAGACGGAATTTTGAGAGAAAATGCAGCATATCTGGCTTCAGCTGATACCAAAATTGCTCTTAGGTCCGTTGGCTTCACGCACTCCCGTTTTGTTAAAGAACTGGCAATCTTTGCTTTGACATTCAACAAGGCGTAATCTATAGCCTTGGAGTTATTGGAACGACTTCCTTTTCTTTTTTGAAGTCCAAAAAGCAAAACTGCCTTTTATGTATCCCTGCCCACAACTATCCAGAACTTGGACTCATTGTCCCACATTAGTAGCTTGAAACTGTACGAAAAATAGGTCTTTTGGTTGGATGTTTTGGTTGCTGTGCTTCTCTCTTTTTAGCACTTTTCGCCATATGGTTGTGAGAGCATTTTATTTTCAGTCATGGAGATGCAACAAAGCTGTACTGAATGATATTTATTTTGACAAATCGGACACATGTCCAATGCCGAAGCAGGGTCTTGACAATATACACATATATGCAGCTTGTTGATCGGAGTTTTTTCTGATCGGCGATCAATAGCGATATAGCGATATTTGATCGCTGATCGGAGTATCGCAAAAGGTCCTGATCTTTATATCTTTTGATCGTAAGAAAATCACTAAAAAATAGCAATCCGATCAATTGTATAAAATATCTAAAAAAGTAAAAATGTTTGTAATAAGGAGTTTTGAGACAAACCTACATTTCTTAACACTTAACTAGCTGTCATATTGACCAAAATCCATTTCAACAACTAATATTTGTTTAGAAAACACAAAATACAGACTGATACTAATGGACAAAGCCAGTGTGTGCTATCCTGATATATTTTCTGTCCTAAATATTCGTACAGGCGACTATGTAAAAGTCATTGTTTTTGGAGCTCATAGGCTATGGGAAACATTTATTCTGGCATCTCCTATCTTAAAGTATGCAGACATATGTCAATTGTGGAGCCAGAGTGTTGGAGCTCATAGGCTATGAGAAACAATCATTCTGATATTGGTGTCTTAAAATATACAGACAGGCGCCTATGGAGAAGTCGTTATTTTGGAGCTCATGGAAACAACAATTCCATTGCCATATAAAGATGAATGCTTATAAAGGTTTGACTTTATATACATTTAAATTTTTAATTAGAGTTAGTATTACATACGTAATCTTTTTTGTTGATCGCAGTTAAATTGATCAGATCACTGATCGGAAAAATCCCTGATCGTTATATCGCTGTATCGCAAAGAATTTCGGATCGCTATTTTTTCCTGATCGCTCACAAGCCTGGATATATGTTATCTGAGGTTTTTCTTGCCAGATTCCGATTCCTTTAAATTGTCTCCCCGCAAATGTTAAGGAACTCTCCGTGCGTTGTGATTTCATTTTTCTCAAACAAATGTAGTCCTTCAATTTCAACTGTCACAGAAGGACCATAAATAGCTTCATATGGAGTTCGCCCTATGCCAGAGTGAAAACGGCGGCTCTTAGTAAATTAAACATACCATAGTCCGTCCGACCACGTAGTTTTGTTATCTTGTAGCCACATCATCTGGATATCTTGTATGTGTTTATTTGTTCTTTCCGCATATCCATCATAGAGATAAAAGATATAGAGATCTTATTCCTTTCAGGTATATCGGTGTGTCCAATATAAACAAATTAATTTGTACTACGTCATCGTAAGCTGAGCATAGAGATAGAATCTATCTCTATGATCAGCTTACAATGACGTAGTACAAATTACTTTGTTTACAGTGGACACACAGAATACAGCTGAACGATGTTTCTCTGCTGTTGAAGGGAATCAGCTCTCTTTATCTTTATATCTCTATACATAGTATCCATGAGATTCAGGGTGGCGAGGTTTGCCATGGACGAGTTTACAGTCTGGCCACAAAGAAATGAATTCTAAAATGACTCTCTACCGTGGTCACTTTGAACATTTTGAGGTGCGCCTTTGTCATTGAAAATGTCTAAGATGTGGTGTGTTATTTACTCGTCTGTCTTTGTTTTTAAGAAACGCAAACAAGCGAATTTTGCAAAGTGATCTTAGTAGACCCTTATAAAATGGTATTCACGATCTGCCTTACTTTGCATGTCAGTCAGATTGACTTGATAGCAGGAATTAATCTGGTGGGATACCTGATTACCTGAGAGTAGCTGTCAATCCAGAAGTTCAGCTTGAAGTACTGCTATATGCCGACGATACTTCTATCGTCAACTCGGCTCCATCTTGGGAAAAGGTCGACTTCGCTATGGGCTTGGCATCGAAGGCTTTGGAGGCGTATTCAAATATCAATGGACTCCACCTAAACGTTGGGAAAACCCAACCGTTACGTCTGGGTGCTCCAGACACTCCCTCGACCGCTAAACTCAACCTTTTGGGGGTAACTGTTAGCAGGAACCTGACATTTGGGCCCCACCACGAAAAAATATTCAGAATATCAGGAAAATAATCGGAGTCATTCTCCGCTCTGCACCACGGTATCGCGAGGGCCACTGCTGACCGAGATAGCTAGAGCCATTGTTATCGGGAAACTTCAGACGTCTCCTTGGGTGACTAGAATTACAAAATTCTCGTCTGCTGCTGAAACCCCTGACATCCATACATTGGCAAAGATTAGCTCAGATGCGCAACTTGCCATCAACGATCTCGCCCGTATCTTGCTAGGAGTTCGAAGAGCAGATCGGTTGCGTGTGGTTGACCTTTTCGACAGGTCACATCTTCCATCTGTAAATAATATCTTAGTGAAGCAGGCTACCATATCCGCTTGGAAGGCTATGAACTTGGACAGGTGTCCTTTGGAGAAGATTCTCGAGGGCTTCGATGAGTGCACCCGTAGTGCTACAATATGCCTCAAGAAACCCGTTTCTACCAACTGTGTCGCTGCTGTTAACCTTTCAAAGGCCTGGAGCTTGTCACAGCCATCAAGAGAGGCATGCACTTTATCAAGTGCTCGGAGGGTAGCAAAGTCAATGGTAGGGTTGTCTATATCCTTATAAAATATATAATTACATTAAACTTAAGGAGCTTAAATTTAATGTAATTATATATTTTTTGTTATTTTTCTTTAATTAATATTTTGTTATTAGTATTCTATAATTATTGTTTATATATAAAGATATATGTTTGTTTTTTATTCGTAACCATGAAAGCTAGGGCTATATTAGTCGTAATAAATTATATAACAATATATATATATATATATATAATATATATATATATATATATACCTTTATATAAACAGTCATACAATGAGAGCGTAAATAAGGTCACATAATGCTTGGTCTGTTTACAAAGACCTTCTAAGAGAACTAATAACAATAATAATTTAGAAGGCCTTGAGGGTAAAATAGTGATCCATCACGTTATAAAGCTTGAGAGAGATATGACAATGAAGGAGAAGAGAACTTGACTTGATTCAATTTGTAAGTGGAAAGATAACGCAAGGACTGAAAAGATTCTTCTTTAAAGAGTGTACTTACTCATTAAAGAAACCTTGAACAGGAGTAAATAATAAGAAGAAAGCCGTGAAATCGCAGAGAACGTGATATGTATACACACTTTTTTTGTTGTTGTAGGCACACATATATATATGCACATACAAAGAAGTATGGCGCTTGCTTTAATATATATATGTATGTATGTGAAATAAATATATAATGGTGGAGTCAAATAAGCAGGCCTATTACATAATGCCTATGACTAGGGGGGGGGGGGAGATGTCTCCTTTGAAGAGAAGTCCCCCGCTTGTTACGAACCCTATAATAAAAGGGAGGAGCTAATTGCTGTATAAAGAAATAAAAATAAAAAACGCGCGCGTTTTTTTCATCTCTCTATCCTTCAATACCTTTCATTTCCTCGCAACCTCTTTAAATAAAATTTCATTAAGATACTTCATATATTAAAAGATATTGTAAATATTTGAAAACCATAAATATTACATAAAGAAATAATTTTTTCTACTTTGATATTTTCAGTACAAGAGGATCATATTTATTATATTATAACTATTTATTGTTTTTATCATTTAGTATAAAAGCGATAACGAGTGTTTTAAATATATATATATATTTATATATATTTTGAGTTTTACAAACACACACAACTATATATATATATATATATATATATATATATATATATATAGATAGAGAGAGTGAGAGAGTGATTTATATATATTAGGGCTATTCTTATTTTTCAAATGTTTGAAATATTAGCAACATTGTAGATTTTCTGTTTCTTGGTGATAAAAAAGACGACATACAAAGTTTGAACAAAATCAGTCAATATTACGGGGTTGCGCAACGAGGTCAAAGTTTTAAAAATTTAGTAACAATATAGTTTTCTGCAAATTTCTTGAAAATGGTACGCGTTATAGACTTCAATAATAATTATTAATTTAAAGGAAATCTAATTTACTACCAGATGTATTTTTGATGTTTTTTACTAAAACAAAGTTGTATGTAAAAACAAAGAAAAAATGGAGTGTGTAATGTTAGCATATTTCATAGCTTTTTTGTATCAATTAACTTAACTCGCCTGTAGAAGATGACTTGCTCGCTTCAGAGTAAAATAGTATTTTAAGGTTAGTAAACCTTTGGATGATAAATCCAAAAATGACCTTGGTTGCATTCTATCAATTCAGAATTCAGTACAATCTGAGTTTACATCATATAATTGAGAGCCTGTATTGACCTATAAGAAATCGATTATGAAAGAAATAAATAATATTTTGTTTTTTAGATTTGTGTCAAAGTATCCTCTCAAAATTTTACTTTGTTTCTGACGCATTTATGATCCATTATATGCGTCATTTTGTAGGCGATATATGTTTTTTAATGCACATATATCTCTCAACTTATTAAATTGACATGATTTAGTATACCAAAATATTAAAGCTGGTTTACCTAGCTTTCATTTGATGTGTTTGGTGTTCTAAAAATCGCTATACTTTAAGAGAAATAAGCAAATACCCTTTTGCACGTACTCTCCCCAAAAAATTGATCTTTTGATATGAGAATATACAATTACCGCTTAGTAATCACTGTTACCTGGATAGAAGGAGAAAGAAAAAAGAGAGGCTGGAGAAGTGAAGCAAAATACTCTCTCGCCTCTCTTTCTTCTTTCTCTTTCTATCATGTCAATGTAATAAGTGGAGAGATTATGTACATAAAAAACATATATCCGATCCGCGAAGCTGATTTTTAGCAGACAGCTAACATATGAGAGATCATTTCAGTTGAATTTTATCATCGTCATGGTCGCGTATGGAAATCTACAGCCTGTTATGTGGAACGAGCAAGAACGCAGGTGTGCCGTTATTCAGATTCTTTGTATAATGGGCAACACCATCAGCAACACCCAAGTCTCTGAGCTGCTCGGGATCGACAGAAGAAGGGTTGTTGAGCTCAGGCAGCAGCTGAAGGATACCAGGGACCCTCGTGCTGTCGTCAACAGGGCCTTCAGGCCCTCCAGCAGCGCCGGCAAGGCCAGGGCCCCGACTTCATCAGGAGGGTGTCAGACATCTTCGAGCACGACCCCAGCAGGTCCATCAGGGATGCCGCCAAGGAGCTGGGCGTTTCTCACGTAACTTTGTTGGCCTGTGTGAATGAGGATTTGCGTTGTCACAGCTACAAACTCAAGGCTGGCCAGCTGTTGACGCAGAAGAACAAGACCATGCGGCTGTACAAGTCCCCCTAGCTCCCCCGATTTGAATCCTATGGACTATTTTTTCTGGGGCTACCTTGAGCGACACACCAACCGACTGGCTCACAACACCAAGGCCGCCCTGATCATCTCCATAATGAAGCAGGCCAGGAAGTTGGACAGGGCCCTGGTGGCCAAGGCCTGCTCCTCCTTCCGCACCAGGATCCAGCGCGTCATCGACGCAGAAGGCGAATGGATGGAATTAGCAGAATCTACACATCTGTACGAGCATTTTAATATCTAAATAAATAAAATTGAACAGAAATTAACGATTTTATGTGTATTTTAAGTTGAGAGATTAAAAACGCCGGATTTGAACTTACCACCCCTGTATATATATATATATATATATATATATATATATATATATATATATACTTATGTACCTCTCTTACCTCTTTATATGGTAGGATAGCTATATTTTTTATTCCAATTCGTTGAAAAAATAGAAAATACCGATATACCTCATTTTTGAGATATATAAATATAAAAACTGCACGGCTACTACATACATAGAACTCTTACCTGAAATTGATATTCTCGGCATGAAAGCGTCAGCTGACATGAGCCTTACATTTTTTATGATGAGAGAGTACTCTCCCTATATTTATGTATGTATGTGTTTTAACTAGAACGATTCCTCTTAACTCTATAACAAGATATGTATTCTTAACAACTCAAAATTCTCTTTCTGCAAAGATGCTTCTATGGTGTTTTTTTTAATTTTTTTGTTTAAATATACAAAATTGGGTCTAGGGAGTTGAAAACGAGATCTATTAGTTAAATGTATAATAATTCATTCAGCTAAATAAAGAAAAATATATATTTATTGAAAAAAAAACCATCAAATATCACATCTCATTTTACCTACTTCTTTCAATACCTTATCATTATATAACATGTACCTGGATCCTTGAAAGGGTCTTGTGCATATTTAGAAAACAACTCTGTTAGACCTCTTCTCATACATAAATGATTCAAACGAAGGGTTCAAATGAGATTAGAAAATTATATTGTTCATTCATATAATATAATAGTTTGCATGATAAGTCAATTGTAATTTTGTTAAGTTTAAACAGCCACTACTGCAGGAATTTCAGAACCTAATAAAAAATAGATCTTTTTTACGTTTTAAGTAGAACTAGAAAATACTTTATTTTCAATGTTTTACAAGAAAACAGTGAAAACTTCGTAAAAGTGACTATGATTTAATAAAGCCATATGCTACCTATAATAATCCATGAATACATCATTAGATCTGAATATCCCATCATATTTGTGGCTTTTGTTCCTTGCATTTTTTAACTCCAGTTGATGTACGGCAGATAACGGATTGAGTTCTGGTGTGGTGGAGCGGATCTAGAAGCTAAATAAACAAAGTAATTAGGATATATTTATTAGGAAAATGATAATTGTCGAAGAGTAATTAAAGAATTGAAATATATTATGTTATTTTGTGGTCCAATATAAATATTGTACATATATTGTCAATAGTTTGTATATGCACGTCTGCAAGATACTATTTACGATTAATATATACACATATAAGTTGTTAAAGTCCATCAATATTTATGTCAGATTGTGAATAGAAGAAAATACTTGTTTTGTTTTTTTAGCTGTGAGAGTGGAAAACATTAAAGGCGTTTATTCATGCTTTCTCTTTCTCAACACCTTAAAGGTTGAAGTAAAATTTAAATCAAATCTCTCTTTCATGAAATAATTTTTGGTAAAATGGAGAGGAAGTAAAAGTTTATTACAAGTGTTTTTATTATTGGTTTTGATTTATACAGAGTCACACATATTAATAAAATGAGTTATTTTGTTTGATTAAAAGGTATAAAATAGTGGGTTTTCATGTTATAAGCATTGAGGGTAGAACTTTAGACTACTATCACCAAGATATTTTTGTAGTATATATATATATATATATATATATTACGGTAAGAATACGTAACTAGGGATTACATGACATAGATCCCAACTAGTGGTTTGTGTTGAAACCCCAATATGAATTAATTTTGACTCTTATTTTGAACCTCCCAAACGGACATGGTTGTGATTCCCCGAACTCAATTATAACTTAGGAGTAGATTAGACAATTCCAAGTGGCCATAATGGCGAATGACGACCCCAGGGGCCAGACTCGTTTGCTTGGATATGACATAGCTGTGGCTGGTGAAGCGAGGGGGTTCATTGAGGGTGGTGGGCTTAAATCCTCAAACACCCAAGGCTGCGGCTTTCGAACCTGATATTCCAAATAATTACATGTGATTCCTGGCCAGGGCAGACAATTTGTTTTTAAGGATGATAATATGTTTTCTGAAGCAGCCGCGAGTGAAATGGGCTTTATTTAATAATAATACCAGATGCATTTTCTTAATATAAAACCCTTCTTTACTTTCGACCAATCATAAACGAGAAAAAGTTCCTTTCGTGTAATCTTTATTCATCTCACACGGTCAGAAGACTGGTTTCTGGAAGAAAGGGCAAAGGAAAAAATGGATTCCATCGGATTCACTGAACTTTGAAGGAGATAAATGAATAATAATTGGAAAATGTATTCTAAAATTCATTCATTTTAATATATTTCCTGATTTGGATAGATTTCGGCCTTGAATGGAATCCTTCAATATTATCCTGTAATATGCGTAAAGTGCTCGGGGAAATAATGAATGTTTATTTGGTTTCATCATATCTGTTGATAAATGGATCATCATTCTGATTAAAAAACTTAAGAAGAAAATAGAAATTGAGTTACAGTTAAAAAACTATGTTTATCCTTGAGTTTGCGAGAACAACCATTATGCTTTACCCAGAGCTGGGGCCAACGAGGGATAATCGGTATTTAGACAGATTGGTAGTACCAGAATATTTTTTCCCCTACCGATAGAGATAATTTTAATCTATAAAACGATCGAATACGACACCGATCACATGATTTAGTCAATGGGGTGGAATCACATATACTTTTCCGAATCTACTTATTATTGTCACATTTTACAATTGGTGTTTTTGTAAAATACAAATCTACCTATTTAACACAGCTCGATAGCGAATACTTAGTCTGACGGTAGATTTTTTTCTATTGAATCTTTGCTCTCGATATACCCACACCGAGTAAACGCAGCTTACTACCGACTACGTACACTAAAGGTAGATTTTATACCGAATATTTGCTCTCGATATACCAATAAAATACAGCTTGCTACCGACTACTGATACTAATGTCATTTATTTCTACTGAATCTCTGGATATACGATACCAACTGGATATATAGATTTGAACCAATCTTACTTTAACCTGTTTTATAACAATTTTTAACTTTTTTCAACAAAACCTCTCTGCCTTTCATTTGACAACATTCTTTTGGAATTATGAATTAGGTAAGAGATTAAAATTAAGTATAAAATACGTAAGAGTCTTAATGAGTTATTTTCAGTTATATAAAGACCAGTCAATGAATAGATATGACGAGGATATGCTCACTGGTTTTTAATAGTAATCAAATACATTTTAATAATAATTATGATAATAGTAATAATAATAATAATATTTGAATCATCCTCAAGCAAGAAGTGTTGTTGTGGTGGTGGTGCTAAATCTAATTGAGGAGGGAGGGAGGGGGAAACAAAGGGAGAGAGAGAGAAATAATAAACAAGGAAATTTTGTTAAATGGTTGTTGTATATAAAATATGAGTGGTTAGTTGTTAAAATATATTATATATATGCACAAATGGGGGGCAATTTCCCAGACAAAAGAGGGTGCCTCTCTCTGTTCATTGCAGACATAATAATGTATGGGCAATCGACTGTAAATCGCCTGTTATCAATCACTAGACTTGGGATGTTTATTCTCATTATAATAAGCTGCTGTTAAGCCAAGAATTAATCTTGAATCAACGTCATAATCTCACAAAAGTGAACTTGCAATCTTCTATCTTGTTGTAAGGAGTCACTGGAAAACTTTTATAATGATGGAATTCAGCTGAAGGAAAATTCGAACCTCTAAGTTTATAATGGTGTTATGTTCCTAGATATATCCGAGGATATTGGTCTTATTTATCATGGGGCTTTCAGTTTCAAACTATACTTCTTGCAAACATTACTAAATCAATTCCTCAAGAAAGTACTTAATTCAGTATATTTGTAAATTGGGGTAGATTTTTCAGTGATGACGTCATCTATAGTAAGTAAATGATTATTAATCATGTTTATTAAAAAGTAAAGTGGAATTAACTGGATACCCTTTGGGTAAATCCCTTTCTGTGCCATATCCATCTTAATACAATGTGCAATTAATAACGTTTAGAACATACTAAAACGGCACAATGTAATGTTTTGAATTGATGAAGTAAAGAGTATCGAGGGCTGCAAACATCCCAAGCCTACACAACATAAACACACGCCCGCTCGCCTGCGCGCCCTCTTTCGGACTGACCGCCTGGATATGCAGGTTTTTTCTTTTTATTCATTTATACAAATCGACTAGAAGAGAGTGAGAGGGGAAGGGGATAATATTGATCGTCTGGTTCTTCAGTCCTTGAGATGGAACAGAGGGGATGCGAAGCGTGGTGATGAAACAGCTGATGAATGTAGTAGGGATGTTACTGGTGGTTGTGATGATGGATGTACTCCTCCAGCGAAGGGCAGGAGTAGGGATCGAAAGCTATGGGGTCCACCGACCTCGGGGAAGTCGTTCCAGGCAGAGAGGACCGAGGCGGCGGCCATGGCTGATGCTGCCATGGCTGCCGCCGGACTGGTCACGCCCTGGTGCAAAAGTGGGCTTTCAGGTGCTGGAGTCTCTTCCTTGATCTTGGGCGGCTCTGGACTGCTCCCTGGAGGCTCGGGTGAACCCTCGATGTCTAGCTCGGAGTCCGAGTCGTCCGAGTCCAGAGGAATAAGACCGTTCTTGAAGGACTTGCCACTCCGGTCGTAGCCACTACTGAATCTGAAAAGATGATATAATACATGATATTACTTCTAGTTGGAGGATTATAATGATAATGACATGGTTGGATACATTGGCAAGTGCGGTAAGCTGAGATATGACGTCATAACTCAGATTTACAAACATTGTAAATTAATCGTGATCCTATAAATCTGCGTGATGATTTCCATAGCCTCATTACAAGTCCCTAGCACCATACTAGTAGTCAGAACGCCGTATAGATAAAATATTTATTACAGGGGCGACGTTTCGTTAAAAGAGGCCGTCAACAGAACTTATAAAAACATGTTTGTGCTCAAGAATGTATCAAATGTAGCTAAATGGGTAAACATTATTTGCAATTAAGGACCTTAAGTCCACCAAGAACTTTGGACCATTTGCAGCCATACTTATCACGATGTAATTTCTACCCATGACAGCAAAGGTTACTGAGGCCATTAGCTTGTGGCCTCTATTATACCTCACATAAAAAATGACCATTACTGACCGTCATTATATAATGCAACCATACAATCATAATTACAACTAAAGAGCCAGAGTACTTCAATGAACTATTTTCAATAATTTCACAATTTTAACCCATATATATACATTCTTTAGATTTGCAATATAGTTATGCGGGCAAAAATTGCGGATACGCTAGAAATGCAACCAAATCCACATTCCTAAGTAGAGTTTTAAAGTAAGTAAAGAATCTATTCTTTAGAAGCCGAGGTGTCATTCTTTTTAGGTAGATGTGTCAGAAGCACTTAGCATTGTTCTCTGTTGTTATTATTATCATTATTGAGGAGGTGTATTCTTTTGGTGAATTGACAATTGTATTATTATTATCTTTATTCGTTAACCTTGTTATTATTCTTGTTATTGTCTCTTTTATATTGCTATACACGAAGATAGAGATAGATACATAAAGAAGGAGAAACCATTCATTGAGAGCTTAGACAGCAGCTGCGGCTGGGAAAAGTTCTAAGGCCAGGGAGGAATGACAATAAGTTCTTTTCAGATGGCGTTAGTAATAGCAGTGAAAACATGGAGGGGATAAAACACAGAAGATAATGATATTGAATTTCATAACGCCTAATCGGAGGCTTTGGATACAGGAGCAGCAGCTTCCAATGCACTAAGGGAGCTAGAGAGGAAGGAAGGAAGAAGCAAGGAAAGACCCCCCCCCCTCTTTTAAAGTACTGTTGGCATCAAGTAAGCAGAGAAGCCTGGCCTAATTAACTTAACGATATTTATTGTTAATGAGATCCTCTCATTAGTGGCCAGGGAACCAAAAAATGGTTGTTAGGGAAGGGTGGCCGTTACACAGAGAGAAGGGTTATTTTGCATATAACACAATTTAACGACAACTGTGAATATGCGACATGGCCAATATAACTTGTGGCCACCAAAAAAGTAGCATTTATATAGAGAAAAGGTCACTATTCATAGAAGGTTCATAATTATGAATTTGTTTATGTGGGAAAATTTGGATGGCCGTTATCGGCAAGTTACGGCTAACACAAGTTTGAGGGATATGTGTATCTTAATGCCACATCGAAAATTAAATATATATTAAAAGATGACTTGAGAAATAATGCTGTACATTAAATTTTCTAAAGATCCTAATAGAGAGAAGGAATAATGGAAGGATGCTTAGAAAATAATTTCGTGCAGAAGTTTATTGTAGATTGAAGGCGTCTATCGCATTTCACTGCTGTCATTATATTCACGTTATCAACATAGAAATGCGTGAGTCTTACTTCATACTTCCAAAACAGCGCCCTATAATATTTATGTAAGCTTTCAATGCTTGCACACAACAAAAATATATTTATCATTTGATTTTTTCGTCGCACCCTGTAATTATCCTTCGATTATAGTCATTGTTATTTGCTTCTTTCATTATTTATAACGAGGATTGAAGGGGTTTCATTTTTTATTCGCGTCACCCTATAAAATATATGTTAAATAAAGTCATCAAATAATTCAAATACCAAATATATTTCTTATATATGTAATATTTTTATTCTTACTCAATTGAGGAATTATTTTATTCATATAAAACTACCTACATTTTAAAGTATGACAAATTAAAAATATATATTTTTTCATAACTTATGTACTGTAAGCTATTAAATACACGACATTGATCAAAATTATTAATTAATTGTGTATACGTTGTATTATTTTATGAATTTTATATATTTATATTGTGAGTGAACATTTTTGTATATAAATTTTTAATGATGTGATTTAAAAATATGAATGGGAATTCTTTGTATACTTGAAGAAAAAATATTTTTTTACCCACCCTCATTTTATAACATATCGGAAGTCTTTGTAAATAGATGTATTTATAAAAAAATGTATTGAAAAAAGTAATAAAACTATTCTATCGAGAGAGATTTTTTTTCTTTTTACTTCTGATATAATATACTGTATCGTTTATTAACAGAAACATTTTAAATACTTTATAACTCCCATATTTTTCCATAATTTATTCACCGCACCCTGTAAATTATCCGCCGATTATTATTATTGTTGTTACGCATCTTTTTATTTGTTCAGCTATTGAAAAGTAGTTGTTATACCTGTGAGTCAGCCATGCTTATGTAAACAATTTCAAAAAACCGCCGACTTTAAAGCATTCCCGCAATGACATCGGACGGGCTTTCTTCTTCTTCTATCATCGTCAGGCAGCATTCATGCTTAATTGTTGTTGTTATTATTATTTTGTTTTGTAATCCCCCCCCCCCCTCTTTCCTGCCTTCTGTCATGTCGCCTTGCGCCTTAGCATGGAACTCTACACCGTTTATGTCATCTCTTAATGAAACGGACTTATTTGCTTGCTCATATTTGTGTTAATGTACTCAGTAATCAATCAGTTTAAGTACTTTTATTCTCAAAATGGACACACAAAAACTACTACTGAAAATCCATCAGTTTAATGCTTTTATGTACTCTTACTAACTAATTCGACCAAAAATGTAGAAATCCATTAGCATATGTAAAAGAAAGTATGTTATGAAATAGACCTAAAAACTTGTCAAAATATGTAACTGAATCTTTAAAAAAAAATAATTATCAAAAAGACACTTATAAATGTCAAAAAAATTATATATTAATAGACTTTAAAAAATATCCAACTATATATTTTATCTGTTGGATATATATTAATAATTTTTTTTTTGGATATTTGTCAAAAGGTATATTTACTTGAAAATATGTGTTTATTTGTGAAAACGACTCAAAATAATTCAAACTTCATATATATTGGCCTCGGACATTGTTTTATTCTAATATTAAAGCTTATAAATTGGTCCAAATGTAACAATATTTGTGAAATTGTGCTTTGATGAACAAAATAGGCTTTTATGTCTGACCATAATGCCTCAATAAGTTTTTACATCTGAAATATATATAATTATTGTTTAGATGTTTTAATATCGAACAAAATATATTAAATTTGTCAAAAACAAATATCTTATATTTAAAACTCCTTAATCAATGTGCTCAAGGATTTAAAACTAAAAATATGAGTCCTTTCCTCAAAAATCTTTGTTCGTCAACTATGAAATGATATTCTATTGAAAATTTGTCAAAACATATTTGTCCGGGGTGGAGAGTAAGTTTACAAAAAAACGTCCTTCTTTTGTCTGTGAAAGAAAAAGAGTATTAACAGCTTGTCAAAAATGTCTTAATAATATCCATTTGTTTGTCAATGGATTATTATTATTTTAAAGAGAAATACATTTAAAATGTGTCAAAACGTATTTTAAAAGTATTCATTTGTTACACTATTTGTACACATATATGTACTAAAAAGACATCCTTAGAGAATATGAGATACAAAAATATTTTATGACGGATTTATCTAGAATTCTAAGAGACGGAAGGTATTTTTTATTCTTATAAATATCATATGGCATTTAATAAAATGAGTAAAAAATATATTAAAGTATGTTGAATAAAAGTTTCTATCTTATCAAAAGATGATAATATTCATATAAAAACAAGAGAGCAAGTGAAATAACACTATTAGTTAAATATATTAGAATAAAACCAATCCAATAGAAAATAAAGAAATTGATTGCACTAAATAATACTTTGTAAAACTGTCAAAATATCACAAATTACTCATTAAACCTATATTTGTTTATATAAAATTTCCATATATTTTTTCTCAGATAAAGCTATATTCAACCAATAAAAACACTTTGAAGCTACAATCGTACATAAACACCTATTTCATAATATATCTAAACAAACAATTTCTTAAATACTGTATATATGTCTATTAGTCAGAGTTTTAATTAATGAGGCAGTAATTATCAATAGACTTTTTAAACTTTAATTGTTTTGTAACTTTTTTAATGTACTTTAAAAAAAACTCGCATATCTTAGTATGAACAATAAATAATATAATGGAAGACAAAATATCTTTTTTATAATGAAAGCTATTGATCTCGAAATATAAAGAGTAGAAACGTTTTAATCTGAATCAAAGATAATTTAAAAAAAACATTGTTTAACTAAATAATTATATTATCTTTCTAAAAAATAATGCATCAATTTTCTGGTTTTACAGCTTTTAGTTAAAATAACATTTTGCTGAATAATAATAATAATGATATAACCCGTATTATATTAAGAGCAGTCAGAGCCACATTTACTTTACTTTCTAATAAAAACTCTTTTAGCGATATGTGAGTAAATAAAATTTATGCCGTCAAACATTTTTCCTTCTCTGTGTTATTTTATATAGAGAACGGCTTCACTCAAAATGATGTTTATGGTTTAATAGTGTATATTTTTAAGGCAATTGCATAATTTATTATTCAGGTGTGTTTTTCTGTATATAATTTTTATAATAAACTTACAAAAAAATCGTTTAAAAATATGGGAAAATATACTTTTAAGTAAATATTATTTACTATTAAAAGAAGAAGTACAAATATATATATATATATATATATATATATGTACAGCTGCATGTTCTTGTATATATCTATATATTTGAAATAAATTCATTAAGCCTAATAAAACATTGAAGTTTATATACCTGTTTGCTCTTTGATAGAACCTAAGTAAATAAAATCTTAAATAAATTCTAATAAAATGCTATAACTCAAAAAATATGTTTAACATATTTATAGAGTAAGAATTAATGTAATTTCCTTTTGTATTCTTGTAAATAGGCTAAGTTAATAGTGATAATTATATCAAAATTATTTAACATTTTCTATAAGGTTTTATATTGTTTGATATAAATATATCTTTTTTCTCTGAGTCGAAATGATGATATTTTTTATTTGAGATATGAAAAACCTTTTTATATTAAGGTCTGTGTGAAATTCCCCTTATCATTTCAGTTCTTTGCATAAATATGAATCGTTAATAATGCAAAAAAAAAGTTCAAGGAAACTTATAGAACAAGTCTATAAAAACTTGAATTGTTGATATTTTGGTACTTGATCCAATGGAATAAGTTAAATATACTATACTTATCGAACCAAATAATTAAAAAACAATATTATTTATCATTTAAATAAAAATTATGTATTTATGCAGGGTTTAATTTTAAAAATCAAACGAAGAATTAATTAAAAACATTGTAAAATGGTCATATTAAACGAATAATATCCAGATTTTTTTAAATATATTTCGATTCATGATAATACATTAGAAAGAATATTTAAAAATATCATGTAAAACATATGTTCAATTATTATTTCCAAAGAGAAATAATAACTATTTTAAAGCTGTAAATGTGACTGAGAGTCCTGGAATTTGATGCAAATTTACAATGAATAATCCGCTTCAATAAAAACAAAATCTAAATGCATGTTTTTTTAAATTGTTCAGTCATGTTAATGTTAATAGGGAAACCTGCCAATGTGACCACTTAAGGGAATTCATTAGAGTGCCCGTTATAGGCAGGTGGTCACTATGCACATAAGGCTAATAATTTTTTGCAGTCTTGTGATGCCGCCAACTATGGCTTGATCATATATTAATTTACATTTGATAATTTAAAGAAATTTTTCTGTGAGGTAACGAAAAAGTTGGACAAAAACCAAATTGATCTAATAGCGACCTAATTGTTCATTTAATGATTTACTTTCTTTTTGTCAGTATAGTTTTGGTATTAAATTAGCCTTTTTAAGTTCATTAAATATGAAATGCTTTTATCCAATATATAAACTTTCTTTTCTCTAATATAAATATACTTGAAATGCGTGGATTGATCATGGCTGCTTACATTTATTTTGATTTAATATCTTATAAAAGGCAAAACAAAGCCATATAAATAATATCAATACTTCCTTATTGTAGAAGAACGTCCCTTAAGTCTCATGTAAGATAACATGCTTTTTTGTGTAATGCAAATCTATTTGCATATGTATATATTTTTGTTTTAGTTTTGTCGTTTGAAGGTTTTCAGAATTGATTATTATATATTGCTTAAGTTTTCATGTTTTATATAATATATTTCTGTAAGCTATTTAAAAAAATAGAATGAATAGAACTTTTGATGTGATCATTGGCGCCACTTTCCGGTATTATATTTATATAAGAACAAATGATAGGAAAATAATGTTTTCATTAGTTGACCAATAAATCCATAGGATTTTTTGCGACAAGCATTATCCTTTCAGATATGTTTTGATAAATAAATATGTCTGTGTAACCTCTCATTATCTGACCCCTACCAAAGAAATTTCTTGTGTTCGATCAACAACTCCCAAAAGTTTTTCCTCTTAAAATACATTCAAAATTATCCATCAAGGATTTTTTGAATGATAAATAAGTAAGAAATTTAAGATGTTTTAGAAGTTTAATATAAATATATATATATATATATATATTGAATTTTCGTTCGCTTTGTAAGAATTAACTATATATAATTTGAAAAATAAATATAATAACCCAAGTATTTTAAGTAAGTGTCTTTTAATGTAGTCTTATTTTACAAACCCGGCCAAAATCCAAATGTAATTCCTTTTAAGATTTATCTTAAATTATCCACTAATTTATGGTACAAACAAATAACAATTTTTATTTCATAGTGGATAATAAGTATAAAATATCTCTGTGATCGTTATTCCCATTGCAATAATTAAATTAATTTTATGAATATAATAAGCTCCCTAAAAAGCGTTAAATACGCAAATTATATTCTGTTTATTTTTGTTTAGGGTTTTTAAATATATAGGAGTCATGTCACAATTTAGCAATTTTATTAATTTTTCCAGGTGGTACTGTGGATGACCTTACTAGATCTTATAATCTAATTTTTAATTTTATATTTGTTTTACTAATAAAAATAGTGGAGATATGAGGTAAGTTGATTCTCCCGCTGGACTTAAGGAATCTATAACTTTTCTAGGTGAAGATACTGTGCCAAATTGGGGTTTACCAGGAATTTACCTCCTACTCGCATTTCGACTCTTATGAATATTAAGCTTTTTCATCCTTAACAAGCATTATGACCATTTTGAAAAAAATCACAAAAATCGGTATATTTTTAGACGATACAACTGTTCAAATATATACTCTTACCCGAAAAGTTATGGCTGTTGTAAAAACTAAAGCATAAACTTGTAGAGATAATGTAAGTCGATATTGAGTGCAAACAAAAAATGAATTAATATTTAAGTGGGAGTTTTACTTTTCGAGTTGTTCTCGCTGTTATAAAGACTAATGCATATTAGTACTGTATCAATGATACTAAGTCATTATAGCAAGATTAATGCAAAAACATAATAATATCTATAACATAAACCGAACAAATTAATCTACCTGTTTTTGGCCGCCGCAGCTCGATCCCTTTGTCGTCTATTTTTGAACCAGTTTCCGACCTGTGTGGGTGTGAGTCCCGTGGCGTTGGCGAGCTCGCGTTTCTTGCTAGGATTGGGATATGGATCCTGTAGGTACCATTCTCGTAGGAGGCTCCTTGTTCGCTCCTTGAAGCAATGGGTCTTTTGTTCTCCGTCCCAAATGGTCCGAGGCAGAGGATACTTTTTTCGTACGCGGTACTTGTCCACGGGTCCAAGGGGTCGGCCCCGTAGCTTCTCGCCTCTTGGTAGTGTGCCTCTAACCAAAGCGTCTGTAGCTTGACGTGGGAATCCTTGCCTCGAACTTGGAGCTCTCCAGAATGCTGTAGAGCTCCCGGAAGTTCCCGATGTGGAAGGCCACGATGGCTTTGGCCCTTAGGACGGCCTCGTTCTTGTTCAGCTCCTCTGTGTTGGGATGGGCCACGGGGAGAGACCAGAGGAAACGACCCAGGCGCTCGATGTCGCCAGACTCCTCCAGCGTCTCGCAAACCGCGGCCACTTGACTCACGCTAAAACTCAGCGTGGGGAGCGGAAGCACCGGAGGCGAACAAGAAGAAACCTGAAGACCACTACTAGAACTACTACTCGAACTACTGCTCGAACTGCTGCTCGAACTACTTAGGACTGAAGCAGTGAAAGCCCCCCCACCGGCGACCGAAGACATGCTGAATTCATCTCCCGAAAATCAACCAAAGGAAATTGATAGCTATATCACATCAAACTGTTCTTCTTCTTTATTTTAATAATAACAACAATATAAAAACTATACTCACAAAAAAATAACTGGGAAAACGGAGGAGCAAAAAAGAGGGCGAGGGGGCGGAGCTACCACGGGAGAAAATGAACCAATAGGAACCCGGCGCACGGGAAGGAATTCTGTTTTTTTTCTTTTTCTTACTCACAATAGGGTCTACGACTATCAATGAAGGGACTTCATGTGTATATGGCTGGCTATACATAATATACTCATCGCAAGTGTGTATATATTACTTGTGTGTGTGTGTACAGCTCATCAATGACTTAATGCGCAAATATCTACTTGAGTCCATAACCGCAAAAAACATATTTTTACAATTTCTGCATTGATAGGCTCAGGCGGCTCACACAAAAATAATGATGCCTTTATATTCAACAACAGTATCTTACTGTCTTTTTAAATGACTCCTGATTCAAATATTGTTTAAATCCTTTTTGACGGCTAAAAAGTTAAATCTCCCAAGTAGATTTCAATTGTATAAAACGTAATGAACTAATATAATTCTCTGTTTGTGTGTGTGTGTGAATTTATACTATTTATGAGCCGTTTTAAACCTTCCTTTTTATGACTGCTCCAAAATCATTATATTAACTTTGTTTTCAAGTCGATAAGTATGAATAAAGATTTACTTTGATGTTAACTTCATGCCTCTGAAGCAGAATATATGAGTATTCCTATTTTGATTGCAATATTACTCCCTGACAATCGCTTTTCTGTATTCACTATTATTTTTTTAACATCTGTTTTGATGTATATAACACATTATTAATAAGTATTATATTTAGGCAATGGAAACAGTCTTTTTGCTTGGATTGAAATATCTAAAAAAACGTCTCTAATATTCATATTGTTAATATTTGATTTGTGATGAGTCTATATGAACACCCTTTAAAAATGTATTTATGAAGATACCAATATACAAATGGATCCCCAGTTTGTTATCTACTTGGAATCACTTGTACATAATATTAAAAAATAGTTTGTTAAGTAGTTTGATTGAATATTATCAATTATATAAGTTTATCATATTTAGAATATGCCACATTTTTTGTATTCGATGATAATATAGCTGTTTTATTATTAGGCGCCAAGACTGCAACCCTGAATTGGGATGAGTCTAAGAGTTCACTTCATATGTGTATGGTCCTCATATAAATATACTTGCTTCCACAGTAGATCAAATGATAAAAAAATCCAATATTAATACTATTCTTTATTGTTGTTACACTCACTTCAATAGGAATTGGGATAGGTATTTTAAAAAGGACTCTGTAAATGTTCATGTCTCTCATAGGAAATATAATTATTGTTTATAAGTTACGGCTAGTCTTGAGAGTGTTGTGTTTCATCAGAATGAAAAATGGATAAAAAAGTCGTATTATTATTATGGATTCTAAATTTGATATTTGTTTTTATAAGTATAACTAATATCTGCCATATAAACCACATTAGTCCTTTGTTATCTATAATAGGACTAAAAGTCGTAAATATAGACATATATCCAGCATTATAATAATCTAAGAAATACTAGGACATAATAAATACAAATAGTGGAGATATGTTTATTTATATTATATATATATAGTTCAAAAGAAGTCGACACACAAGTAAGTCTCCAAAAGAGGTATGAAAAATGGAGTCTCGACCTTATTACTTCAGTGAGGAACTTGTTAGGAGAGCTATTTATAGCTTAAAGTCAAGCAAGAAACCAGGTCCTGACCAATTCCTCCTCTGGCTTGTAAAAACCTGCCTCACTCTTTTATTGTTCGCCTGACCAATCTGTACAATTTAGTTTTCTCGTCTATTTATACTCCGAAGTGTTGGAGAACATCAAAGGTTATATTTATACCGAAGCCGGGGAAAAGTAATTATTTAGAGCCACGAGCCTTCAGACCAATAACGCTAACCAATGTAGCTCTGAAAATACTAGAAAGAATGATACAGTGGAAGACCTATAGTGATGCAATTTGGTTTACCAAATCAGTTTGCATTTACGAAAGGCATGTCTACTGATACGGCTATCAGTAGATTGGTTGATTCCTGCGAAAGTAGCTACCATAGACACCGAAGAAGCCCTCGTTGTCTTCTTGGATATTGATGGCGCTTTCGACAGAATTGGCTTTGACCATATCCTTGACGCCATGAATAAATACCACATCTATGAAAAAACCATTCATTGGTACAAAATCTACTTGAGGGTAGAATTGTTGTAGCTGAGCTTGGAGGGGAGAGTGTATCCGTAACTCCCACCAGAGGGTGTCCTCAAGGGGGGATTTTATCTACTCTGGCATGGAACCTAGCCTTCCAAGAGTGTATGGACCAACTCAAAAAACCAATTAAAATGGTTGCTTATGCAGATGATCTGGCTCTATGTGTAAGAGGCTCTGATCGGCAAACTCTTGCCAGTTTAATGCAAGGTGCTCTGAATAAACTGACGGATTGGGCAAGCAAGAGAGATACCATCTTCAGCATTAGCAAGACTAAATATATGCTTTTTTCAAACGAAGAAAAAACACTGACGTTCCCTGCACCTGTCTGGAACTCAAATCGAAAGAGTTCGTACCTTCAGATATCTCGGTTTAATTATTGATGATAATTTGCAGTGGAAAAAGCATTTAGAATATGTCATTTCCAAGGCAAAAGGAACCTTTTTGCTCTCAGAGCTTTTGTTGGATCGGATTGGGGACTTAGCCCACTTAAGTCTAAAATGGATCTACGTAGCGTACGTAAGGTCTATTGTGAGCTACGGTGCTATTGTTTTTGGCACCAAAACTTCAAACAAATGGATATCTAAAAAGGGAGCTCAGCAAACTACAGCGACTCGGTCTCATGAGCATTACTGGGGAATTAGGTCTACACCAACGGCAACAATGGAGGTACTCTGTGGGTTAATGCCACTACATCTCTATATATGGACGTGCATGTCTGGTCAGGATTCAAACTAAAATTGAAAACCCATTGAAATGGTTTGACCATTTGAGTAGAGGACATCAACATATCTTGACAAATATTTAAAAGTCAATGATATCCCAACTCCTCCTCCTCGTATACCTTTCTGGTCAGAAAATCTAAGTTACGAAGTCAAATACGTATGGTGCATCCATGACTTCGATCTCGTAGGCTACACTGATGGCTCAAAAATCGATGGTCAAACAGGTGCTGGTTGGGCTCTGACTAGAGGTGATATTGTGCTTGATCAAAAGACCTTGAGGCTCAAGGAACAGACACCGTTTACCAAGCCGAGGTGGAGGCTATAAGAATCTCTCCATTAATCTCCAGGAGATAAAATAGAGGGACAAAGATTATTAATCTTATCGGACAGCCTATCCGCTATTAATAGTCTGGACATGAGACCAGGTGAACTCGTGTCAGCTCAAATTATCGCTTGCAAAAACGCCATAAGCAGGTCTACATGCACGATCACAGTCGGATGGGTAAAGGGACACAACAACAGTACTGGGAACGAGTATGCACGCTTTGGCTAAAGACGGTGCAGGAAGGGAATCCTGTTTCTGTTCCTATATCCATTAGCCAAACAAAAAATGCCCTCAGACAAGCGACTTAAAGGAATGGCGGGCCGCTTGGCGTGCAATGAGCACTTGCCGCCAGTCTAAACTCTTCGTACCAAATCCCTATCTCGGGAGCAAGATTTTTAAGTATAAACGAGCCCAAATCTGCGTCATCGTTGGAATGGTCACCGGTCATATCGGCCTCAACAGGCATCTTTACAAGATGGGAAAGGCCATAACTCCAATCTGCCGACTCTGCGAAGATGAAGAAGAAACTCCGTATCATCTCATTTTTGGTTGTCCGCCATTAAGACAAAAAATGGCACTTGAGGGAGAGATCGGAGAGCAACGTTTATCCCTCGAGATTTTCATTTTTAAATCATTTAAATGCTTAAAAATATCTGAATTACTATATATTAATAAAGATAGCTCCTAGAGAGTATCACTACCGGCTGATACCGGATTAAGTTCCGGTGAGGTGGGGTTCCAATCTAGGAGCTA
>CP045897.1:15434444-15453256 GCA_013387185.1 Caligus rogercresseyi | reverse complement strand
CTTCCATTTACCTATGATTTCTATTACACTACTGAATTCCCCAAAAAGGTATTTCCTAGGACCAAAATCCTTGATACCAAAGACTTATATCGTAATGATGCAATCAATGAGTTGAATTGTACTATTAGGCAAGAATGATCAGAGGACAAACTATAGACTAGGGAATGTGTTTGTTTGTGAATAGCATATTTAAAAAAGATTTGAATATGGTATTTTCATCGACATAGTAATCATAGTGTAGTTTCTTCGTTGGGTCGCTAGAGAGAAAATATGTGATTGAACCAATGTGTTGAGATATGAAAAGATGGCGTTTTTTGAACGTGATTAGTTGAAAGAAATGAAAAGGAATAATAAAAAAGCAGTTGACATTATCCTACATAATATTACTTCAATCACGACTATGGAGGAGTGGAATTCAATTCAGGAGAGTAATATCCTTCTTTAAAATGACTCTTCTCATGTCATTTGTAAATCCTTTCAAATTGCATCTATTTTTATCAATTATATAAAGCAACTGTATATAATAAATATAAAACGATAAACTACTCTAGGCAGCCATCTTTGTCATACTTTATGTACTGACAAAGTGCTTAATTCTAGTACTCTTTTACACATATTAAAAGTAAAGATGCTCACAAAGTCGAGTCAACCAGAATCAGGATGTAAGTGCATTTTGGTTCCAATGTTTTGTTCGTTAAGCATTTGACATAGTCACTCAATTTAGCAAATATTTCAGTCATATTCTATTTCTTATATATTTGGTACTTTTGTACGTGGACACCAAAGGATTTTAAAGCTTTTATTATTTTTACCTATCTAATAACTGAATACTCAACAGAGAAGAAAAATTCAGCTCCCTTCCAAAAACTCTTCAGTGTCTAAGATGGCTGCCCCAAGTGTTGAAACAATTTCGTGGTTTTGGAAATAGAAAAAAAGAAATCTGAAATAAAAATCCATGACGTCATTCTATGTTATATTAAAAAAATTATACCATCAATGTCGTCACTCGTTATTTCGTTTGACATTTAATCTATTTTTTTGCCTCTCAAGCATTGTTTTTTGAGATTTTGACTGCTCATGGGATAATGATTATATGTAATGCCTTCCTTATTTGCCTCGTCACTTTAATAATATATTATGTATATTTCATAGTCAAAGTGGATTAAGGGAGCTTTCATCAATTACGGACTCCCTTTTTTATATTCAGTATATTGTGCATCATTATCAACACATTGTTTTTCAAATAAACATTATCTAGGCAACTGTACTGCCATTCCCCATTTAATATCTTTATGATGATTTGATTCCTATGTAATATTTCATGTGGAGAAAGAGAATAAATAATGAGGCAAACTAATACATCATCATTACTCATAAAAAGGAAGAATTCCATAGAATTATAATTAAACAAATCCTTTATTTTTTAATACTCTTTTTATAATCCACATTACACACATAACAACAACAAAAATAATGATAACATTTGCCCTCTCTGAATGACATCCTTCCAATGACATTTGATCCGGCTTTGTTATTTCTGATTATACTGTTCCTTATAACAACATAGGAGGAGGAGGAGGAGGAATGGAGTAAACCTCTAAATACCTTTGGCTAGGAGGAAGAATAAATTCCAGGGCGCCAGTGCTTATAAAATGAAACCTGAGTCTCCCTATCATTTAATTCGTGTTTGTGAACAACACAGAATACATACATTAAGTTCCTTAAAAGTAGATAGTATCTTGATCGTAAAAAGGAAAATAACAGTTATGAAAGGATAAGGTGAGGGGTTGCGTGTTGGTATATGAAATTAATGTTCCGTAGATTTATTTATAATTTATAATCATATATTATAATCCATGTTTAACAATTCCATATCAGATTTACTGTTTTGATAACTTATTTTTTATAAAGTATGTATACACACGTATATTAAGTTACTGATAAGTACAATATCATCATTAAATTAATAAAACAGAAATGATGAGTTCAAAAGACTGCGTGTTATTTGTGCAATATTGTTCCGTAATTTATTTGTAAATATAAGTTATATTTCCACTTTTTAAAATAATATTTATATTTGTGAATAAGTATTTCAGTTCATATTAACAAACGCTAAAATACTTTTACATCTTTGAAAGTTTTTTTTTAAACAAGGGGGTCATGAATGCTTTCCCGTGTAAAAACTATTGATATATTATTATGTGTAGTACTTTTGCGAAGGAAAACATTAAATCAAGTTTTGTTGTTACCTTTCTTATGCGGGCAGAAGGTCCAAAAAGTTATTTTAAAAGCGTGGAATATAAGTGAATATTAAAGGACAATTTAAAATGGATTATAAAAAGTATATAATAATCTAGGTCTAATGAAATTAGAAACTAAAAAAACCATTCTATTGAAAGGTTCATTTGCGATATTTTTATATATACCTTCTTCATAGGCTAAAATGATGATTATAATTATAATTTTTCCTTTTCTTTTAAGTCGGAATCTTTTATATAATTGAATTTGAAGTTTTATTGATAATGATTGCAAAGAAAAAACTCGAAGTAATTTCATACTTAATTTTTACATAGGACATACTCCATATTCTTACTAAAAAACTTTTTGGTTTGACAATGTTAGACACCTCAGAAATCACGAATGTTATGAAACTTAAAAACGTTTCATCGTTTTCGAATATATGCATCAAATTATCTTAGCACACATAATTTGACTAACAATTTATTTATTGACAATATATTTTAGTACTTTATATATATATATATATATATATATATATATATATTATATATATATATATATATATATATATATATATATATATATATATAACAATGCCGGTAGCATCCACTTGTTACTAATATAGTTTTTAAATACTATATATTTTAATAAATTGTATCTTGTGACATATAACAATTTATTATTTTTTAGTAAAAAATACTTCTATAATTGATGAGAGTAGCAGTGACTAACAACGGTGGCATACCATAAACACTTCATCTCATTTTCTTGACAAACTTTGAATAAAGGAAGAGGGTTCCTTTTAAATATATGCATACGATTTCATAAGTAATAATAATAAATAATACAGTTAAGCACTGAACAATAGTCATATACGTATTTGAATACAAAACAATCTTCATGCGATACGCATTTTAAAGACGAAGTATGATAAACAACAACCGTTTATACTTTCTAATAATAAAAGAAAGATTTTAAAGTGGCTGTTTGTGAATGCCAAGTTTTTTAAAACCGAAGATTTTCATTAGCCCCTAGGAGTCTGATGCAGAATGAGTAAAGTTAATATTTTCCGAATAATTCGTGGCTGTTGATTATAAATTGCAGGGCAAAAATACGCAATTAAATAGGAAAACATTGTGTTATTGTAGATTGATTTCTTGCTATTCATTCGTAAACTATCGTGTGAAATGATTTTATTGTATTTTTCTAAATAATTCCTCCTATGTATTTTAATTGATATATAATGAATGTGAGTTGAAACCAACAACAGAATATGCCACTTTTTAAGGGAAATCGAAACATAAAAAGGAAGGAGAGTTAATGGGAATCATACTAGCTACTTCAGTTCGAACTATACACCCTTATATCATAGTCCCCAGGACCGATTGTCCTTTACAGAAAAAATATTACGCTGCTACTTCGCATTGACACCTTTAAACCCATAATTTTTTAAAACATTATCCGAATATATTTTTTACGAATTGATATATTTTTGAAAGAAATAGTTTCTTTGTTTTTCCTGTTTCATGTGTTCCATTGGGATGAATTTCTTCCCTGGAGCTTTAATTTTAAACTATAATGTTTATTCATGTATTTTTTAAATATGAAATTGATCCGTTTTATATGGATGTTTTTATTATTTGCATATAATAATATGAATAATATATGAAATGAAGAAAAAAAACCTTTCACCAAATAACTGGGGGCAATACGGATTCATGATGTAGTAGGGCTACCGTGTTCTGATTATTAATGTGAATATGCGTTTGAGTTAAGGACACCCCGAAATTGCTATTTGAACAGAGCCTCTAATAAAAACCATCCTCTTTTTTTGTGCCTATACGGTTCGATAGAATTGCATTCGACTAGGTATAAATACGCATTAGAGCATTAATATTAGTCCCCACTCGGGATACGAACTTGCACCCCCAATATTGAGAGTTGAACACGCTTTAACGCACATGACTATCGCACTCCCTTCTTTATTAATTATTGGGGCACAAAAAACATGATAACATTTTGATTAATCCCAATTTATAGGCAATACAATTGACCCGATTCACTCGTGTCTAAGTGAACATCAGCAATTCAGAGAGAAGAAAAACATTGTTTAAAACATAAATTGTATTTTCTACATGTATCTTTCATTCGCTGTTAAATAATGATTGTTGATCTTCAGTCATCATATCTGCCGATAAATGGATCATCACTCTCAACTATAAAACAAAATAGTTTAAGGAGTTACCAACTGAAAAGATTATATTTATTGATGAGTTTGCGTGAAGAATACCTTTTCGGCTGTGGATGATTTTAATACCGACTTGACATAGAAAGAGAAAAAAAACTGAAAACATAGAGACATCTCTCTGGCCTCTCTTTTATTATAGTATTAAACCTCACAAACCTCTCCCTTTTTCATAACATATTTTTACTAATTATTTTATTATTTTTACATTTATTACAAAAAAATCAATACATTTTGATGCGTTGTTTCTTTTATCTTCTAGATGAATTATGAGGGGCGGTCTTACTGTCTTCCTCCTTCACTTTCGTCGTCAAATCGGCCAGAAAAATGCTAAGAGAATTAATAAGCTTTGAGAGGAAGCCTAGAGAGCCTTCCGTGACGAGAGAGGCATTGAACTACTTACCATAAGAACAAGTCAGTCCCGACAAGAGGCGATGGAGTTCCTCTCGTCCAGGAATCCTGTCGAATAAGTGACTCCGGACACAGGGGGGAACTCCGTATCAAGGTTCCTCCTCTAGAGTTAAATAACTCAAGCTGTTTAATGTAACGCAATAATAATAATAACAGCTTTGTTATGAAAAAGGGAGAGGTTTGTGAGGTTTAATACAATAATAAAAGAGGGCCAGAGAGATGTCTCTTTGTTTTCAGTTTTTTTCTCTTTCTATGTCAAGTCGGTATTAAAATCATCCACAGCCACCTTTTCATTATCCCTATGTATCTACCTCGTTTATCGTGAGGGATACGCTCTAAAGATCACCCGCGATTGATGAAATCGGCGAAGTAGTCAAATTGATCTTAAATTGTTATTTTTACAATGCAATACTGTACTTCGACTATAAACAAAAACAAAACCTCACTTCGGGCCTGAGCCTCGTTGTCCAGAATGTACAGGAAAAAAACTTTTGGCATCGATCTTTTGAAAAACCAATATCATCTTTTTTTACTTCTAGACAGCAGTAAAGCCCCTGAGTCAATAAGAATTTGCTTGTAAAAAAAGGATTCTAAAAACCCCACGAAGCAGTGAAGTGTGATATAGCGAGGGATTACTGTATTTGTTTTTACGCTAGGTGAGGGTTGTTTTTTCTCCATTTATTTCAAATAATCAATTTATTGATCAAGAGTTCCTTCTTTCCATTCGACTCCTTTTAGAAGAACCAACCTGTAAGATATCAAACAAAAAAAGAGTTCTGAGTATTATTACCCTATGCGTGTGGCCTGGGTTAAATTATCCGCTTGGCTTCTCAGAAGGATTTCCCTTTCCTCCCCACAGCACCAACATCAACTTGCACTTTCCATCCTGAGTCGGGGAATAATATGTCGAAATGGAAATAAGGGGATTCGTCATGATTTCCTTCTCGTTTAACCCCTAGCAAATATTTTTTGTGTATATGCCTGTGTCATGATGGATGAGGCAAAATAATAAAGATAATGCTTTTTCCATCATGCAATCCGAGGCTTTAAAAGGCAGAGGGGAAGTAGAAGAGTTGTTCTTACCGAATGGAGTAAGTTGGAGCAGTTCCCTTTTTTGTCTTTAAATTACAATGGTAATTTCCCGCCATTGCTTTGTCTTTTAATGTTTAGATCAAATGTAAATATTGATTTTTCATGTCTTAAATGTAGTTTTTTTGTAGTAAATTTAGTGATGAAAGATAAAAAAGTCAATCAGCGTATACAATCTTTGTTACGTTAGAATAATCGTCTAATCAATATCAACCCTGATCGACGATCCATGTGAAACAAAAATATGAGGCAATTTTATTGATATATTACTTGGTATGATATAAAGTTTGGTTAGTATGTGCTTATGATTGATGAACTCTTCGACTCTATGGCTCAACCATTTTTGATTCGCCAATAACCGAAAAGCTATGGCCCCAGTAGACGTTATAGTAAACCAGTCATTCATGCTTTGATATTTTAAAACTTTAAACGTATATTAACTTATGTTAATCAATATTTTCTTTTCTTTTGAATTTATAATTGAGGAAAAAACTAGGTTCATGAAGTAACATTATGACGGGTAGCGTAAATTCTGGATGGTTTCAATTCTCCTTTTATCTCTTTGTGAGCTATCATTGGTAGTCTCATTTTTATCATCCACCCGAACAAAATGAGGGTAAAATATTAAACATGTAGGTTTCCTTTATTTTTTTCTTTGTCATTTTATCTATTCTATCGAGATATTTCACAAAATATTGTTCTCCCGGATTGTGAGCTCTAAAGACTGTTTATTATAGTAAGACAAAGAGGTCTATTTAGTCATGAAACTTATTTTCTTCCAAATCATACCATTTATCTCCATAACCATTCTTCGTCCCAAGATTTGTCTCTGATATTTTTAAAACAAAAAAATGTAATAACTATTTATATAATATTTTATCCTTATACAAATATAAAGATAAATAGCTAAAAATAGTTGTTTCGTATTAAATAGTTTTGGGAGTCAAAAAGGACCCAAAGGTACTATATAATATGTTATTTTATAACCTATGCGTAAAAAAATCGATAAAGTTTTATATAATTTTCAAACATTTCAGAAAACAGAATTTTGAAAAAATATGACAATTTTCAACTCAAAAGGGATCCCTGATGATCCTAGCACCATAGAAAGACTATATCAACAATTACAATAATAACATCCTTGGTCCAATAACCAGTTTTAGCAACGTTCATTTATGATTATGAAAAAATGATGAAATTCATTTAAAACAGCAATGTCGAAGACCCCCCAAGAAAAATAGGGATAGATAAGGAGTTTGTTTGGCCCCATTACTATTAAAGATCAGAGATGATCTTTAATATCACAAAAGAAAGATTGTTTCGCACTGTTGTTGATTGAATACATTTATAAATTTGAATATTTATCTGGTGTTTTTGGAGCAATTATTTATTAATAAAAAAAAGGTTTTATATGAATTTTCAAAATATATTCATATTAAAAAGAATGAAAGAATACTTAGATTTGATTTTATATAAGCTACATATAAATATTAAAATTATGATGTACTAGAGATATAAGCAAATACGTACTCTCCCCCAAAAATTGATCTTTTGATATGAGAATATACGATTACCATCTGGTAATTATGTTAGTGTTACCTGGATAGAAAGAGAAAGAGAAGGGAGGGAGTATTTTGCCTCACTTCTCTCCCTTCTTTTTTTCTTCCTATCCAGGTTACACTAACTGCCGTTACCAAATGGTAATCGTATATTCTCATATCAAAAGATCAATTTTTGGGGGAGTGTATGTATTTGCTTATATCTCTTAAAGTATAGCGATTTTTAGAACACCAAACATATCAAATGAAAGCTTGGTTAACCAGCTTTAATATTTTGGTATACTAAATCATGTCAATTTAATAAGTAGAGAGTTATATGTACATTAAAAAAGCCTATCTCGCGTACAAAATGACGCATATAATGGATTATAAATGCGTCAGAGACAAAGTAAAATTTTGAGAGGATACCTTGACGCACATCTAAGAAACACATTATGATTTATTTTTTTCATAATCGATTTCTTATAGGTCAATACAGGCTCTGAATCATATGATGTAAACTCAGATTGTACTGAATTCTGAATTGATAGAATGCAACCAAGGTCATTTTTGGATTTATCATCTAAAGTTTTACTAAACTTAAAAGTACTATTTTACTCTGAAGCGAACAAGTCATCTTCTACAGGCGAGTGAAGTTAATTGATACAAAAAGCTATGAAATAAGCTAACAATACACACTCCATTTTTTCTTTGTTTTTACTGAAAACTTTGTTTTATTAAAAAACATCAAACATACGTCTGGTAATTAGATTTCCTTTAAATTAATAATTATTATTGAAGTCTGTAACGTCCACCATTTTGAAGAAATTTGCGGAAAACTATATTTTTACTAAATTTTTAAAACTTTGACCTCGTTGCGCGACCTCGTAATGTTGACCGATTTTGTTCAAACTTTGTATGTCGTCTTCTTTTATCACCAAGAAACAGAAAATCCACAAAGTTGCTAACATTTCAAACATTTGAAAAATAAGAACCCTAATATATATATATATATATATATATATATATATATATATATATATATATATATATATATATATATATATATATATATATTATATATATATTTTAATTAAGTTAAACGTAAAAACAATCAACAAGGATACCCACAACTTTATTCACATAGTTACTGTCGACTTAAGCAAATCAGAGGAGAACAGTTCATTGATGTCATCTCTGACTCAACAATGAGCTGCAGTTTCAGTCAAAGACACTGGCAATCTCAAAATTGCAACCCAGATTTGACAAGATCTGCAGCATGAAGCAGGCCCACATCAGTCACTGAAAGATACACACAACTTTATTCACGTAGTTACTTAATACTTATCTAAAATTATTCATGATAAACGTAAAACAGACTAAAAGCCGCCTGATTGCATTTTTAATATTTTTTTTATTAAAGTTACATTTGATAAATTTATTAAATTCATAAATAATATGTTTAATGTAGTATTCCCATTAATATTAAAACTTTCATTAATTGCATCAAGTATTAAAATCAAATCAACTTTCAAATATTCAAAAGCAAGCATGTTTTCGTTCATTGTCCTTGTTCATTAATTATGTGCCAGAAAAATATATTGATAGCGACAGAAAGATGACATCCCTTTTAATAACGTTAGAATCATTGTTCTAAAAACATAAAAAATAATAATGTCTTCACAATGATTAAAGTAATGATGTCTTTGGTTTTTATATTGTAGTTTTTATATACATGCGTTAGTGTGTATGTATGTATATATATACTTATAATTGTTTGAGGTTAATTAACACATAAATAAAGTTTTGTTGTACGTCGGTACAAATATATATATAATACAGCTTGAATGGAACAGCCAAAATAGAGCTCATAAGTCCAAATCATTAATATAAACATTCATGAGTTCTGAGTATCCAACTCTGCACAGAATGGAAACACAAGCTTTCGAATTAAAATCAGAGTCCTTAAAAGTGGACGAGTCCAAGAGTCTGGATCCGAGTCCTTAGCCGTTGGCACGAATGACACGGAATATATGTCTTATTCGTCATAGGAAACGCCTTCTTTGATGATCACAGAGACCTGGGTTCATGTCCTAAGAAGAAATGAGGTGAAGAGAAATACTGGATTCTCCACGACTTCAGCATCCTTATTTATAACCCGAGCACTACAGTTTTTCTGCAATTCGAAATGTTTTATTTGCACGCAAAACTTATCATGATCAGGGACTTTATTATTTTGAGACGTCAAGATATTTGGAACAAAAAAAAATATTTTGCTATGTAGGTTATTTTGATCAGCATCAATTATCGGATTTTGAGCGCAAGCTTTATTCTTCCTTTTTTTGCTTTATATTGAATCGGCGAAATCCATTTACTTCAGAGTAGGAATACGGCCATTCACATTCACGGCAAGAACGGACACATTCAAATAGAAACATCAAAGCGTGCACAGCCAGTGCACCTAGCACGAAGAAAAATATATTTATAATTTTGAGGGAATTTTTATATATCCTCATTAAATTAGCACAAGAAATATCTGATAAGCATAAGATATTTCAAGTTTGATCTGAATGAAATAAGTATTCGAATAATTTATTCTCTTAGAATAGAAACCCCTTTGTTTGATCCTTCCTTATATTGGTTTCTGTACAGGATAATAACAAATACTTTAACCACAAGTTATACCCACGGTAAACTGGTGAATTATGGGAGTTGTTTCTTCTGCAAGAAATACAAAGAGACAGCATATCACTTTTTAGCCGAGTGTGAAGCGATCAAAGCGGGAAAAAGTCGCGTTAAAGGTTTATATTGATTTTAATATTGTCTTAACAAAAAATAATTTCTCCTTTTTTATTTAGGTCCTTTAAAGAGAAAATAAACTAGAGGCATATATACACTCAGAGAGTGTGTACCTCCGCCGATCCCACAACATTCCTATTCAACATTCTCCCTTTCACACGCCGATTTTCTAACTCTAATCATTGTTTCCTCTTTGTTAGCTCATTTGCATATTAAAAAAGCACTCAGAGACGGGAAGAGGAAGAAGTTTAAGGACGTCACTGGGTTACATAGTCCTGAGCTGATATATGAACAAAATATACGTCAATGAATATTTTTTTTAGCGTTTGTTCTTTCCTACTCCCTGAATAGAGACCCCATTTCATTATTATTATTAGTAGTTTTTGCTCATTTTGCATATTAAAAAAGCACTTAGAGATGCCAAAATTTAATCACTTGTTACTTTTGGCATTTCAACAACTCACAAAGTTCATTCGAATCCGTTCAGTACTTTTTGAGTTATCCTGCTGACAAACTAACAAACCAACAAACGCCAGTGAAAACAATACCTCCTTCGGCGGAGGTAATTATATCTTAAATAAAGTTTTCATTATTCTTTACAAATTCAGAAGTACCCAAACAACTATTCCTAATTTTTTTATAACAAATTTAGATGAGTTTTTTAAACACCTCATTCATTAGTAATTTTTATCATAGTGTAAGTTTTATCTTACGTTCAGATAATCCCCCCCCCCCCCCTCCCAAGAGATCAATCATTTGTCCATTTTTTACGTTCTTCTTATTGAGTTATTTCTTGTGATATTTTATGTATATATGCGTAAAAGATCAAATAAGTTATGTTGTACTGAGGTAAAAAAACAAAAAAAAACTTCTCTTTACGATTGGAGCACTGTGAATTTAGTATATAAATACTTTTTATTCTTCTTCGAAAACCAGTTTATTTATAGTCATTCATAAGGGCATCTAACATAAAACTAGAGGCATATATACACTCAGAGAGTGCAAACCTCCGCCGTCAAGGGGTCCTTATGAGCCTTCCGAGGCGGATTTTTCACGACTGGGGCGGCGTAGAGGGACGGGGAGGGTTCCCCTCGACGGAAATTCCAAGAGAAAGACGCTCCCGGCACCCGATTTCACAGTACAGCGACATCTATTGGCAGAGTAGGCTAACTTGAAATATTTATTAGTATTTAACTCATTTTGCATCTTAATTCTGCACTCAGAGATGCCAAATTTAATCACTTGTTTCTTTTGGCACTTCTAACAACTCCACAAAGTTTCATCCGAATCCGTTCGGTACTTTTTGAGTTATCCTGCTGACAAACCAACAAACCAAAAAACCAACGCCAGTGAAACAATACCTCCTTCGGCGGAGGTAATAACAATGTCACAGAATTTTGAGTAAGACCAACGTAGCAAACCTTTAAATAAATATTATTACAATGTGATGGGTCATGGAATAGTAAAATGAGAAAACTAAACAAATAAGTATTCATGTAGTATACCAATTAGTTCAAAGGTAAAAAAGAAAACAATTTTATTTTGAAATATCTAAACATTTAATTACATTAAGAGCGGCGGTGGCTATTGATCAATGTAGGTAGGTTATCTTGAATCTTGTTAGTGCAACCATTGTTTGCAGTTTTACAAACGGTTTGGAGACAAACCCATACAATTTTCCTATATGAAACTTACCAGGACCCTTCTCCAAAGCCTTGTCAATCCGATCACATATCTTGTTGAGTAGATAATAACTTCTGAAGTTGGGAGCAATTGTTTTTTCAGGATAAAATAATATGATTTTCTCGAAGAGGAGAAAAAACCCAGCTGTCATCCTGCAATAAAGCTTAACTTCACTCGTAGCTCTTGAGTTGTGAAGATCAACTCAAAGCTAAGAATTTCATTCTTAAGAACATAAACTTTCTCCTTGCATGTTATTTTAACATCCTTTGAATGAATCATTCATATATCACATTTAACAATTAATTTAATAAATCAAAGGATGTTTCATTCGTTTCATCATCACTGAAAATGAAACATCGCTTTGATTATTATACCTATCAATAATGTGAGTTGCCAACTGGAAAAAAATGTTTTTTTCCTAGTTGGTGAGAATCAACATGTTTCTTTCTAGTCGGTAAAATAGGATTCAAAGAAGATTCTTATGTTTAAGATAAGTCTTTTTTGAGCTGAGTAGAGAATCATTATGGGTTTATGTTTTGTAAGTAGTGTCATCATGATGGTTAGGTCGATGCATTCTTCTCAATTTTTCCTTCATGACGAAGATGGTGGTGATGTGCATGTAGAAGTTTGCTATCGACTGGTTTCCTACAACGTTTTTTTACCCTCTAAAAGAAAATGGTTAAACATTATTACCGATATAAACCAATAATTATCAGTGTTTGCATAACTCCCATCAATTGTTTATATATTGAATTTATAGTATTTTCGGTAGATTTTTATGATTATGACATGAAATGATTTAAATTTTAATTTTATTGCTTATACTTTTTAAAAAAAATTCACCTATTTTTATTATTTAATGTTTTTAAGTTAAAAGCGTAAAAAAATTATTTGTGGAAAATTTGAAAATAATTTGACTTCCTTCAACGACCTTAAATTGTTTTTTGCTTAATAATAGAAGGAAAAGAAGTACTTTTTATTTAATGAAAAAATCTTCAAAGCATTTTTTTTGGGTAAATCAATAATAATATACAAAATAATACAAATTATATTTACTCCTATTCCAGATAAGTTTTTGAAGTTATTTTCTTATGGTACTTCCTTTTCTCTTGTGACTAATGCTTTATTTTCCCTTTTTTAAGTACAAAGTATGACTAATATATATATAATAATAATAATAACTTCTTTGAAGCTTAAAATAATCAGGGCCGACGAATATTGAAATACCTTATGCGTAGTGCAGATGAATCGTGAACGGAAAATCAATGAATAATTTTGTAATCCGCTTATATTATTTTCTTGTTTGTTTTATACTATTTCCATCAGAAAATAATGGGCTTACATTAGACACAAATGGCTCTATTACAACATAAGTCGAAATAAATGATGTATTTATAAATATGGTTATTTTTATTTTGTCGACCGGAAGTATAGATATGCAAATATGGTATATAACAACTAACAATAAGAAAATGGCGAATGTAGGGGGGAAAATATTGATAGCATATTATTTACATATAAATGTATCAATCACCAATCATCATAACTGCATCCTCTTGAATATATACTGATATGGTTCATTCCTTCGAATTATATCCAATATCCCGAGCTCATTGTGACATGACGAACTCGATGGCTCAGTTTGAACTCCTGATATGGTACAGCCGTTGTGACTAGATAAGTGTGATGGCTCTTTTTCGGTGTGTTTGGATCTCCAATATACGATAATTGTGCCTTTGAAACCCAATGTTCCAAATGCTCTCGTGCAATTCATGTTTTTGAATTCATACATAACAATAATAAACTTAAACCCTACAAACTTATTTTACATGTAATGTTATCAAGTTCACATGGAATTGATTGGCGTGAAGTTCTGCCCTCAATGACATTTATATTAAAGTAAGAGAAAGTGAATTGCCGGGTCACTTAAAGGATGCATTTGACGTAAAAAATGAATTATAAGGTAAATTATTTAACGTGGAAATGCACACTGACTATATGAGAATGAAAGTTAACGAGCAAATGTTTGGAGGTCCATTATATATATTTATTTTTATATAACTTTGCGTTAACTTGGTTTTATAGATTTTTTTATTACAAAAAAAGCAATGCACTTTTAGAAAAACGAACGTAAACCACAAAAGGTTATCAAATCAGCATATTAAGCCTGTAAATATTTCGTGTAATAAATATGCCCCTGACTCATTTTTTCACTAATTTATATTGTTTGACTGAGGAAATACTTTTATTGAGTTGGCATTTTTGTTGAGGGATATATTTGGCGTTGTTTTAGATTTAAAAATAAGTTTAGGAAAACAAAAGCGAAACAGAAATTTTGATTTCTGAATATATCAAGTTTTAATTATATATATATATATATATATATATATATATATATATATATATATATATATATATATATATATATATATATATATATATATATAGTGATTGATAGATGAGTACTCATTTCAATTTGATGACTATACAAATTCAATCATATCTTAAGTACCAATGACTTCGTTTAGTATATGTATATTTTATGATTATAGAGATGATGCGTGCGTGTGAATTGATCTTTATTTGTATCCAATATGTATACAATTCCTGAATATTATAAAAAACCCAGATATCTTTGTGTGAGATAAAAGTGGTATAATTTTAAGTAAATTATGACAAAAAATATCACATGTGTTGGAGAACAGCAACACAAAGTCAAACTTTGTACTAAAATGAATTGATATTTTAATTTCAAATGAAACCAAACATTAAAAGTATCGTAAAATCCATTATGGAGTTATAATAATCTATTTACGCATAATACCAGCTAACCAAAACATGATTTCTTGAATTTTAGTTCTTCTAGAAGCATTTATAAAGATCCATGGACAAAAAACTATTCCCAAATTGGCGATTAGAGAAATCATATTGGTGAAATATATTTTGTAACAAGTTTGTTTTGACATAAAGAAATTGACTTTTACTTTGCACCAACAATGGTTTTAGTCAAGTAGTTTTCTTTTTATTACATTTTTAAAATCAAAACCTAGCTGACATATAGTATTAAACAAATGTTTAGTCTCTGATTTTTTTTTTTGCCTATATGGTTCGATAGAATTGCATTCGACTGGATATAAATAAGCATTATATCATTATAATTAGTCTATCGAACCTAGGATCTTATCAAAGAGGTAGACCAAAAAAAAAAAAAAATGAGGTAGACCAAAAATGGCCATCCCCTCTCGGGATTCGAACTTGCACCTCCAACATTGAGAGTTGAACACCCTTAGCACGCACGGCTATCGCACCCCTTAAATTTTAATGTCTTTTATTTGAGAAAAAATAAGTATTCGCATCTAAATATTCATTTATAGAGTACATTTTCTATAAAGTCCTTTTTTATTTATCTAAATATACTCTAAAGTCTTTAATTATTCGAATCCCGGTTCTTATAAAAAACTGTCTTATCCATTCTTAAGTCTTTTAATTATTTTCCCCCGCAAAACTTCTTCTTAGTGTGGTCTTTAAAAGAAAGCAAAGAAACTTTTTCTAGGATAATTTATTTACTCTTTGGATTCTTAACTATTTTAACTGTGGGTATGTTATTAACATATTCTAAGAACTTTGATTGTGTGTTTTCCTAATGAGATGTAGGAAAAATTAACATCTGTATTTGTGGATATATGTACACATACGTTGGTACTGAACGAACGAAGAGAGAAAGAGAAGAAGAAATAAATTTAACAGTTTATACTTATCTTTATTTCCCTTCAGTGCTAATGAATGTTTATATATTTATGAGTAAGAAATTGTTGGTTAAGAAGAAAGCGTAAGAAGATATTAAAATTTATTATAAAACACAATGGAACTGATGAGAGCTTAAATAGCTTAATTTAAATATAAACAATTGTCAATTTTTATTCATACAATCTTGAAAATGACATCGGGTAAAAGACAACCGCCAGTATGCATACACTTATTCAGTCGATTTTTGACATTAATAGCTATTTTTTTAATATATCATTCGGTATGTTGGCAAGTGCATGACAAATGTTATTCTTGAGGTGTGCTACGGTCCGTGATCGATCCACATAAGTCAGGGATTTCAAATAACCCCACAAAAGAAATTGTACAAGGTCAAATCTAGAGAGGGTCTCGGACATTGGAGATCGCCTCTGAGAGAGACGAGGTCGAATAATGTTGTCGCAAAAACTTATTGAGTTTCATGCTGTGAAACCATACGTCATTCATTTCTTCGAGTTTTGAAAGGAAAAATTATTCGATCGTGTTACAATGTACGTTCGTTTACCTAAAAAACCATTATTTCTATTTACGACATCGCTGGATAGACAATTAACCTTGTTCACAATTAAACGGCTTCTGGTTCATGTCTTTTACCTTGGACCAAAGAACAACATTCGCAACGCCATTGCCAACATACCAATTGATATGCTGCAAAGAGCAGCCACTAATTTCAAAAATCGACTGAATCAGTTTATGCGTAATAGTTGTTACCATCTTTCCTTTGTCAATTTCAAGACTGCATAAAACAAAAATTGGGATACTGTACGAGAAGCGAATATATAATCACGGCACTATTTAAGAATTCGCTCCTTTTCCAGGGACTCCTTTATTCACTTTAAAAGTCCATAGTGTTTCCTGGAAGTAGTACAATCTGAACGACTTAACTTTCCCACGAAAAATGCCTCTTCTAGATGTAGAATCTTTACTCTAGAACGCATTTCAACCTACATTAAGAAAAAGTTTAAAGATAAAAAAGCCTCTGGAATCGATGGAATTGATGGAAGACTATTTAAACGCCTTCCGAAGAAACTGCTCCTTTCCTTCTTCAGATAGGAGAATCCATGGAATTGAAAGGCAAGCTTCCCTAATCCCTCACCAGGGGAGAGTTGTACTGGTTCCAAAAAAGGTAATGGAACGGACTTCAATCACTGGAGGCCAATTACTGTTCTTAACAACTCTTACAGGATTCTTTTGGGTATTTTGGCCCAGGAGATGGAACCGGAACTAAATAAAAAGATTAGTATATCTCAAAAAGGTTTTTTAAAACACAGAAGAATTTCGAATGTTTCACGAAACGTGCAAGCTGTTATTGAGTCTGTCAATAGGCGGAATAAATTCGGAGCAATCATAGGAATTGATTCAAAAAAGCCTTTGACTCGATTTCACATGTCCACATTCTTCGATCTGTAAAACGTTTTTTGCACCCAAACATTTCTTCAATCCTGTCCAAGCACTCCTACTTAATGGATCATCTTTGATCTTTGTTGGAGGTTTACAGGGAAATCCATAGAATTGAAAAAGAGCTGCAGGCAGGGCTGCCCATCTGCCCCTCTTCTATTTGTTTTAGCAATGGAAGAGTTAGTCCTTCTTCTAAAAAAGAAATATAATGGATTTGGGGTTAAGATGGCAGATTCCACGCATCTCATCGATTTGTATGCTGATGACGTAACACTATCGGTTGAAGCCCATACGGAGACCCAACTCATCAAAAGAGTTGAAATTCTTTTGAGGTTTTTTGAGAAATTCAAAAGAGGTTAGGATTAGAGTTAAATCGATCGAAGACGTTTGTTCTTCCTATTGGCGCATGGGATGCAAGGGAAGGACAGAATATTGGGGGTTGCTCGGTAAGACGGAAAGTCTCTATTTTAGGAATTGACTGGGGACCGGAAGGGATCCATGTTGATAATTGGAGAATATTGTTCTGTTCAATTCCAAATCGAATTTCCGCATGTAAAAATTTAATTTACAAAAGAGGATTGATTTATACAATACTCAGATTGTCTCTAGTGTATTGTATAGAGCAACAGCTTCTCCCCTGATAGCAGAAAAGGTCATTGAAGAGGAGCATTTATGGCTCTCTGCTCTTTTTCATAAGAGATATCTTCCTGCTCTAAAGAGACCGAAGTCTCTAATGGGTGGAGGTTTAACCCTTTTATCCTTTATCATTCCTAAGATTTATATAAAAGTTTTTATCGACTTAACCAAAAATCCAGAAACGGAATGGAGAAGAGGTATCTCCAATAGCAATCTTTATTTAGGCTTTTATTTGGTACCATTTTAAACTAATAAGACGACAGAATCTTTATCAAAAGTATGGGCAGCAGCCCAGCGTATACTTTGGAAGTTTAGTCCGGCATATAGTGGAGACAATGTAATGGGCATAATTATCAAAATGCAAGCAAACCATTCTTCTTTAGAAATTTGGGCCCCACCTTTTCTAGAGGATTTAGCACTAGCTCATGGCGCTTATGATTTTAGTTCTATAACGAACTTCGATTTCTGTGATGAGGGGAGATTTAAAACCCTCTTCAAAGAGCTCCTAAAATGAATAAGTTACCGTGTCCCTGGCATCTCAAGATGAAGCCTCTAATCTCAAAGAGGAGGTCAAAATTAGTAAACTTTTACATTGATATACTGGAGCTTCCGATGATTGGAGGAAAAGAATTATGAGTTCCACGTCAGGTATTCTTGATGGGAAAAATTTACTGCCCAATTACAGATTTCCTCTAATTCCATAATTTTTAGAAATCATTGAAAGGACTGTGGCAAATTATATGTCCACACGTTGCATGCTTTTGCTGATTGCCTAGCGTGTCAATTTTAAAGTCCTTTTTACTTCTTAAGTGTGGAGGATTTGACAAGTGTTCCAATAACATTTTGAAAGCCATTGTACTGTTTGGGCTTTCCTAATAAAGGAAAAAAATCAGATACTTTAAAGCGATTTTAAATACAATCATAAATGCAAAAGCACTTATTGCAAAAGACTAACTACAAACGAATAC
>CP045897.1:15381671-15424981 GCA_013387185.1 Caligus rogercresseyi | reverse complement strand
AAAACAATATTATAGCTGCAGGAAAGTATTCTTGCAACGTATTAAAGGATAATATGAATATAAGCTCGGATGAAGTTGAGTTTGCTCCTCGTGGAGCGTATTGAAGTCAAAGATATATAAAGATATAGAGAGCTTATTCCCTTCAATAGCATAGATACATCGTTCAGCTGTCGCTTGTGCCCAAACTGAACAAAGTAATTTGTACTACGTCATCGTAAGTCGATCATAGAGATAGAAAGATTTGTTTATGTTGGACACAATAACGTATATCTCTGAAGCAGTGCCTTAGAGTAGGAGAGTTTGGACGCATGACTGATGATTCATAACATAAAGCTGACAAAACCAATATCAAACAAATTTCATATCATAAATAAATAGGGGTTTGGATTTAATAGCAAATTTAATGTTATTTTTATGGATCAAAGGGGATATTTTAATGTAAAAAGATGACTATTAAGTTGAATAGCTCTCTCAAAACTGTTAAATCAACAGAACCGAATTATGGAAACCATTGATTTTTTATTATAATGGTATTGAATAATCGTCTTTTTATTTTTAATGTTTGAAATATAAGGAATTTAAATAACATCATTAAATTTTTGTTTTGTATATTTTCATTATCATTGTAATTATAATTTAATAATAAAGTTTGCAGGTGTTTTAAAAGCAATCTAAATACAGTTTTATCACGGTATGGTGATAGTCTTAAAGTCTTCAAGTGCAGTCTAGAAGCATCAACCTCAGACTGTTTTTTTGTTTCTTCCTCGAGTCAATAAAGTATCAGCAAAAGCTTTGGTCACGACCATTTTTGAGATATCATAGGCAAAGTATAATCCTGCTCTCTACGCATCAAAGTTTCTATTTTTTATTTGAGTAAAGTACTAAAGAAATAAACTTTTGTCTCGGCTTAGTGGGACATTGATATATAATTAACAATGCGCAAATCCACCAACTGATGACCCAAGCAATACATTTATCAATGAGGCATTCTTATCAGTTCAAACAAGTCAAATAGAGGCCTATTTATCTTGCATATCATAAAGATAATGTGAAGTCGTTATGGCTATTTAACATTAACACAGAGATAAGATATGCAATGATCCCCTTTTAAGTCACAAAACCTCGCATTTTTATATTGCTGAGTGTTAATATAATATGAATGAATAAACAATTTTTATACTCAATGATGAATTAATTTCTAATTCATTCATTTTTTCCTCTAAAAATTGACAGCCAAATGGCCCTTCGATATCTATTAGGCATTTCGGGGTCTTAAAGATCGCTGTTGTTCAAACACGTTTTCCATTGCCTTGGCGAATTGGAGTGACAATACAACCTCATTAGCAAAATATATTGGCAAGAAATCTCCTGTTGCTTCTTCCAGATTTAATTTATCATTACAGTTGACAGTCCTGTCAATGATTTTAAAAGTATTCGACCGAAAGATGTTTGAGATGAATATCCATACCTTATTTTGCGGTTTACGATCCATTGGTTTGGCAAATGGTGCTGCTGAGATAATCTATTTAGGCTCCACAAATTATGTATTTCACATGGAGCCAAGCTAAAATTCAACTCAATTGTATCCTCATATGTGCATTTGACATACGTAATTGATAAGACTTCACAGGAATCTTATCTTTGATACATTCCCACGAAATGAGTCAGTATTCAATTTCTTACCTCATAATATATCCTTTAATAATTTTTTGCACTTCCTTAATGAATACTTTATATGGTCATGCCGAAAATTGTCCTTATTTATACAATATCATTCACAAAAGAATACCATTGATTGAGTAGCCATGAGTCTAATCCTTGTGTTCTCTCACAAAGTTTATCAGCGTTCTAAAAAAAATACATATAAAAACGTATACATTTTTGAAAAACTGTTGATACAAAGGTATGTCAACACCAGGGGTACCACATGTTTGAGAATTCATCTATAAAGATACCACACTGGGTCGCCACTCTAGAACGCGTTTAAAAAAAAGAAAAGGAAAGTGAACGGTTTAAGAAGCTTTTTGCATCACGGAATACGGGATCGAAGTGTGAACATCTACTCAGAGCTAAAAATTTCATCTTTATAAACACACATCCTTGATCAATGGCATTTACGAATTCAATATCATATTTGATATAAAGTTAATCAAATAAAGTATCTCTTCAATCTTTTGGATTGAATGAATATTTCTTTTATTTCATCATTCTTATGCGATAAGGATTAATATAAATATAAAATATTTAGAGTTGTCAATGAAAAATGCAGTTTCCAGGAGCGTTAGAGAGAATTTCCATAAAAGATATATCCATATTAATATACTATTTCATTCTTGGACAATACAATTCCCAAAAAGATTACATGCTCTATTATCTTCAGTACATATAGACTATAAACATTATACACACTTTAGATATATTAAAACGATCATACTAAATGTTAATGCAATTTGTGTATAGTATTACTAAAATCCAAATCTGCTGCGGCTCAATATGTGGCGCTTGGTAGAGAATACATGGAATAAGCGGTATTCGCGTAACTATTCCTTCGACTTGATGTCCTACAAGGTACCTCCCTGGAGCCGCCACCTCACCTTATTGAAGAAGATAATCAACCAATATCACTATTTTTTAGCTCCCTTTAATTCGTTATTAAGGAATTTTTATTGCTGTTTATTGGAGCTTTCGGGCGTACTAGATCCAGTAATTTTGAACTATAATGTATATTTTTATGTATTTTGGTTTTCTTAAAAGAATCATCTTCTTGACTATTCAATTAGAAAACATTTCTTATTATAATTCACATATACTAAATAGAAGCTCAGAACCTCCAACCAAAGATTTAAGAGGATATGCCTGCGTTTATTTACTAATTTCAAACACATTTTATTCATATTTTGCATTAGCATGTCATATCCTTCAAGGATTATATCTATGTGTTTTGACACGAAATACCTTGTAGTGTTTTTGTTTCAGGGAGGCCTCATTGGCAGGGGGCAGGACACTATTGCTTTGAGCAAGTATTGTTTCATTCATAGAGTCCTGGGAGTTGTGTAACACTCCAATCTACAAATATATGGAAGCAAAGAATGGCTAAATGCATTCTTGTCATTATGATGACTGACAAGACATGTTTTACTGTAATGTATAGGCCTTGACTCCTCTTTTAACAAGTCTATAAAGAGCAATTACATAGCTTGACAACTGCCTTCTTGCAGGAGTTATCACACCAGGGAAAACATATTTCATTCTAGGTTACATTAAATAAACCACAGTTGCATGATTGTGTATGGAAGATATTCATGGGATTTTGAAGTTGTATATTTATATGACTCCTGTGGTAGACACTGCAGGTGCCAAAAAATGTTTAAACCTTGAAGAATCAGAAACTCATCATCGATGTGAATGTTTTCTAAGAAAAGAAATAAATGCCAAGACATCCACTTGGTCACATGTCACACAAATTTTTGTTTCAAATTTTGGGGTTTAAAATACCTATGGATTCTAAAAACTTGAAGCAATTATGACACATTTGGGTTTCAAACACACTACCAGAGGGCCCTATAACACGTTATCCTTAGTTACGTTTTCTTACTGTAACATTTACAATAGTATTAAATATTTTACTATAGTCTATTTCAGGTTGATGAGTATATTTTGAAAGATAAAAATATGCGTCAAAGAATCAAAACCCCAGGCTTAGTTGCAATTTTTTCTCTTTAAAACCTATGTTACTGTCGTATTATTGGTAGAATTGTCACTACTTTAGTTGTCCTGACTGATACTGAAGGTGAGAAAAAATATTTATTTGTTTAATTCCTGGAATAGACCAAACTAAATTAGATCATAACCCATTAATTGGACGTTCAATTCGGTCAAAAAGCGCAGCTGGTTGGAACCGATATTCGAGGGATCGCATTATCACGGTGAGTAATCATTCGTCTTCTATTATTTGCTTTGCAATTTCTCCAAAGAGTTGAGGCCTACAAACTCTAATGTACAATTCAAAATTTATCACTCTACCATGCTTAAGTACAAAATGGACGATTGTTGTTTTGTTTTGGACTTATATCCATGATTCCTTACATTAAACACTTTTATAAGAATTTCTTCCCTTGTATTTATATCTATAACATACAAAGCAGAATTAAAGTAGACGAAGGGGATGAAAGATCACTCAAAAACATTATTTAGTATTTGGGACCTGTCAGTCAATAATTAATATGTTCATTTTGTTCCTCTCATCTTTATAAAGTAATTCATATACATAAGCTATATAGAAGCGTAAGTTAGACAGGTAAGAACACTTTTATATATACAAATGGATATAAATTACGAAATATTATTTGCATGAGGATCTTATAAAACCTCCATCAGAATTAAGAAAACTTGACATCTCCTGGATTCAAATTTGCTGGATACTAGTTTTATAAATGTCCTATTACTTGCTCGCATTCATGTTTGGTTATACAGATGATGCATGATATTGTATTTTTTATATTAAATTTTTGCCCTGAAGTCGCATCGACGCATTACATAAGAGCCCATATATATATTTTTATTTTTTTGGTTAAGAAATATTTATTACTCTTTTACACAAAGACATGAACAAACAACACACAACTTAGGTAAAGAACATAACCACACGGTGGGGTATCTATGTTGCTAGACTAAAACAATAATAATAATATTAAAGATAAAATAAACGAATCTCCTTACTTAATGTCTAAATCATTTACAAAATATTTTTCATTCTTCTGCACTTCATCAATACGAGGATGCGGTCATCTACTTCTTCTGAATGCTCAGCTTCAAGTCTTTCACATGAGAGTGCTGGGCGTCTGTGGATGAGATGGTCTGCAGTTTGGGGTTCTTCATGCAGACATTACAGACTTGTTGACATGAGATGGGCTCGGTCACGATGGACTAGCAGCTTCATGTTCTCACGATGGAGTTTGAGAGGTTAGGGATTGGTTTTTTAACATTAAGTGTGTGATTTAAATGATAGCAATCATTGTATCGACTGCACCATTTTTATAAACTAATTCGCCAATCACTTTCTTAATGTAGCTAAGAGGCACACCGACACATCTACGATCATGACATTTTGTCCCACTTTTTGCCAGGTAGTCTTCAAATTTATTCCCCGTAATATCGTCGTGCCCTCTGCACCTTTGAGGTCTGCTTTTATTCTCCGATATTTGAGGAGGTTTGTATACCATGATATTATACTCTTTGGAATACCAAGTCTCGACATCGCGTTGTTTGCAGAGTCATATTGAACATAATCAAATGCACCCGTGCAGTCAAAACTGACTGCAAGGGTGCATTGCTGTCGAAAAATAGATTTTTCTATAAAGTCAGCTACTTGTGAAAGAGCCGTCTCAGAAGATAGACCCCTAGAGTATGCGTGCTGTGCGTGAAGTGTTGGGAGGTTTTCTTCTATTTTTCACTGAACATGTCTTTCAAGGCCTTTCAGAAAGAAATTGGATAGGGTTATAGGCCTAAATGATTTCGCAGAGTTGTAGTCTTCTTTCCCAGGTTTTGGTACAAATGTGACCTTCATCTGTTTCCAGCAGTTTGGGGTATAGCCACTACTGAGAACCACCCCACATTTTGTGATGTACCTCAAAATGTTCTCACCAAGCTGTTGCAGTACAGCTGGTTTAATTCCATCAGGTCCAGCACTCTTGTAAGTCCCGAAGGTTTTAAAGGACTCCTTCACTCTGATGGAGACTCACAAAATCAATCTTGTAGTCATTAATGATTGCTGGGATTACTGTTGGATCGTTGATCTTACAATCTGGAAAGTGGGCTTTCACAAGTACTTCCAGAGATTCAGCAGGAGATGTTGCATAGCTCTGGCCATGTTTTAGAAGGCCGATTGAGTCTCTGGATCTTGATTAGTCTGGCAATATCTTTCGGACCTTCAGCTCTGCAACAAAAATGTCTCCAAAAATGTATTTGCTCTTTCCTTAAGGCAGCACGGTATTCATTTTTTACAGCCCAGTACTTTTCCCTATGTGAGCTAAGGTTGCGTTTAGACTCCAGTTTTCTGAGTTTGTATCTGAGAGCAGCAAGCTTTTTCGTCCACCAAGGTACTGCTTTTGATTTGATCGTTTTCCTTAGGGGGCATGCTGTGTCTAAAGCGTTATTCGCCATTATTATTTGTCCATTATTACTCTCAGAGCATCAAGGTTTATCTCAGAGCCATTTTTTATGGTGAATTCAATGGGATTTTGTAGAGCCCTCGCATTTTTCTAGGCCTCTAATATTAAATTTTAATCCTTGTTCTATTTCAGAGGGTACTTGTAGAGTTTCAAATTGTGAAACAACGTTTAAAGCCTGTTTAAATTCTATAATTATATAGAATTTTATTCCGCTTTTACAGTCGTTTATTCTTGATATTTTGTCCCCTTTTAATCGAAGCACCTTGAATAACTTTTGGTAATGAGACATGTTCGGAGCAAATCCATTTACACTTTTTCCATCATTATCACTCCAGTGTATATAAATTTTATGGCATACAGGGCTATTACTTTTAAACTTATTATCTACTCTGCGAGCCTTAGCGACGCTTGAGTACGTAGTAGTTTTTCATCCCTGCAATGTACGTTCCATTAAGCCTCCATCTTCATATGATATTCCATTCTTCTTCCCTTCTGTCCGAGGGCACATTCAACGCATTCTCCTTCCACGCACTCGGCGTTCCCTGAGATAACCTTATTAGGGCAGGTTTTATTTTTTTCCTTATTCTCCTTCATCTTTTTATTTTCAACGGGCATGTAACTCCCCTGGCTTTGCGACAGGTAGCTCAATGCAAATGCTTTCTTCTTCAACACTCTTCTCTTCCACGCATTCTTCCTCCATATTTTCCTTTTCTTTTTCTATTGACTTTACCCTATTAACGTCGGCCGGTCAAGCGGTCTGTCAGCAGGGAGTGCTTCCATTTTTTTTATTTGTGGCGATTACAGAAGACTCAACCAAGGTATATAGAATACAAGGTATGTTACATTTAGAATTTTTACTTAATAAACTTTTATAAATCCCCGGCGTGCTCTCAGTCGTCATTGGTCCGACTTCATCTGCCGTGCTAGCTGGGGATATTTTATAAATTTCCTTATAATTAAATATTGAGATGATTTACAAACAAAAATCACTAATATTTTAAAAGGAATATTTCAATTGACATTTATTTAATTTGAAAGAATCGAAGATTTTTCGTTCTTGTAAGAATTATCGCTTATAATAAGATTAATATAACAAGGTAAGGTAGAAAAGAAAGGAATAAATGTAATAAACTCTCCAGTGATGTATATGTAAATAATAAAGAAAGTAATGTAAAGAAGCGAATTGACATCATAGGATATTTGCTTACATCACCTTCTTTCTTTACTTCGCAAGTCGTGGAATGTATGATAAAGAAAAATATTTCAACTATAATAAGGGCATCTTCTTTTTATGGACAAAAACGATTAACTCTCACGGAAACTTTAGTAATAAAAGTTGAATAATATGATTAAATTATATAATATTGGACATCCTTTTTTTTCCTCATATATAATAGTTGGACAGAGTATTCAACATTACTGTTGAACTTTATAAACAAGTTTAATAAAAAATGAGTGAAGTATGATTATAAAAATATTGATGAATATAAATAAAAAATAAGACTGATCAATTAAAATAAGACTAATATCCATCAAATTAAATATACACAATAATAAATTTAAATAAATACTCAAAAACTGCCCTGGAGGCATTCAGATTTATTAGTGTAGTCCATCTTATTCCTGAGTTAAGTGTAGCAATAAAATCGGATTGGTACTTTTATTCAGAAAAATATAGTTAATAGCAGAAGCTGTCGTATGGTTCAACAGTTGAGGTGCTAGACAAACTCTTTGCTGTTAATTGCTCTGGCATTATTAATGAATTTCCTTGATTTTATGAACTGTTCATTATTCTTGGTGATTTATTTTTATTAAGTCCGAAAAATCTTTTTTATAATGGTAGATCCCTCAATAAGATAATAGCCTCTGTCTAAAAGATGATTTCTTAAGAGTTTGATCAAATGAGAGACATCTTAAAACATACAAAGTATCTTTTTATTCCAAAAATATGACAAATCTTTTGAGACTTCCAATGAGTTACGCAGTCCAACATTTGATGGGGGTATATCAGAAACTAAAGTCAAGACTGCAATGCCCCTTCTTTCAACCTCATTTGTGTGAAAATAATGTCAAGAGACATCGAGATGTCAAAGATAAAATTGGCAAACATCTTCCACGGATCATGGCAACTTTAATTCTTTTATTCGGACAGTACACTTGATCAATAGATAAGAAATAGTCAAAACTACTTTTCAGATCCATTTAATCGAGCGAAAAGACGCCAATATGGGTGAATTGATTTTCCACATTCCAAAACCTTAAAAAATGTAAGCCAATATTCTGATAAGGTAATGAACTTTTAATTTAATATGCCTTATACATTGTATTTATCCTTGGAGTATTAACATTAACAAAATAAATGGAAGCTCTATTACACAGTTAAAATATATATTACCTGAATTTATAAGTCTATTAAGATGATAATTTTTTTTTTTCAATTTTAATAGAACTTTTACCAGCAAAACAATGTTCTGAGTACAAAATACCTATTCTAAATTGCTATATTTTAATGGATTTGAGATATCATACGGAACTTGAATATCACACATCGACAAATTTTGGGTGAACTCACTTGATTGAGAAAATGAAATATGGAATAATACTCAATGAATCCAAATATGATATTAATATCCTTTTAGAGATTATTTATCCTTAAACCCAAGATATTTCAATACGCCAATTATTAAAATAAAAAAGTACAATTTGTCCTATAGATATATAAAATATCATTCAATAGTTATAATAACATAGAAATTGTCAAACAATTAAAAACACTAATAAAAACTAGTAAATCTAGTTACAGGAATAAAAAGTATTTAAATTTTCTTAGCAATTTTTATGAACGACATTATTGAAAGATTTAAAAAATTACTACAAAAAATAATAGGTTTGGAGAGCCAAAAAAATATTTTGCGATACTTAAATATATTAAGATTTAGTATTGCTTTAAAGAAATCTACTTATGTTTCAATATGTTTTACATTCATCTTGCTTTATTGTTCGTGAACTCGTTATTGTTATTAACTCAACTAACCTGAAGAATATTTACTCAGTTTATTTTCACTGATGCTTTAGAAATGAATAAAGTCTAACCTTCTTATCGAAATTTAACCACTAATAAAAATAATATAGCAGAACACTAAACTTTGATAAGATCGGCGTCAAATAATTAAACTTATTGAATTAATAAGTTTAGCCTTGTATTTCATACTATTAACATTACCTTGTGCGAAATTTCAAATATTTTTTAAAGAGCTATTTATATATTGCTAAACGTATAACTTAAGTCAATTGTTATACGACAATATGTGAAGTTAGATCTAACCTAAAGCTTAAATAAAGTATTTTGACTGTGTTATATGTTTTTTTTATTTATTGCAACAATAATCTAACATTAAATAATTACGCAATGAACATACATTAATTATTTCTTGTTGATTGAGGTTTTGTGACCGACATTTTATAAAAAAATATGATCATAAAAGAGAGTATGACGTCATTGGTACATTCTTTTTATTAAGTGTCCGCGCCACTTTTTAAATATCACATATCTGGTATTCTATACACCTTGGACTCAACAGTGTTACAGTTTCTGATTCATATCCATTACCTCATATTCAGGATTTTACTGACAATCTGGTAGGATGTCGACTGTTTTCGAAGGTGGATTTATTTAAAGCATATTACCAAATTCCAATGTCCGAAGCCGATAAAGAAAAAACTGCAGTCATAACACCTTTTGGATTGTTCGAATTCACTCGAATGCCATTCGGATTAAAAAAATGCTGGTAACACTTTTCAGCGTTTCATGGACGAGGTTTGCGAAGGACTGGAAGGGGTTTTCGTATATTTAGACGATATACTAATTGCTAGTAAAACTGAAGAAGAACATTTTCGTCATTTACGACACCTTTTTGAAAAATTGGTACGTACAGGGTTGATAATTAGCCCTAAAAAGTCAGTTTTGGGCGTTTCATCAATTGAATTCCTCGGACATCGTCTTTCAGCCGAAGGAATATCCCCTTTGGAGTTTAAAGTTAAAGCAATATTCGAATTCCCACAACCAAAACAGCGAAACGAGCTGGAGAGATTTCTTGGTATGGCAAACTATTACCATCGTTTTATGCCAAATTTAGCCAAAATGTCAATTCCGTTATACGACTTTTTCCAAAATGTTCTAAAGGCTGCTTCCCTTGGAGTAAAATGCATACAGACGCGTTCACTAACATTAAAAGATAATATCAAAAAAAAGTTACATAAACCCATTACTTCCATGACCCCTTTAAAATTATTATTTTTCGCTGAAATTTTGATATGTTATTCCTTTTAGTATAAATATGGATAATAATGATATATTTTTCTCTACCGCCCCTCAGACCTTAGCAATGGCCGCGTACTTTAAAGTACGTGATGGAAGAACTAAGAAAAAAATGTATTTTTCTTTTTTACTCTTATTGAGAAACTAAGCATATCAAAATAAATATTTTCATATATATACAATTCTTACAAATTATTTGTTTTATAACTTACGCAAATACCTATGAACAATATTTTATTTTCATCTACTTTTTGTGTAAATTTCATTTACTTTTTAGTCCGTCAAGTATTGTGGGTGAAGACCCGCATCACATCTGTAGCAGCCAAAAAAGGATCTCTTTTGCTTGTTTTCCTTTTCCTTACATTTTTTAGCTTTCCAACTCGTCTATAGAGGCGCCAGGCCTGCACCATTTGGACATTCAGAAACCAGTTGTATAATGCCCAATACCATTTTTTAGTCCGCAAAGTAATTCTTTAATTTGACACTGAGTTATCCAGCAAGCCAACTCCACCCATATTTGGACTCTAAATGATAGATGAATTAGGGCAGGCTGTGGGTATCTTCTTCCGTTGTTCTTGATTGTATTTGTTCACATATCCAATTGGCTCCGAATCCAAAAAGTTTGACCCTATAAAAACTGACCTTGAATCTCTCCACGCTGTAACGCACAAATAGTTGTCAATATACACATATTTCATAAAACCTTTGTTCGCCTTGTTAATTGATTTTTGTGTTGGTAAATTCATATTTTTTTGCCTCATTGTTCAAACTATTCCAAGGCCTTTAGATCCCAAATAATCCATAAGGTCAAGAGAAGTAAATAAATTATCACAAACAATCTTATGGCCTTGTTTTAGATCAAGTTGCTCCACCATTTCAACGACCACATCTGGACCCTGTCCAAGTCCTCTTGGTGTAATCTTTGTATTTCCCCTATAGGGAAGACAATAGAGGAGCTCTCCAAATGGAGTACATGCACACCAGATCTTGAAACCGAAGTGTACTGGTTTTCCACGCAAAAATTGTTTGAGGTGATGAGGTCCAAAATATGTCACCATCGACTCATCGATCGAAATATGCTCAGTTCTTTGAATATATATTTTTGCAGTTTGATTTATGCTGTCCTTTAAAGGTTGCATTTTCCAAAATGGATTTTTAGGATATGGAATACTTTCGAAGTGTATCATATTAGTTTTTCATGGTTCGATCTGGAGATACATTTTTTTTCAAAGTTGTTACATGTATCTTCCCGATACATTATTTTGGAAGATGCTGTCATATAGCCACTCAAAAAGGCACAAGCATGACTTGCCCTAATCATATTGATGTCTATAGATAGAGCAAAATCGATGTCATTGTTTTTCATTGCCACTTTTTTCGTTTCTTCTAATATCTTATCACATATTTCGTCCGTAATGAAAAGCTTAAGATAACCAAAAGGATTCTTTAGCTCATCTAAGTCTACGGGAATATTTTCAAGATTCGAATGAAGGTTTGAATTGAATTTAATCTTCGAACCAATCTGATTTTTTTTTGTGGATTGTATCCAATCTGAGTTTTTAATACAAAGTAATTGGTCCTTCAGAGATTTTGAGGATTTTTTATGTCTTTTTTTCTTCTTTTTATAGTTCCAGTAAAATTAAATGGTTCATCTTCATCATCCGATTCTTCGTCTTCATCATCTTCATTAACTTTGGAGTTCTGCTGGCTGACAAAGAATTTTCTTAGCAACCGAATTTACATCGACGACTCCACCAATTTCTTCCACTTCATCGTCCTCATCACTTAAATCGTTTGTCTCAAGAGGAAGGAAAATCACAATATCCGTTGGATTGTTTAGAGGGTAGCCTTCAAGTAGATCCAAATTTCAATTGTGCTAAGTCTAGAAGCTCTGAATGTCCCAAAAAAAAATATAAAGATATAATATGTATAACAAACAAACACAAATTTTCAGGTATTCTTCCATCGCGTACTTTAAAATACGTTCTAAATCTACAATATAATTTTGTACACAAAAACTACAATTACGACATTTTTTTTTTCATTTAGAAAAAGTTTGGAACTATATCTTAAGTAATTAAAGAAAAAATATTAAAAATGTGACAATACTTAAGTTTTTTATTGGTTGAACTTAATGGGAGCACAGATTTTTTCATTTTGAAATAGTGACTTTATTCTTTGCCTATTTATAACAAACTGAATCAATTTTGGTAGAAAGAAATAAAATAATGAATGTTATTAACACGTAAATTTATCTATTTATTTATACTATAACAGGGGTGGTGAACAAGTCAAGGTCAAAGAGCCAAAATTCTTTAATGTGAAAGCCAAAGAGCCACTGACTTTGAAACAAAAGACAAAATATAAAACACAATTGATAATATAACGCATATAACATAATTAACACCAATAACTTGGGCTACAAACATCAGTCTAAAGGGGGACATATCAAATGCATGGGGGCAAAATTATTATAACCCGTAACGTTACGTAGCCACATAGTCTTAATGTAGGATAAATTAAAGAAAAGACACTTATTTCTTTATATTTTAATTATGAATAAGCAGCTTTAGTAATTGAAATAATAATAGCCCGTCCATAGCGACAGGGCTGTCATGCACATTCAGCCAGAGTCGCCACTGCACCTACCAAGAGAGAAGACTATATAAGCTACACACAGTTTTCACTTTCTCTGAGATATGAACAGAGCAGATATTTTCCACTTAAAATGTGCATATATAAAAAGTGTTTCGTACCTTTTTAAGTGTTGTAACTGACTCAGTGAGACATCTGGCATCTCTTGTTTTTAGTAATTCTTTGAAGATCCGGTTTATACTCTGTAGTGGCCACTCGCGGCAGTTCTTTCACATGAGTGTCAGTCAAAATGGATCGATGTTTGGACTTGACGTGTTTCAGAGTGGGGAACCGGGACTCGCACACATACGTTGACGAGAACATGGAGAGCAGCTTGAGTGCAGCTGTTTTAACACAGGGGTATTTTTCAGTTGGGACAGCTCTCCAAAAAAACAACGGGCCCATCCTTCACAAGAGATTTCAAATTGTCGTCCTCGTGCAGTTCAATTATCTCTAATTCACTTGCTACTCCATCGGTGACAAGAGGCACTTTTAAGCAGTCCATCTCCGCATTAAATGGATCGATGAGAAATGTGATCTGGGGTCTTTTCTGCTGCAAATCTTCAAAGCGCACAGTGAAGTTCCCACACAGTTGCACAAGCAGTCGCGCGAACCTGGCTGCATCCACACTAACAGCGGCCATATGCTGGATGTTGGGCAGAGATGGAAAGTGGGTCAGATCGCTCTTTTTAATACGCTCTGTGAAAAGCTTCAGCTTGTTGATAAATGCAAAAACACACTGCACCAGATCAGGCAGCGTTTTTAATTTCCTCTGCAAGTCCAGGTTGAGTTTATCCAAATGTGAGAGCACATCAACCAAAAACGCCAAGTCCAGGAGCCACATTTGGTCTGAGAGCTGAGGATAATTATTTTTCTTTTCTCCCAAAATATTTTTATGGCTCCCAAAAGTTGGTAAAAAGAGGAAACCACTTTTCCTCGGGACAGCCACCTCACCGTGCAATGCAGGGGTAAGTCACCAGGCAGATCCGCATCAAGTTCAGAAAGGAGATTTTTGAACTGCCGATGATTGAGAGCGTGCGTACGAATATAGTTCACGATTTCCAGTACGGGTTTCATGACGTGGTCTAAATTGAGTGTTTTTGCCACAAGTTGTTCACGATGTATGATACAGTGGAAGTTCCAAAAATCGGGAAATCTGTCTTCACTCTTGCAAAGACCCACAAGTCCATTCACAGATCCAATCATTGATGGTGCTCCATCTGTGGCTATAGCTGTGAGCTTATCGAGAGACAAATTGGCTTCTCTGAATACGTCCATCATTGCTTCTTTCACGTCAATGCCGCGTGTTCGGTCTTTTAATGGCACAATATCCAGAAGCTCTTCTTTAAGCCTGCCGTCTGGAGAAATCATACGGGCAAATATTGCCAGCTGTGGCTTGTCCTGTATGTCGCATGACTCGTCTAGAGCGACACTAAAATATGCACAATTTTCCAGATCTGTGCGGAGATCAGATTCAACCGCTTTGTTTATGTCTGATATTCTGGTCTCAACAGTGTGACGTGACAGCTGAAGATCTACGATGGCATCTTTTAGTTTGGTATTATCTGGAGTTAAGGTTTCAATCACATCTTTCAAGCACTGTTTTACAAAATCACCTTCCCTGTATGGTTTTTTATGACGTGCTATATTCCACGCCACTTTGTAAGAGGCCAACGTCACAGTTTTTGCATGTTTGCTGAATTGGTGAAAGACTTGAGCTTGTCTTTTTACCTGACTTTTCAAAGTACTCACTTTGTGCATACGTAGTTCAGTGCCTTTAGGAAAGTCTCTGTCAATATTAGCATGAACCGTGCAAAAATGCCGTTGAAGATTTGAAGCCTTGAAATGTGATAATGTGGAGCTGCAAATTAAACAGAACGGTTTTCCATTCCGTTCAATAAAAAAATAAGCGTCTTCCCATTCTTCCAAGAAAGTCCGGTGTTCATCTTCGTATTTTCGTTTAGCCTTGCATTTTTCCATTTTGATGACGAATATAGCCTGCACTAGAACGCAATATGCTAATAAATTTCCTGGCATTAATCCTAATGTTTAGTATGAATACCTGGGAAATAACAATAGATTAAAGACTCTGCTTGTCTTACTTATCGTTTGGGATCGTGGATAGGAAGCGTAGGAAGAGTACACATATTTAGGTCGCAATCTAGATATTCAGAAAACAAGGTATGCCACATTGAGAACTTCAACTTAATAAATCCCCGGCGTGCTCTAATTCGTCCACATACTTCTTTTACATTTAAGATTATAATTTGTTTTTGATAAGCTCTTGTTGATAGGAAATTGCTCTTAAGGAAGAATTAAACAAAGTGAGATCTAAAAACATGCAAAAATGAGAAGAGGCAAAGAGCCGCATTCCTATTGACCAAGAGCCGCATGAGGCTCGCGAGCCGCGTGTTCGCCACCCTGTACTATAAGCTTCTAAGATAAAGTATTTGAACAGCATAATACCACAAAATCACCTAATAATCCGTTCTTTAAAGTACGCAATGAAAGTAATGGGTTAACTTACTTGGATGAGTCTAAAAAAATAAGTCTGTCAACGGATGCTTCGGAAATAGGTATAGGGGCTGCATTATAACAATATAACTCCAAAACAAAAATTTGGGAGCCCTTAGCATTTTATTCTAAAGCTCTTGAACAATCTCAAAAGCGCTACAGTACCTTTGATAGGGAACTGCTAGCTATTAGATCAGCCATAAAGCATTTCTGTCATCAGCTAGAAGGCTGTGAATTTACTGTATTCACAGATCATAAACCCTTAACTCGGATAGGACTTAGAGTGGATCCCGACTGGACACCTTTGCAAACCCGAATGATTGATAAAATAACGCAATTTACTTCTTCAATAATTCACGTAGAAGGTAAAAATAATGTAGTGGCTGATGCATTGTCGCGCGTCGCGGCTACTTCGACGGACTTCATGGATTTTTGTCAACTAGCTTCGGATCAGGAACAGGACAGTGAATGTAATACAGCTATTGAGAAATATCCCAATCTTAATCTTCGTAATTGCATTCACCAGTGGTTGCCGCGGGCGATAAAATGAGCGATAAACGATAAATCATAATTATCGCTGAGTTCAAACCTTTTATCGTTATCGTTTATCGCAAAGTTTTCTAAAATTACCGCTCATTCACTTATCGTTAGTCCAAAAAATGAGGAACGATAAACGGTTAGTTCAAAGACGACTTTTGTAAAAATCAAAAAAAAATCAAAAAAAAAAATTAAAGGAAAATTTCGGAGATTCTTTTTTTAAAAAAGTCATCATTTCATTTTGGAAATTCTTTTCTCAAAAAAAGTTATCACTTTTTTTTGGAGATTCTTTTCTAAAAAAAAGTCATCATTTTATTTTGGAAATTCTTTAAAAAAAAAAAACGTCACCACTTTTTTGGAGATTCTTTTCTAAAAAACATCATCATTTTATTTTGGAAATTATTTTCTAAAAAAAAGCGTCATCACTTTTTTTTGGAGATTCTTATCTAAAAAAAAACGTCATCACTCTTTTTTGGAGATGCTTTTTAAAAGAAAAACGACATCAGTTTTTTTGGAAATTCTTATCGTTTTATCGTTTACCGCTTACCGTAAGTTGGGTTTTGAAATTTTTTACCGTTTATCGTTTATCGCAAGTTGAGAAAAAGTTATCGTTTTATCGATATCGCAAGTTGAAAAAAAAAGTTATCGCAAAAAAAAACACTGTTTTTACTTATGTTCACATCGATAATTAATATTTCAGTGCATTAGGCAACTGTATTATGATTTTACTTCAATGGTTATCTAGGACATATAATCTAGGAGGTGAGGTTTCATGTAGAGTATCGAGCTTGAAGTTCCGCGGAGCAATAAAAATAATAGACATGACAATGTTATTGAAACAATTGTTTAAGTCTATGTCACTAATGCGTCACAAGGGTACTTGATATATCCTAAAATTCCTACGTATTTATTTACTTAGCTGCATCAACATCAACGCCTCTAGCGGATAAATAAACGAAAGGAAGCCAAGAAATAATCAAAAATAAGAACAAAAAGCTCTTGATGCGCCACTTCCTTTAAAGCTTTAGCTCTTACCAAGGAATCCAGGCACTTTGTAGCTTCGGACTAATTACGTAGTTGTGAAACGTCACAGTCCTTGAAATTAGTAGGGATCCGGACTTCGGAAAAGAAGCGAAAAATGGGTCTCCTGTTCCAGTTGAGGTATCGCTGGCTATCCCACGATGATACTCGTCCAAATATCAAAAGAATGTCAGTCAATTAAAAAGTGCCCTAATGAACTCATATGTACATATATACAGGGTGATTCACTACAATTGAGACACACGTATTACGATGTATAATCTTTGAATTAAATTTCTCATGAATATTGCTGAAATAAAAATAATAGTATAATATATAATAAACAATATATATTATGAATTTTCCACGTATCCTCCTTTGGCCTTCAGTACAGCTTTGAAACTCCTAACGGTGGAGGCAACAAAGGCAGATATTTCTTCCTCAGATAAGGAGGCCCATGGCTGAAGCAGTTTCTTTTTTAGAATCTCCACTGATGGTCAGGACTTGCTTAACACCCTTCTCTCCATAATGGACTATATTCCATAGTACACAGGGTTCAGATCTGGGGAGGATGGTGGCCACAAGTACTTGGGCCAAAAGTCTGCAAACATATCATTACAGAAGCTTTGAACCAATTTACTGGTGTGGGAAGGATCCCCATCTTGCTGGAACACTAAAGGTGTCATTGGATACTCTTTTTGTACCCATGGGACTATCTCCTCGGAAAGAAGGTAAAAATAAACCGCTTGGTCGACCTTGACCCCCTCCTCGACGAAGATCAAAGGGGTCTTCTTCCCGTCCGACGTCATGCCCGCCCAGACCATGACGAAGGTTGGCTTCTGCCTTCTGAAGGCTGTCCTCAGCTCCACGGGGATGTCCTCCTTCTTCCACGACAAAATCCGGTCATTTTGACTGTTGTGGGTGGCCTGTACCGTGAAAGTTTTCTCATCTGTCAGAGAACTGATGGCGACCTGTCTTTGGAGAGTTGTCGAATAGTTTTCCTCCCACGGATAAGAGGCTTGTTCATTATGGCCTGGGACAGAATCTGAGGTGGCTTCTTCTTATATGCGAGCATCTTCAGGTCTTTCCTGATCAATCTCCAAATGATAGTGGTGCTCTTCAGGCATCTGTCTCATGGATCAAGTTGGATTTGTCCTGAGTTTCTCCCTGATCCTCTTCTTCCCAGGCAGTGTCCTCACAACTTTTTTCCAGACCTGAACCTTCCTTGAAACCTTGCCTAACTCCTTAAAGGCTTTTATGGTCCTGTAGACCGTTGCTCCGCTCACTGTGGCCTTTAAAATCTTCATTATTTCAACCGTAGATTTTCCATTACGAAATGAGGCCAGAATCAAGTCACATTTATCCTGTTCAGAAGCAATTTTCTATTGGAAGCAGGGCTATCTCACACAACTTATTTTTATGAAAGTTGTAGCTGATATGTCTATCAACAACAAAAAATAAAAAATGGAGGGAATATTAAATTTGGGGAAACAAAGGAGTTACTAAAGTGAGAGTCTCAATTCTAGTGAATCACCCTGTATATATATATATCATTATCAATATACATAACTTAAATGTATACTGCAATAGGCGAATTAAAACACTATTATTGAGATAGATGTTAATTTACAATTAATTAGACCACATATTTCGTTTATCTGCTTTTAAGACGGATAGAGATAAATGAGAAAGAGAGTGAGGAAAATGAGGACAAGACAAGGATAGTGAGAGGATCTCATTTTTTTAATGAGAAGAGTCAAATTAGAAGCTAAATATTTGATGGATCAATATTTTTTGTGGGAATTTTCTACAGAGTCATATATTTATAGATGCCTAAGCCAAGGAATGTGCTTGAATTGCCTTAATTTTCTTCAACTAAAAAGTATTGGTTCTCTTTGAACAAAGGGTTTTTAAAAAAGAAAACAAAAAAAATAAGTGACGTCACCTCTTGTTATATTCCATGATTTGTTGTTTATTAATTTACAAGAACGTCACTGGGTATTTATTGTCATTTCTCCCTTTTTCCATTCCTTAAGAAGTGGTATTTATACCTTGACTGCGCAAGCAAGACTACTTTGATTTCTTTCATAGTTTCCATAAAGAATATAGAGTACCGGTAAATATTTGGGATTATTTGTTAACTGTCCATTGTTGCTGAAAGACAGTGACAGAAAGAACAAAAGAAAGAGTGAGACTTCAAATATCTAATATGCTTTTCCCATGAAATTGTGAGTAAGATGACATGAGTTATGTCATATCACTCACCCAATTTTATGATACAAATATGATGTCACACTCTCTCTTTATTTCTGTCACTGTCTTTCTCCCAACAAGGATCGATATTGTGCTCAACTTCTATGATCGTTTAAATCCTATTTATAATCCAGTCTTTCATCACCCATTAATCTAAGATGGCTCCCATCCTTCTTCGCATTAAGCATTTAAATTCTACTTTATTGAGTCCTTTATGCATACAGTTTTATATATGTATGTGGGTTATCCAGTGTTTTTGAGCTCAGAATCCTTCTATGAGAGTCCCAGCTGATATAAAAATAATTGTTTTTAAAATCTACAAAATAAACTCATTTTTATTCATAAAAAGGTCCCCTGAGATCCTTTTTTATCATGCGTAGAAAGGAACAAGCCCTGCGGAGATAGGTTACTTACTCGTCGAGCAGATGAAATGAAGCAGATGGGCTGCTCAAAGTGAAATGGAAGGGCTAACTAACAGAGGCAGTTAGTACATATATATATATATATATATATATATATATATATATATATATTATATCATCGTTGATAAATATAACGTCGTACATCTCCAGCAGAAGTTTTTGAACATACATCAACAAATATATGATAGTTTCAATTGAAAAGAGTAAACACAGGCCAAAAGGTATACAATTCCATTAAAGCATACAAAGCAACAGAGTCCATTTGAGCATTTCATAATAAGTAAAAAAGGATTATGTAATTGTTTTTTTTTCGTTAATTAAATATCTTTATATCAATTACAAAGATAAATTGATATTATACTCTTTAAAAAAACTCTATCATATTGTAATTGATTCGATAATAAGTAAATAATATGGAAATAAAGAACAAGAGCTTTACTGATTGGCCAATTTTTAAAAGTATTCGGCGATTCCTTCATCATTTGATGGCTTATGAGTTGAGGTTTAAAATATGGAATCAAGTATCTTTATCCCCACTTCTTATTTAAACATCAGTTTTCATCCAAGGTGATACAATACACAATAGATAAATCAAAGCTTCAAGGGATCCTAGTAACTAATTATTCTGAATTGTATTTTTTGAATCCAATTAAAAGTGTTATTAGGTCAAATTACCAAGCCAGAGAATTCGCTCCTTTTCGTATGTATCATTCAGTCTTTTGTGCACCACAATTGCAGTCAGTATTTGGGATTCAAGGCTAATCTAAATATATTAACGTAGTTTTAAATCAATATGAAATGAGAAAATAAAAGGTAGTATCACAAATTTATATTACAATGCATAAAATACTGTATATTTTTTTTTGTTCATGAGGCTTCGAGTTGTGTTGTATTGATGTACACAACATATTTTATAATCTCACTATACTCAGGATACTAAATTCCTACTTATATGATAGATACGATTGATAGTTTTTAATTTTTTAGAAACAAGTATTATCTGATATTTTGTCATGTATTATTTGGAAAAAAATAATTTTATATTTAAGAAACAATAAATAGCAGTGGTACTCTTCATCCAATTTCAATGCGTATGATTATTATTGAAAAAAATAATGTTGAATATTTTTTTTAGTTCTAACAAGGGCGAAGGTACAAAGCAATATTGTTTCCAAAAGGGAGGAATATTTTTTAGGTGAACAACACAAATAACTTTTAGCTTAAAGGGAATAATTGAATATAAATATGGAAGTAAAAAAAAAATGGCAAATAACAAGATACAATATATAACATACATGAGGATATATAAAAGTTAAGATATAACATGTTTGGGGATGCTGTTTTTAGTACAGGAAACACTCCTAAAATTTGGAGGGAGTCAAAAGTAATATTTATCGCTAAGGCGGGGAAAACCAACTATAGTGAACCAAGGGCCTTCAGGCCAATTACTCTTACAAACGTGTCTCTGAAAATACTCGAACGAATGGTTCAATGGAAAATCTTCGAAAAATGTGATTGGTATCTCGACAACCAGTATGCGTTTACCAAAGGGAAGTCTATAGACACTGCTATAAGTAGGTTTGTGGACTGCTGTGAAAGTAGTTACTATTCAAAAGAAGAGGCCCTTGTTGTATTTCTTGACATTGAGGGTGCCTTTGATAGGGTAACCTTCGATCACATAATGGACGCCATGACCAAATTTAGGACTGACCATAGAATAATTCTGTGATATAAAAATCTACTACGAAACAGAATTGTAACTGCAAGACTTGGCAGTGAAGAACTGTCCGTGATACCCACGAGAGGCTGCCCTCAGGGAAGTATCCTTTCCCCGCTGGCATGGAATCTTGCCTTCCAGGAAGCAATAGATCTTATTGTTAAACCTATACATCAAGTGGCCTACGCGGATGATCTTGCTCTTTGTGTGAGAGGCATTGACCGAGCAACTCTATTTAGTATAATGCAAGAAGCTCTTGACAAACTACTGAAATGGGCTGAAAATAGGAATACCACTTTCTGCAGCAATAAGACCAAGTTGATGTTGTTTTCTAGGAAGAAAAACGGGACGCATAAGTCTCTCTATTTGGGCGACTCCATAATTGAAAGAGTGAGAACCTTCAAATACCTGGGACTAGTTTTAGATGACAAACTGAAATGGAATGACCACATTAAATATGTTACTTCTAAAGTCAAAAGAAGTCTCTTCGCCCTGAAAAGATTTGTGGGAGCGGACTGGGGCCTAAGTCCTGTAAAATCCAAATTGATCTACGAAACTTATGTGAGAGCACTGGTGAGCTATGGAGCAGTAGTCTTTGCACCTAGACTTCAAGTAAATCAGTCGATGAGGACGGCTCTTCGTAAATTACAGAGTCTCATGTCTCATGTCGATCACAGGGGCAATGCGTTCGACCCCAACAAGTACCTTGGAGGTGGTATGTGGTTTGTTACCACTTCATCTCTATATAATGGAGCGCGCCTGCATAGCTAGACTCCACACAAAAGAAGACAACAAACAATCGTGGTCCGACCCTTCCGCTAAGGGACATGTTCGATGCTTGGACAACTATATACGAACAAAAAATGTTCCAACATTTAGCAAGAGTTCAACGTTGTGGACAAATGAACGGGGATACAGAGTGGCACGGGAGTGGAGCTTAAAGGACTTCGATTTAATTGGCTATACGGATGGCTCAAAAATTAACGGTCAAACCGGCGCGGGATGGGTCATAACGAAGGGTGACTTGGTCATCGAGGAAAGTTCCCTCAGGCTTGATGACACCAACAGTGTATTCCAAGCCCAAATAAAGGCGATTCGGAATTTAGTTAGTGGGCTGCCATTAGATAAAACGAAGGATAAGAATATTTTTGTCCTTTCGGATAGTCTCTCGGCCATCAACAGTCTAGACACACAGCCCGGGGATCTTCTAACGGCGGAAGTGTTAAACTGCAAGCAGGCCCTGGATTGTAGCAATTGCGATATTACCATTGGGTGGGTGAGAGGTCATAATGACACCACCGGAAATGAATATGCAGATGTTCTAGCTAAAGCAGGTGCCCACACGGGCATTGCAGTTTCAGTGCCCACGTCAATTGATCAAGCCAAGGGTGCTCTAAGGGAGGCATCCATGTCCATGTGGAAGGCCAATTGGCTGAATATGAGTTCCTGCAGGCAGACAAAACATTTCATTTCCAAGCCCTATCTTGGGAAGAAAATGTACCATTATAGGGGGGCTTCTATGACCCGAATTGTCTCCATGGCCAGTTGCCACATTAACTTAAATGGACATCTTCACCGAATGGGAAGGTCGAAAACTCCAACGTGCCGTCTCTGCGAGGAGGAAGATGAAACTCCAATTCATCTCATCTACGATTGTCCACGGACACGGATTGGAATGGACGAACTTATATTGGAAACCAGAGAGAGGAAGAAGACGCTGGAGGAATTTCTTTTAATAGTTACAATTATTTGTCCAAATTTAATTTGTTTAAAAATAAAATTAGTAGTTCCTAGACAGTTCACGACCGGCTGATATCGGATTAAGTTCTGGTGTGGTGGGGCTGATCTAGGAGCTAAACAAACAAACATGTTTGGGGATATATAAAAATTAAGATCGAACTAGGATGAATGATTGACATAATTAAAGTTAAGCAGCTGTGTAACTCTCTCAGAACTATAGATATGAATGTCAAGATCTGAAAGGACAACTGATGCACGTGATCATATATGCATATATATTTTTTGTACATTGATTGTTCCATGGAACTGTATATATCTATTACAAAAACGCAAGTACAATAAAAAATCCTTGGTTTTAAATATTTTCTCATTTTTCACGAGAATTAGTTTTCCCTCGAAACGAATTCATAAAAATCTAGGTATTTAATCATTGGATATGATACTTTGTTATGACTTTTTTTACCAAGAAATTGCGTATAATACATGCATAATTTAACATTCTGGTTAGAAATTGTATGGAATATGAATATTAGTTGAATATGCATTGGTGTTTCAAATTTGACTAACGGCAAGCATGATCATTGGTATGGCATGACTCACTTTCTATCGATCTAAGTTTAAAATATTACAATAATAACATGAAACTAGTGATACCGATACCTGTGGTTGGTTTGAAATTAAGTTATACCATAATTTTAACATTTGGAAGGCGAAGGTCACTTATCACTTATGTTGAAGGCCCACTATGACATAATTATGGCATTTAAAATACGATGTTACATAAACGTAATATTAGAGCCCGAGGCGCAAAGATGAAAGTACCTATGCCCCCCCCCCCCTTATTCACTAAATTTAAGCTCGTGAAGCCCGGGAATTAGCACTCTCAATGAACAATAAGCGTGGCCTTGTGATATTACGCGTATTATATGGTTATGTAATATTTATGTAACATATATAAACCTGCCGTAAAAGTAGATTTGCAACTGCCGTAATTGTGACATGTATAACCTAAATGCTCATTGACGCTTATCTTGAACCTCCAATATGCAAAGAGATGGGTATTTGGATGCATTTTTTGCACTCATTTGATATTTTAGATATAGAATCTAGGATCTTCCGTTCCCAATCTTCCGGTAGACCCAAAAGGGTCATAAAATTAAGACAAATGTCCTGACTCTCGGTACGATAAAAATGTAAATTATTTGCCACCTTTGCCTGCTAAGGCTTAGGCAAATAGTGTTTAATGGCTGATCTGGAGAGAGAAAATCTGAACCTCCCGTCATCAAAAACGCCATTCTTCTATGGCTCATGTGCTGTTAAAATGTCCTCCTTTATGGCTATTTCTTCAAGTTCTTTAGGGGGTTTCAGATTTAAAAAAATAGTTTTTGTACACCTAATTAAATCTATGGTGGAATATTTTTCACATATTGGAGTATTTCTCCAAATTAACCTTTGAACACATCCCCACACTGGTAATAAGGCATTTGTTATTTGGTTGGTTAATTCTGTCCCCAGCATTAACCAAGAGTAGACTTGATTACTATTCACTGTTTTTTCCATTCCAAAAACGGACTCCCGGCAATATCCCTCATGACCTTGATGTAAATTGGGGGTACGATCGAGGAAAGAAGAACCAGCCCATCTCCAAGGTGATTATTCTTCATCTTCAACGCTAGTAAATAGCTTGATGAAAGAGTGTGTACAACCATTTATTTTCATTTGAAATTGCCCTCTCTGCGAAGAGTGGCAAGGATAGATACTCTGTATAAAACTAACAGAATTGGTATATAATCATAAAGATGTATTTCTTTTGTGAACTCAAATGCCTCCAATTTGTATTTTTTTTGTAAAACCAGTGAGTGAAACGAATCTCACTTTGGAAGATCGAATCTGTCTCTACACCAAAAATTTCAACAATCTCCAACATTGATCTAACTTCACAAGAACGAACCCAAAGTCCACTAACAGGGAGCCAAACGCCAAATGGAAGAATATAAGTCTTCGATTTATTCCCTGAGAAACCTCACACTTTTTCATATTTGGTGAAATAGTCCAAAATTATTTATATTCTCTTAACCCATTTGGCCTCTGAATTAGTTTCGAGAGTGATGGTAATGTTGTTGGCATATATATCTATTAGATGACTGGAGCCTTCTAGATCGATACCGGAAGCACGACATATGTGCAATTAGTTCCTTGCAAAGCCTTCCACAGCTGCAATAAAGAGCATTACATTTTTTACTTTTATATTTTTAATGAACTCTGAATTGAATGAGAAAGTTACTTTATAATAACAGTTTTTATTTTCCCTTTCATTATTTTTAGTTCCTGACATTCAAAAATAAATCGTAAGACAAATAAATTACTATTTTCAACAAAGTATTTGATAATCATGTGACCAAAATAAAGTATTTTTTAATTCCTTCCGTTGTCAGGTTTTTGTGTTCCAAGAAAGGCAAATTATTGGCTCATGAGTGCTGTTAAGCAAGAGCCAACGGCATAAAGGCATCATTAGTCATATTCTATAGGTATATTATGTGTGTGTGTCAACAAGAAAAACATGAGTTATGCTCAGATTATATCACGTCTTAGGGTCTCACTCCATCAAGGGGAAAATATGAGACAAAAATTAGATAGATATACCTTAATATACTACTCGGTACTACTAAATATATGTACAAATTCGTGGTGCCACTTGTTATGGATATCATACTTGGAGCTTCCATTTTTTGCAAAACAAATAAAACTTCTAACGCTTGTTAAAACAAAAAAGTCTTCCATGACAAATAGAGAAATGTAAATATGTGAGTTGAAATAACCCTGTTGAACAAAATTGCAAGTGTTCCCCCTTTTTCTCATTTCTGTATTTCAAATCACGCAGGATGGGGTCTTCTAATGCTTACATAATAATGATAGTAAACTTCAGCAATTTTAGAGACGGCAGCTGTGATTCATGTAGTCATATATTTATACCTCAACAAAAGGATAGAAATGTCAAAAAATAATTATTTACAAGTTTGCTTATCACTAACTCTTCCTACAGGGTTTGGAAGCAAAACGTGGACTGTTTTTAAATACCAATTATTTAGTTAAGATAGAAGTAACGTCTAATTTTCAATATTCAAAATCTGCTATCGTTTCTGAACAAGTAAATAAATTTAAAGTCTTTTGTTATTCTTGAGTAAGAGACAAAAGACTGAGGATATCTGATCTTTAAAACGCTGAAATTTAAGTGGTAGAGATTATGGACATTGTAAGGTGCTCTAGGAGCTCATTTTCAAGGTAATGAAAATTAAACATGATAAAAAAACTTTAAATTGTATTCTGAGTTGCTGGTGAACTTGAAAAGAATTTTAAAGAGGACTCCACAAATCCATAAATCGCTGCTCTTAGAAGTTTGATATAACAATTGGGCAATCATGATGGCATTGAATGAGGACCCTACGCCACCCATCGACTGACACTCTGAATCCCCGAAGACTATAGAGACTTAAAAATGTGAAGTTAATTTAATCAAAAGTAAAATAACAAACTTAAAAGAAGATTCTCATTGTTGAACAAGTGTACAACAATCGGAACAATCTTGAACTTTGGGAATCACTAAAGGGTGTTTTATATAAAACATCCGACGAACAAAAAGGTATTAGCCTTAATGACGACCAATTATATGTGAATCAAAGTCGATCAGCCTACACACATCAGCCAAATGCCAGAAGTTATTTACCAAACGTATGGGTAATTTTCAACCCAAAGAAATAAGGCCATCATTTTCGCCGGATTTGAATTCGTTGACCGATGCTATGTATTGTATATCGGAAAAGAACCTAACCGAACATCTTTGTGTGTGTGTGTGTCTAGACTATTATCTTTATATCTCATATTGTCATCACATCAATGACCACGCTCTAGGCATTCGTTCAAATGTTGAGTTGTATCATGCAATCTCATGCTTTTCTTCATCAAGATAATTTGAAAGAGGTTATATTATTAATAGTATTTGACCCTTATCCTTGGCGATTTTCACGACATTAATTGTTGATTCACAATCTACTACGTTGTGCTTTTGAAATAAAATAAAAAACTGTTAGTACATTCAGAGGTAGGATGATCGTCAAATATGGCGAATCTAAATTACGATGTTCTATAGTTTTTGTTTACACCATTTTTAGTTTTTCTCCTTTTCTTCTGTTTTTCCAATTTAAGCACATATTTTTTTTGCAAACATGTCCTTCAATCAAGGATCTCATTATTATATAATGATTGAAAATACAGTTTTGTTAAACCGTACAGAATCATATTACATTACCTTTTTATTACTTGATATCCCATAAGCAATAAATTCATATCAATATAAAACATTACGTTCATGTGTTTTATATTATTCCAAATGTAAAAAAGTTATAACACGTAGAATATTTAAATTTTGTTTGCCATTCATTTTTTATTTGAGTGAATCAAAAATGAATAAAATTGCAAATTCAATCTTATAAATATTATATTCTATTTATTATTCAGCTCTTATAGTGTAAAAATATAGTGCAATAGCCATGTGCGTTAAGGCGTGTTCAACTCTAAATGTTGGGGGCATAGGTTTGAATCCCAAGGGGAGATGATCATTTTGGTCTACCTCATTAAATTTGCATGCAATAATGTATATTTTGTATCTAGTCAGATGTAATTTTGTCGAAAATATAGGCAAAAAAATATTTAAAACTGCTTATAATAGTAAAGCCATTTTGAAAAATCAGCTTTTGCTTCGGTAAATTAAAATGATTTTTGCCTCTCAGTTATACGACAGAATATTCATTTTTCTTTATATCTTTATATTCTAAGTAGAGTTATCATCATAAAAAGTTTCAGAATCACATAATCTATGGCTTCTATGCACAATCTATACTTCACTTTTTTGTCTTTCGCTTTAGATGTGGTATGACAAAATTCTGGTTTTCTTTTTTTCGTAAATAATGTAGCAATCACAGAAGCCTGTCTTCAATTAATCAAAGTACTAATACTCGTTCCACCAAAAGATACTTCCACAATATTAAAATATCCTTAAAATTAATCCTTAAATAACAAGTCTTATGGAAAGGGGATTATAAAAAAGGATTACGGGTATACCCAGTGACGCCATTTTATGATGCTACTTTTTTATGAAGCATAACATAGAATGACATCACGGGACATTTATAGCAGGATTTTCTTTTTTCTATTCCTAAGACTAACTAGAGGCATATATACACTCAGAGAGTGCAAACCTCCGCCGTCACGGGGTCCTTATGAGCCTTCAGAGGCGGATTTTTCTCGACTGGGGCGGCGTAGCGGGACGGGGGAGGGTTCCCCTCGACGAAAATTCCGAGAGGAAGACGCTCCCGGCACCCGATTTCACAGCACAGCGACATCTATTGGCAGAGTAGGCTAACTTGAAATATTTATTAGTATTTAGCTCATTTTGCATCTTAATTCTGCACTCAGAGATGCCAAAATTTAATCACTTGTTTCTTTTGGCACTTCTAACAACTCCACAAAGTTTCATCCGAATCCGTTCGGTACTTTTTGAGTTATCCTGCTGACAAACAAACCAACAAACTAACAAACCAACAAACAAACAAACCAACAAACCAACGCCAGTGAAAACAATACCTCCTTCGGCAGAGGTAATTAATTATGTCTCCACCAAGTGGAACAGCCATTTTAGTTGTAGTATGTATTTAAACAGTTCTTTGAGTCGACATATTTTTTTCTTCTCTGTGAATTTCCAGTTATACATTGGTTGGAATTTATTACGTTCTATATGGCAGTTATATTAAGATTGTGTCTTTTGGTGACAAACGAAAGGTCTTCTTTCTTGATTGCATTGTTTGTTCAAATATTGGCCTTTCTTTCTGGACAGACATAAGTTCGTTCCTTAGTAAGCTCTAGATTTTAAAATATTGACGAGTATGGAACAGAAGAACATAAGACATATATATGATTTATTTATTTTTCTAATGCCAAATTAATATGAATTTGGAATATATATATATATCAGATTTGTTGATTTATCGTTCATTTGTTGTCGTTCGTCGTATGTGAACGACGAACGACAAAGTTTTTGACGAACGATAAGGAAAATTACTTATCGTTCGTCGTTCGTTTTTGGCGCCAAAAAAAAGACTAAAATTTTCATTTTCATGGGACAAATTTCCTTTAAAAAAACTGTCATCACTTTTTTGCAGAAATTTCATTCTAAAAAAACGTCATCACTTTTTCAGAAATTTATTTCTAAAAAAAAATATGTCGTCAATTTTTTTCAGAATGGCGAACGACAAACGATTCAATTTAAAATTAACGAAGAACGACGAACGATAACTTTTGGCGAACGACAAACGAACGACAATTTTTCGCGAACGTCAACAAGTCTGATATATATATATATATAGTCGTAGAGCTAAGAATATATTCACACATATATACTTGGTGAAAGCAAATATTTCCACTTGTTGGTGGATTCCTTTTCCGGAAAGAGTCCAGTAAACAACGCCCAACATAATTTTGTCTTAAGTCATATGGGGAACAATCTCAGGGTATCTTCTGATAATCATACTCTATCAATGTAAATTTTATCCCCCTCCCCCCCCCAAAAAAAAGTCCACTTCCCATTCATTTTTTCTTTGTCTTCTAATCTTTAAGACATATATGAACCAATTAATATGGATATTACATTGAGACTCCGCTCTACAACGTGATTATCATTTATGCAAATAATCATTTGGTAGTAAATGATCACTTCACTCGTGGCATTGTGAACATCAATTCAGAGATTTAGAATTAAATAACATTTCTCAAAGGCCTCGATGTTCGTCATTCGGAACTATGAATCCTATGAACATACTCTTCCAATATATATTTTATAAATCAAAGCTGAGACTGCTGATTGATAAATGGTATATCTGTACTTAAGACAATAGATTTAGTATATGGATGCTGATCATCTTTAACGTTAAAAAACTGCCGAATATCGCTACAAATTACAAATAAGATAATTTTTGTCAATGGATAGAAATAAAGTTTATCAGAATTTTGATATCTCGGAAATGGAAGGTGAAAATATTTTTATTTATTGTTCGTTATTGAGTTAATATGATGAAATAGCAGAATATACATAGTAATAATTGATTTCATCATTCGCAGCTATATTTTGATAAATCCTGTCTTCGAAAACACTTATTTTCCGACGAAACCCAATTTTCGGTGAGCAGCAGATGACGCTATTTAGTCTTAAAAACTGTTGTGGAGGTAGATCATTAAATCAAAAGAAAATTCCATTGGTATATGAGCTGTAAAAGATTTGATTTCTAAGTGACTGTCTTGGAAGACCTCCCTGTACCTTCTAGAGTCCTTTTTATTTGCATAATCAATAATTATTTGACATTCTCTTCATATTTAGATTCTATTAATAGCAAAGCATATTCATACCAGTATTACGACATTCATTATCACATATTCCTCGCGTTTAATGCGCGTATTTGTAATTTCAAACACGTTTTTTATATCATATAAAATAACCTTTGTGTTTAAAAGATATCAGGGTAATAATTCAATATATTAAAGTTGAAACACGGAGCTATCTCTGCAAAACGAATATATAATATAACTGCAACAAAAAAAATGCTAGCGTACTAAACGGGTATATATGTACGTTCTCTAAGGCTGTGCTTCCCAAACTTTTTGACATTAAGTAACCCTTGAAGCATTTAATCTCTATCCGCCAGTGTTGGTCGAATATTACTTTGAAAGTAGTATGTAATATACTACTTTTACTGCGTAGTAATATTTTTTTTAAATATTAGCTATTACTTCTCAAAAGTAATATACTACTCTGAGTAATATACTACTTTTTTGAGCATGATAAAGTCGGTGAATTCATAGACTAAATAAATGACTTCTGACATTATGAGAGGCATAGGTTTAATTATCCAACCCAAGCCCTCGGACCCCGCATTTCGATTGAGGCTTTTAGGGTTGAAACCCACCGCCAACCCTAATTAAGAATGATAGGAACCCTAATTTACAATATTATACACCCCAAGCTCTCGGGTCCCGCCTGCTGATATAAGCTTTTATTTAGGGTTGAAACCCACCGCCAACTCTGGCTAGGTATAAAAGGAGTCCTTACTTTCAATCTCATATACCCCAAGCCCTCGGGTCCTGCCTGCTGATTTAGGATTTTAATTAGGGTTGAAACCCACCGCCAACTCTGGCTAGGTATAAAAGGAGTCCTCACTTTAAATATCATACATCCCAAGCCCTCGGGTCCCGCCAGTTGATATAGGCTTCTATTTAGGGTTGAAACCCACCGCCAACTTTGGCTAGGAGTCCTTACTTTCAATCTCATACACCCAAGCCCTCGGGTCCCGCCTGCCGTTATGGGCTATTATTTAGGGTTGAAACCCACCGACAATTCTGGCTAGGTATAAAAGGAGTCCTTACTTTCACTCTCATACACCCCAAGCCCTCAGGTCCTGCCTGCTGATATAAGCTTTTATTTAGGGTTGAAACCCACCGCCAACCCTAATTACAAATGAGAGGAACCCTAATTTGCAATATTATACACCCCAAGCCCTTGGGTTCCGCTTGACGATATAGGCTATTATTTAGTGTTGAAACCTACCGCCAAACCCTATTAGGGACACTATTTTTCATTCAAATTCAGCCCAAGTCCTCATGTCCACCTGTCGATTTAGTCTACTTTGGGTGTGGAAACCTTTATTAGGAATGAGACGGACCCTATTAATATTTGTAAAATTTTACCTAAGCCTGACTGTGAATAAAATATCTGTATTTATCGCTCTCATTAATCCAAAGCCCTCAGTCCTCGCCTTCTAAGGCAGTGGATTCTTTTAGGTCCAAATCCAACGCAAACTTTTTTGTGTATATGAGGGACCCAACAACAGAGAAAGTAGGTCTTAAACCTGTAGGCCCGCCCACCGATTTAGGCTATTCTTTGGGTGCAAACCCTTTTGCCAACCTAGGTAGGCATAAGTGGGACCCTAATTTTTTTTGCCTATATGGTTCGATAGAAATTGCATCCGATATGATATAAATAAGCATTATAGCAGTGAGACCCTAATTTTAAGTATCATATACCCAATCCCTCTGGTCTTGCATTTCATATTATCTTGTACTGTTTTGAGAAGTTTGTTTTCATTTCATACTGCCCATGTCCATAGAGATAAAAAGATATAGAGAGCTTATTCCCTTCATCTGTATTTTTGTGTCCAATATTAACAAAGTAATTTGTACTACGTCATCGTAAGCTGATCATAGCGATAGAATCTATCTCTATGATCAGCTTACGATGACATAGTACAAATTACTTTTTTATATTGAACACACAGAATGCAGCTGAACGATGTTTCTCTGCTATTGAAGGGAATCAGCTCTCTATATATTTATATCTCTATGCCCATGTCTTACTCATGGTGAAAAAAGTATTGGTAGTTCTCACAAGTCCTCTGTCTTTACTTGGGAGAAGATCTATATAAGTTTCTTTTTAATATTACAAAAATGTTAACATAGAGAGAGAGGGGGGAGGGTTTGTGATGTGTTGGGCTTGACTGTATGTGCCAAACCTGTATAACCAAAATCTGAAAGACCTTTGTGAGTCTTATGGCATACTTGTTCTGTTGTGTTTATGTTTATATATTGCCTGATTTAGTCGCTCATATTATTGACTGATACTGACAGATACATACAGTGTGTTCCATAAGAAATGTAATTTTAAAATTGCGAATACGAAGTACTTAAAATACGTCAAATTCCCTCTTTGATACATAATTTAAAGGAATAGAATAGATTTTTATGATTATTAAACATTTATTGGCCTATATTGTGAGAAGTAGATGTTCTGAAGCCTCACAAAAGTTGCTCCTGGAAATGCCCCTTCCAACCTTAGACAGGACATTATTGTCATTCATTAATAATGGCAACGAAGATCATTACAATAAAATAATTCCTATCATTTTTTTTCGCAGATATTTCGAGGATTCTCATTGTCCACAGTTCTTCGTATTTTCAATGTGTTTTGATGGAGGCTAAAGAACTTCTCCTCAGTCCAAATGATTCTATCGACAATGATGGATAGTTACTGCAGAACCTACTTGCTAAACTGCCTTTTCAGGTTTGAGGGCATCAGTTAATGGTTGAACTGAAGTGTAATGATAAAGATCATTTCTAACGATCCTCCATAACGTTGTTATGGTGGGTAAGATTTGATGAAAAGCTTTTCTAAGTTGGCAACTGGGGGTTTCTTCGAAGAAACTCTTCACCTTCTGAATCACTAAAATGTTTTTTATGATTTGTTTTATTTATTTTTTCTTTTGGATGGAAACAGTTTTATTTAAATGATCAAGAACTCTTGTGAACTGTATCGGCTGAGAATATTTCGTTGCCCTTCCACTGATCTTGAAGTAAAGTGGAAGGAGAAGGTGTTTTGCCAAACTGCAAAAATAGACTAAATCGACATGTGGACATGAGGACTTGGGCTGAATTTGAATGAAAAATAGGGTCCCTGATAGGGTTTGGCGGTAGGTTTCAACACTAAATAATAGCCTATATCGTCAGGCGGAACCCGAGGGCTTGGGGTGTATGATATTGAAAGTAAGGACTCCTTTTATACCTAACCAGAGTGGGCGGTGGGTTCCAACCCTAAATAAAAGCCTATATCAGCAGGCGGGACCCGAGGGCTTGGGGTGTATGAGATTGAAAGTAAGGACTCCTTTTATACCTAGCCAGAGTTGGCGGTGGGTTTCAACCCTAAATAAAAGCCTATATCAACAGGCGGGACCCGAGGGCTGGGGGTGTATGATATGAAAGTAAGGACTCCTTTTATACCTAACCAGAGTTGGCGGTGGGTTTCCACCCTAAATAAAAACCTATATCAGCAGGCGGGACCCGAGGGCATGGGGTGTATAATATTGTAAATTAGGGTTTCTCTCATTCCTAATTAGGGTTGGCGGTGGGTTTCAATACTAAAAGCCTCAATGGACATGCAAGGCCCGAGGGCTTTGAGGAACTTATTTTCTTTACGATAAAATCCTCCATAAATAACGAAAAAGGTGTTCTGTGTGTTTGGGTCTAATGTCTTAAATATCAATATTAACGTGCATTTTTAATTTTATCAATAAGCAGGATTATGTCCATTGGGTGACGTCACATAAATTCACAGTTCATTAATTTCATCAAAAATGCTTGTCGAATATTTTTTTCACGAAAGTAATATGTAACAAGGATATACTTATTACTTGAAAGTAATATATAATATGTTTGTTCTCTCTAGTTACTGCGCAGTAATATAACTAAGTAATATATTACTCGCACGCGCGTTAGGGAACAACACTGCTATTCGCGACCTGAGTCAGCTAATTTGGAGCATATGGTCATTGATAAAGAGTTTGGGGTCTGTGTTTGAGAAGGCTGACGCAGTTATCGTTCATCATGGGTGTGTCCCTTATCCCTTGATAGCAGCATTCCATAACGTTAATATACTGATGAAATTGTTCTCCTTGCTCATCACTCAGAAAAAGGGTTTTCTGAAAAATCATGACAGTGATTTTTGGCCAATATACTTTATTGCTCATATTGCATCCAGAAAACTGGACAACAGTTTGGATACTAACTTGTCGTAGTTACCAAGAAATTATTTGTTAACAATTGAAACTCCCTTCCACGCTCTTGCTTCAAAAGAATTCAATTGAAGAAAAAAACTTGCATTTCGCAAGAGTTGCCTAATCTGTGGGCCATCAAACACACAAGAATTACTTTTTCAATAAGCATATATGTATCTCTAACAAGATCAAATAGTCCTTCCCTTTTAAATGCTGATGGCTGCAATGAGGTCAAAATATGATAATATAGATCCGTTACTGTGTCATCTTCACCTTGTGAACTGCTGTAGGCTTCAATTAACAAGCTAGACAAGCAAGAAGTAAGGGGATTGGTCTACATAATGATCAACAAGACAATCTTTTGACTTACGACAAACATTGGGACTATAAATTTCGCTTGGATTTTTTCCCTTTCGGCAAGTTGCACAAAGCTTCCACACAAAGTTATTTTAATTGAAACAACAGCATGAAATTTATTTGGTTAATCAAGGCAAAATCGAACAAATTTTGTTCAAATATGGCCTAAGACAATGGGTAAATTGACGTGATGGAAGAAGATTAATACCAAATTTGATTCAGCAACCACAAATTCAGTATAATCAGTGACTTCTATGCTAAAAGTAAAAAAATGTTAACCAATTTTATAACTGCCAACTTTTAAGACATCATAATGCCTAAATTGCAATGCTGATTTGATTTGCTGGTGGACATCATGAGAAAATATTTACTCACATACAAGGTCAAGCTATAGATGGTGAGGCACTGACGTGATCACTAAGATTAACAGTATCATCATTTAACACTAAACAGGGGGATTCACTACAATTGAGACACACGTATTACGATGTATAATCATTGTATTAAATGTCTCATAAATATTGCTTAAATAAAAGTAATGGTATAATATGTAATAAACAAAATATATTTTTGGCCTTCAGTACAGCTTTGAAACTCCTAACGGTGGAGGCAACAAAGGAAGATATTTCTTCCTCAGACAAGGAGAACCATGGCTGAAGCAATTTATTTTTTAGAATCTCCACTTATGGTCAGGACTTGCTTAACACCCTTCTCTCCAGAATGGACTATATTCCATAGTACATGGGGTTCAGATCTGGGGAGGATGGTGGCCACAAGTACTTGGGCCAAAAGTCTGCAAACATATAATTACAGAAGCTTTGAACCAATTTGCTGGTGTGGGATGGAGCCCCATCTTGCTGGAACATTAAAGGTGTCCTTGGATACTCTCTTTGTACCTACGGGACTTCCTCCTCGGAAAGAAGGTAAAAATAAACCGCTTGGTCGACCTTCACCCCCTCCTCGACGAAGATCAAAGGGGCCCTCTTCCCGTCTGACTTCACGCCCGCCCAGACCATGACGGAGGGTGGCTTCTGCCTTCTGAAGGCTGTCCTCAGCTCCACGGGATGTCCTCCTTCTTCCACGTCAAAATCCGGTCATTTTGACTGTTGTGGGTGGCCTGGACCGTGAAAATTTTATCATCTGTCCTGAGAACTGATAGCGACCTGTCTTTGGAGAGTTGTTGAATATTTTTCCTCCCACGGATAAGAGGCTTGTTCATTATGGCCTGGGAAAGAATCTGAGGTGGCTTATTCTTATGAGCGAGCATCCTGAGTTCTTTCCTGATGAATCTCCAAATGCTAGTGGTGCTCATGTACTCCTCTTTAGTCATCGCCTCATGGATCAAGTTGAATTTGTCCTGAGTTTCTCCCTGATCCTCTTCTTCCCAGGCAGTGTCCTCAAAAAAAATTCTGGACCTGAACCTTCCTTGAAACCTTGCCTAACTCTTTAAAGGCTTTTATGGTCCTGTAGACCGTTGCTCCGCTCACTGTGGCCTTTAAAATCTTCATAATTTCAACCGTAAATTTTCCATTACGAAATGAGGCCAAAATCAAGTCACATTTATCCTGTTCAGAAGCAATTTTCTATTGGAAGCAAGGCTATCTCACACAACTTATTGTTATGAAAGTTGTAGCTGATATGTCTATCAACAACAACAAAATAAAAAATGAAGGGAATATTAAATTTGGGGAAACGAAGGAGTTACCAAAGTGAGAGTCTCAATTCTAGTGAATCACCCTGTATTTTTTTTTGATTAACTACAATTGAGACTCTCACTTTCATAACCTCTACGTTTCCCCAAATTTAAATTTTCCTCCATTTTTCCTTTTGTTGTTGTCGATAGTGATATCAGCTGCAACTTTCATAAAACTAAACTGTATGAGATAGTCCTGCTTCCAATAGAAAATGGCCTCTGAACAGGAAAAACATGACTTGATTTTGACCTAAGTTCGTAACGGAAAATCTGCGACTGAAAGTATGAGGATTTTAAAGGGCACTACAGGACCATAGCCTTTAAGGAGTCAGGGAAGGTTTTAAGGAAGGTTCAGGTCCGGGGGGAAAATTGTGAGGACACTAACTTTGAAAAAGGGGGGCAGGGAGAAACTTAGGATAAATCTAACTCAATCGATGAAACAGATGGCTTAAGAGGAGTTTTAGCACCACCAGCATTTGGAGATTGGTTAGGAAAGACCTGAACATGCTGCCCTATAAAAAAGGCTACGTCAGATTCGGTCCCAGGCCCTAATAAAGAAGCGTCTTATCCGTGGGACGAAAATTTTTCAACAGCACTTCCAAGACAGGTCGCCATCAGTTCTCCGGACAGATGAAAAGATTTTCAAGGTCCAGACCACCCACAACAGTCAAAATGACCGGGTTTTGGCTAGGAAGAATGAGGACATCCCCGTGGTGCTGAGGACGGCCTTTAGATAGCAGAACCAACCCTACGTCATGGTCTAGGCGGGCGTGATGTCGGACGGGAAGAAGGCCCCTTTGATCTTCGTCAAGGAGGGGCTGAAGGTCGACCAAGCGGTTTATTTATACCTTTTTTCCGAGGATGTAGTCCCGTAGGTACAAACAGAGTATCCAAGGACACCTTTAATGTTCCAGCAAGATGGGGCTCCATCCCACACTAGCAAATTGGTTCAAAGCTTCTGTAATGATATGTTTGCAGACTTTTGGCCCAAGTACTTGTGGCCACCATCCTCCCCAGATCTGAACCCCATGTACTATGGAATATAGTCCATTCTGGAGAGAAGGGTGTTAAGCAAGTCCTGACCATAAGTGGAGATTTTATTATTTTTATTATACCTTCTTTCTGAGGAGGTAGTCACATGGGTAAAACGAGAGTATCCAACGACACTTATAATGTTCCAGCAAGATGGGCCTCCATCCCACACCATAGATATATAAAGATATAGAGGGCTTATTCCCTTTTATAGCAGAGAAATATCGTTTAGCTGTATTTTTGTATCCAATATAAACAAAGTAATTAATACTTCGTCATCATAAGCTGATCATAGAGATAAAAGGATTTGTTTATATGCGTAACAAAAACGTATTCTTCTGAAGAATCCAATAAGCCTTTTAGTATTTTATATCTATGTCCCACACCAGCAAATTGGTTCATAGCTTCTGTAATGATACATGTGAAGACTTTTGGCCCAAGGACTTGTGGCTAGGGCTGGGCGATATGAGAAAAAGTTAGATTTCGATTTTTTTCCCCAAAAAAATTTCGATTTCGATTTTATATCACGATATGAACAAAAACACTATTTTTTATTATATATGGCTGTAAACTTCACCACGGCTTTGCGTTTGCACTGCTGCTTCTACACGTGTGTTTATGTTGTGGTGTGCGCAACTCAACTTGACGTGGCTCTCTTCCAACTGATTGGTTACGTGCGGCGCTGTTAAGATATAATTGGCTATCCCCGTGTCTGTGAAAACTTTGATGATTTTTTTTTGAAGGCATCAGCTTATTAGCCTGGTTCGCACGCAGATCCTCGTGCATGTCCGCCCAACTTCGTGAGCTTTTTTTTTTTTTTTTTTTTCACATCGAACGTGTCATTTTCAATCGTAGAAAAAAATTACATCGCGAATAAAATCGAAATCGAAAAATCGCCCAGCCCTACTTGTGGCCACCATACTCCCCAGATCTGAACCCAATGGACTTCTGAATATAGTCCATTCTGGCGAAAAAGGTGTGTAGCAAGTCCAAGTTTATGTTAAAAAGTGATGTCATAACCACTTGTCTCTGTTAGGAGTTAATGCGTCTTATAGAGATATACATCTATAAGATGCTTATTAGGGTTGTTCTTATTTTTCAAATGTTTGAAATGTTAGCGACTTTGAGCATTTTCTGTTTCTTGGTGATAAAAGAAGACAACATACAAAGTTTGAACAAAATCGGTCAACATTACGAGGTCGCGCAACGAGGTCAAAGTTTTAAAATTTTTGTAAAAATATAGTTTTCCGCAAATTTCTTCAAAATGGTGGACGTTACAGACTTCAATAATAGTTATTAATTTAAAGGAAATCTAATTTATTACCAGACGTATGTTATGTATAAGAACAACCCTAATGCTTATAGGTAAGGAAAATATTTGAGCTGTTGACTGAGTATAAAGAAAATGAAAGAATCAAAAATATAAAGAACAATTCAATACCTTATTATATGTCCAGGTTTATAACGTAAAAGCTGTATTTATCTTTTTACTGTTACGTGACCTAACATTTTACTATTTCAATCGTTAAAAGTGACTATAAAAGCAATGTTTTGATCCTCTTGACAGGAAAGCATCCGCTTCAATTCCACCTCCACTTTTTATAGTTTATGAACACTATACAGGTATTTGTGTGTATATTGTTCATTTAAATTAACCAAAACAATAAATGTATACTTAATACAAAAAGAGGAGGAAAATGGAAGCTGATGTTTTTCATGGCGAGAGTATCAAAATATATGATACTTTTCAAATCGAATCATCTACAAATAATCAAGTAGTTAATAATACATATGCCCAACTTTGACATGTAATAAAGTTTTGGAATTACTTTTAATAGCTGTGATCCTTTCATTTCTGTATGAATATATCAACTGTGGAAGCATCTTATATGCATTTTAAATACTCTTTAGATTTATATATATGAATATAAATAACATTTGAGACAAAATAACGATATTATCAGCTGCAGTTAGGGATTAATTGTTTGGGCAAATTCTGAAACTAACACAGTATATTCTAAAGTTAAAAGATGATTGTAATATATATCGGGGTTAAATCATGAATATTTAGTTTTTTAGATACAAAATAAAGTATAATACCAAATTTGAAAATATTACAGTTGTTGTTGTATGATTTATTACAGAGCTACTATAGCCCTAGCCTTCATGGCTACTAATATAAAAAACATGTATCTTTATATACAAACACAAATAATTATACAATAATAATAATAATAAAATATTAATCAAAGAAAATAACAAAAAAAAAAATATATATATATATATAAATATTTTTTCAATTTTCATAAATACATTAAACTTAAGGAGCTATACAGATCTAGACAACCCTGCCATTGTCTTTGCTACCCTCCGAGCACTTGATAAGGTGCATGCCTCTCTTAATGGCTGTGACAAGCTCCAGGCCTTTGAAAGGTTAACAGCAGCGACACAGTTGGTAGAAACGGGTTTCTTGAGGCATATTGTAGCACTACGGGTGCGCTCATCGAAGCCCTCAAGAATCCTCTCAAAGGGACAACTGTCCACATTCATAGCCTTCCAAGCGGATATGGCAGCCTGCTTCACTAAGATCTCATTTACAGATGGAAGATGTGACCTGTCGAGAAGGTCAACCACACGCAACCGATCTGCTCTTTGAACTCCCAGCAAGATACGTGCGAGATCGTTGATGGCAAGTTGCGCATCTGAGCTAGTCTTTGCCATTGTAGGGGTGTGAGGGGGTTCAGCAGCAGACGAGAAGTTTGCACTTCTAGTCACCCAAGCAGACGTCTGAAGTTTCCCGATAACTATGGCTCTAGTTATCTCGGTCAGTAGTGGCCCTCGCGATACCGTGTTATATTTCAATAGTATTATATGAATAAAAAGGCAATGTGAAAATATTAAATATATCAATTTGATATATCTTGAGGATAGTAATATGAATGATTCGACATAAAATTACCAAAAAATCACCAGAAGTCTTAATGTTTCATTTCACACTGGTAGTCGTATTTAATATATTTGGTCACAGAAAATTAGACATAACTCAGCAGTCTAATACAAAAAACTAAGAAATGACCGAGGTAAGTAGAATGCAATACAACCTATGTTTTCTACATTTTTTCATAGACAGTCAGACAACGTCAGTAATCTTATCAATATTCTGATTTAAAAAAATATATATTGCTATTCTTCCCACTTGCCGATGTGACGTCATAAAAACCACCAGCAAGCGAAAAGTTAGATCTCTTGGTAATATGGGCTTACCCTGTATTTCAATATACCTTGGGAATAACGTGTTTTATCAACTAACGGTTCTTATGTTTGATTTATTTTAAGCTTCATAATTGCGGACAATTGTAAGATCTTCCCTGTTACAACCAAAACGACCTTATATTAACATAAAATCGGATGCTATGCCCTCAATTCAACATTATTCGTAGACTCCAATATGAATAACTTCCTCACATAGCATATAATTTGCATTATAAAAGAACTAAATTAATATATCCAACTTGTCTTCCTCGTCACCTTACAACTGCAGGATTGGTTGTGAATCTGTATTTTTTTCAATGACATTATTGACAAATAATTTGTATGTATATTAATGTGTTATATGTACCATGAAATGCAGTTGATTGTAGCGCGCACACATTTTTTTAATAATTCCATATTCGTCTGATTTAGGTCTTCCTCTTTCTTGACGGAATGTCGTACTGGCATTGAATCTTATGCTAGTATAAGACATTCCGGCTAACTTTCACCCTTGTGATTATTTATTCTCCTTCAACATTCCATACTTCTAAAAGGAATAAGCAACATTTTAAGACTGTAAAATGTAAATTTGATTGATTGAACCATTTTTCGTCCCTAATCATGTCCACAATGACGTTACTTCGTCCGACTAATTCATAACTTTTTTTCAACACAGACCATTTCTGAAAGGGTTCAGGGAAGCACCAAGAACCTCAAGGAAGATTTAAGAAACACTACCCACAAATAAATCCTCTGCCATCGCATATATCAATAATAATCATGTGCTTGAGGTGTTCCCCTTAAAAAGAGATAAAAAGAGGGATTTTTGGAGGAGCTGTTGTTCGTTGGACACATGCTGCCGCATAAACTGAAGGAAGAAAAAAAGAATACCTGGGAAGAAGGCCCTTACTACAAACGCCTACAACTTACACGCCTACCAGATGCAAAATAGCACTCAATAAATAGTCATATTAGTACACATTATCATACTTATTAGTAGATATATAATCATTCTTGAGAGAATCATATATATATATATATATATATATATATATATATATATATATATATATATATATATATATATATATATATATATATATATATATATATATATATATATATAATATATATATATGTGTCGGGGATATTCAGGCGAAAGGGAAAACCAGTCAAATGCAACCACTAGGAGGGCACTGCTCTTATAATAGAACACAATTCTTATTCCTGTTGTATATACGTATAGTAGTTAATAATAGGAAGGAAGAGAGAGAAAGAGAGATGAGAAGAGAGAGAGAAAATCAATATATACGCTTAGGTAGAAGAAGCTTTCAAAAGTATTCACAACTTTTCGCCTGAAATGGCTGATGGGCGTTGATGAATATATATGATAGATATCCACACACTCTCTATGTGATTCTCTTTTTTCTTCCTCTCTGTGGAAAGGAATAGGAGGAAGGGGGGGGGGAGGCTATGGGTTGGAGAAGAGAAAGTTAGGGCTGTTGGCTGGTGTGTGTGTGTTGGGCGTGCGGGGAATCCTTCTATTACTGCTACTAAGACACCTCAACCGCCATTGTCATTTATCTGGTATCCTTGCTGGACTGCGGCTAAAAAGGAGCAAAACGACTTAGTTTCTTCCCGGCTTCCATTGAGGATACCTCCCTATTTCCTAGCTCATTCGCAGGCAACCTTATCTATAGTTTTATTTCTATTTCATCTATTAAGATGGTAAGACAAATATTTTGATTCTCTTCTTAACAATGGCCGCCATTTTAAACTCCTTCCTGATTTAGGCAGATCAATTGACTGAAGAACAAATCGCAGAGTTCAAAGAGGCCTTTTCATTATTCGACAAGTGGAGACGGCACCATCACGACCAAAGAGCTCGGAACCGTCATGCGATCTCTGGACAGAACCCCCCTGGAAGCGAGCTCCAAGATATGATCAATGAAGTGGACGCTGACGGTAAGTAAGACGACCATCATCAAGGGAAGAAGAACGGGTCC
>CP045897.1:15046936-15381571 GCA_013387185.1 Caligus rogercresseyi | reverse complement strand
AAAAAGCAGATAAACGAAATATGTGGTCTAATTAATTGTAAATTAACATCTATCTCAATAATAGTGTTTTAATTTTCGCCTATTGCAGTATACATTTAAGTTATGTATATTGATAATGATATATATATACAGGGTGATTCACTAGAATTGAGACTCTCACTTTAGTAACTCCTTTGTTTCCCCAAATTTAATATTCCCTCCATTTTTTATTTTTTGTTGTTGATAGACATATCAGCTACAACTTTCATAAAATAAGTTGTGTGAGATAGCCCTGCTTCCAATAGAAAATTGCTTCTGAACAGGATAAATGTGACTTGATTCTGGCCTCATTTCGTAATGGAAAATCTACGGTTGAAATAATGAAGATTTTAAAGGCCACAGTGAGCGGAGCAACGGTCTACAGGACCATAAAAGCCTTTAAGGAGTTAGGCAAGGTTTCAAGGAAGGTTCAGGTCTGGAAAAAAGTTGTGAGGACACTGCCTGGGAAGAAGAGGATCAGGGAGAAACTCAGGACAAATCAACTGTGATCCATGAGACAGATGCCTGAAGAGCACCACTATCATTTGGAGATTGATCAGGAAAGACCTGAAGATGCTCGCATATAAGAAGAAGCCACCTCAGATTCTGTCCCAGGCCATAATGAACAAGCCTCTTATCCGTGGGAGGAAAACTATTCGACAACTCTCCAAAGACAGGTCGCCATCAGTTCTCTGACAGATGAGAAAACTTTCACGGTACAGGCCACCCACAACAGTCAAAATGACCGGATTTTGTCGTGGAAGAAGGAGGACATCCCCGTGGAGCTGAGGACAGCCTTCAGAAGGCAGAAGCCACCTTCGTCATGGTCTGGGCGGGCATGACGTCGGACGGGAAGAAGACCCCTTTGATCTTCGTCGAGGAGGGGGTCAAGGTCGACCAAGCGGTTTATTTTTACCTTCTTTCCGAGGAGATAGTCCCATGGGTACAAAAAGAGTATCCAATGACACCTTTAGTGTTCCAGCAAGATGGGATCCTTCCCACACCAGTAAATTGGTTCAAAGCTTTGTAATGATATGTTTGCAGACTTTTGGCCCAAGTACTTGTGGCCACCATCCTCCCCAGATCTGAACCCTGTGTACTATGGAATATAGTCCATTATGGAGAGAAGGGTGTTAAGCAAGTCCTGACCATCAGTGGAGATTCTAAAAGAAACTGCTTCAGCCATGGGCCTCCTTATCTGAGGAAGAAATATCTGCCTTTGTTGCCTCCACCGTTAGGAGTTTCAAAGCTGTACTGAAGGCCAAAGGAGGATACGTGGAAAATTCATAAATATATATTGTTTATTATATATTATACTATTATTTTTATTTCAGCAATATTCATGAGAAATTTATTCAAAGATTATACATCGTAATACGTGTGTCTCAATTGTAGTGAATCACCCTGTATATATGTACATATGAGTTCATTAGGGCACTTTTTAATTGACTGACATTCTTTTGATATTTGGACGAGTATCATCGTGGGATAGCCAGCGATACCTCAACTGGAACAGGAGACCCATTTTTCGCTTCTTTTCCGAAGTCCGGATCCCTACTAATTTCAAGGACTGTGACGTTTCACAACTACGTAATTAGTCCGAAGCTACAAAGTGCCTGGATTCCTTGGTAAGAGCTAAAGCTTTAAAGGAAAGTGGCGCATCAAGAGCTTTTTGTTCTTATTTTTGATTATTTCTTGGCTTCCTTTCGTTTATTTATCCGCTAGAGGCGTTGATGTTGATGCAGCTAAGTAAATAATACGTAGGAATTTTAGGATATATCAAGTACCCTTGTGACGCATTAGTGACATAGACTTAAACAATTGTTTCAATAACATGTCATGTCTATTATTTTTATTGCTCCGCGGAACTTCAAGCTCGATACTCTACATGAAACCTCACCTCCTAGATTATATGTCCTAGATAACCATTGAAGTAAAATCATAATACAGTTGCCTAATGCACTGAAATATTAATTATCGATGTGAACATAAGTAAAAACAGTGTTTTTTTTGCGATAACTTTTTTTTTCAACTTGCGATATCGATAAAACGATAACTTTTTCTCAACTTGCGATAAACGATAAACGGTAAAAAATTTCAAAACCCAACTTACGGTAAGCGGTAAACGATAAAACGATAAGAATTTCCAAAAAAACTGATGTCGTTTTTCTTTTAAAAAGCATCTCCAAAAAAGAGTGATGACGTTTTTTTTTTAGATAAGAATCTCCAAAAAAAGTGATGACGCTTTTTTTAGAAAATAATTTCCAAAATAAATGATGATGTTTTTTAGAAAAGAATCTCCAAAAAAGTGGTGACGTTTTTTTTTTTTTAAAGAATTTCCAAAATAAAATGATGACTTTTTTTTAGAAAAGAATCTCCAAAAAAAAGTGATAACTTTTTTTTGAGAAAAGAATTTCCAAAATGAAATGATGACTTTTTTAAAAAAAGAATCTCCGAAATTTTCCTTTAATTTTTTTTTTTGATTTTTTTTTTGATTTTTACAAAAGTCGTCTTTGAACTAACCGTTTATCGTTCCTCATTTTTTGGACTAACGATAAGTGAATGAGCGGTAATTTTAGAAAACTTTGCGATAAACGATAACGATAAAAGGTTTGAACTCAGCGATAATTATGATTTATCGTTTATCGCTCATTTTATCGCCCGCGGCAACCACTGGTGAATGCAATTACGAAGATTAAGATTGGGATATTTCTCAATAGCTGTATTACATTCACTGTCCTGTTCCTGATCCGAAGCTAGTTGACAAAAATCCATGAAGTCCGTCGAAGTAGCCGCGACGCGCGACAATGCATCAGCCACTACATTATTTTTACCTTCTACGTGAATTATTGAAGAAGTAATTGCGTTATTTTATCAATCATTCGGGTTGCAAAGGTGTCCAGTCGGGATCCACTCTAAGTCCTATCCGAGTTAAGGGTTTATGATCTGTGAATACAGTAAATTCACAGCCTCTAGCTGATGACAGAAATGCTTTATGGCTGATCTAATAGCTAGCAGTTCCCTATCAAAGGTACTGTAGCGCTTTTGAGATTGTTCAAGAGCTTTAGAATAAAATGCTAAGGGCTCCCAAATTTTTGTTTTGGAGTTATATTTTTAATGCAGCCCCTATACCTATTTCCGAAGCATCCGTTGACAGACTTATTTTTTTAGACTCATCCAAGTAAGTTAACCCATTACTTTCATTGCGTACTTTAAAGAACGGATTATTAGGTGATTTTGTGGTATTATGCTGTTCAAATACTTTATCTTAGAAGCTTATAGTACAGGGTGGCGAACACGCGGCTCGCGAGCCTCATGCGGCTCTTGGTCAATAGGAATGCGGCTCTTTGCCTCTTCTCATTTTTGCATGTTTTTAGATCTCACTTTGTTTAATTCTTCCTTAAGAGCAATTTCCTATCAACAAGAGCTTATCAAAAACAAATTATAATCTTAAATGTAAAAGAAGTATGTGGACGAATTAGAGCACGCCGGGGATTTATTAAGTTGAAGTTCTCAATGTGGCATACCTTGTTTTCTGAATATCTAGATTGCGACCTAAATATGTGTACTCTTCCTACGCTTCCTATCCACGATCCCAAACGATAAGTAAGACAAGCAGAGTCTTTAATCTATTGTTATTTCCCAGGTATTCATACTAAACATTAGGATTAATGCCAGGAAATTTATTAGCATATTGCGTTCTAGTGCAGGCTATATTCGTCATCAAAATGGAAAAATGCAAGGCTAAACGAAAATACGAAGATGAACACCGGACTTTCTTGGAAGAATGGGAAGACGCTTATTTTTTTATTGAACGGAATGGAAAACCGTTCTGTTTAATTTGCAGCTCCACATTATCACATTTCAAGGCTTCAAATCTTCAACGGCATTTTTGCACGGTTCATGCTAATATTGACAGAGACTTTCCTAAAGGCACTGAACTACGTATGCACAAAGTGAGTACTTTGAAAAGTCAGGTAAAAAGACAAGCTCAAGTCTTTCACCAATTCAGCAAACATGCAAAAACTGTGACGTTGGCCTCTTACAAAGTGGCGTGGAATATAGCACGTCATAAAAACCATACAGGGAAGGTGATTTTGTAAACACAGTGCTTGAAAGATGTGATTGAAACCTTAACTCCAGATAATACCAAACTAAAAGATGCCATCGTAGATCTTCAGCTGTCACGTCACACTGTTGAGACCAGAATATCAGACATAAACAAAGCGGTTGAATCTGATCTCCGCACAGATCTGGAAAATTGTGCATATTTTAGTGTCGCTCTAGACGAGTCATGCGACATACAGGACAAGCCACAGCTGGCAATATTTGCCCGTATGATTTCTCCAGACGGCAGGCTTAAAGAAGAGCTTCTGGATATTGTGCCATTAAAGACCGAACACGCGGCATTGACGTGAAAGAAGCAATGATGGACGTATTCAGAGAAGCCAATTTGTCTCTCGTAAGCTCACAGCTAGACAGCACCATCAATGATTGGATCTGTGAATGGACTTGTGGGTCTTTGCAAGAGTGAAGACAGATTTCCCGATTTTTGGAACTTCCACTGTATCATACATCGTGAACAAAACCACAAATTTAGACCACGTCATGAAACCCGTACTGGAAATCGTGAACTATATTCGTACGCTCTCAATCATCGGCAGTTCAAAAATCTCCTTTCTGAACTTGATGCGGATCTGCCTGGTGACTTACCCCTGCATTGCACGGTGAGGTGGCTGTCCCGAGGAAAAGTGGTTTCCTCTTTTTACCAACTTTTGGGAGCCATAAAATATTTTTGGGAGAAAAGAAAAATAATTATCCTCAGCTCTCAGACCAAATGTGGCTCCTGGACTTGGCGTTTTTGGTTGATGTGCTCTCACATTTGGATAAACTCAACCTGGACTTGCAGAGGAAATTAAAAACGCTGCCTGATCTGGTGCAGTGTGTTTTTGCATTTATCAACAAGCTGAAGCTTTTCACAGAGCGTATTAAAAAGAGCGATCTGACCCACTTTCCATCTCTGCCCAACATCCAGCATATGGCCGCTGTTAGTGTGGATGCAGCCAGGTTCGCGCGACTGCTTGTGCAACTGTGTGGGAACTTCACTGTGCGCTTTGAAGATTTGCAGCAGAAAAGACCCCAGATCACATTTCTCATCGATCCATTTAATGCGGAGATGGACTGCTTAAAAGTGCCTCTTTTCACCGATGGAGTAGCAAGTGAATTAGAGATAATTGAACTGCACGAGGACGACAATTTGAAATCTCTTGTGAAGGATGGGCCCGTTGTTTTTTTGGAGAGCTGTCCAACTGAAAAATACCCATGTGTTAAAACAGCTGCACTCAAGCTGCTCTCCATGTTCTCGTCAACGTATGTGTGCGAGTCCCGGTTCCCCACTCTGAAACACGTCAAGTCCAAACATCGATCCATTTTGACTGACACTCATGTGAAAGAACTGCCGCGAGTGGCCACTACAGAGTATAAACCGGATCTTCAAAGAATTACTAAAACAAGAGATGCCAGATGTCTCACTGAGTCAGTTACAACACTTAAAAAGGTACGAAACACTTTTTATATATGCACATTTTAAGTGGAAAATATCTGCTCTGTTCATATCTCAGAGAAAGTGAAAACTGTGTGTAGCTTATATAGTCTTCTCTCTTGGTAGGTGCAGTGGCGACTCTGGCTGAATGTGCATGACAGCCCTGTCGCTATGGACGGGCTATTATTATTTCAATTACTAAAGCTGCTTATTCATATTAAAATATAAAGAAATAAGTGTCTTTTCTTTAATTTATCCTACATTAAGACTATGTGGCTACGTAACGTTACGGGTTATAATAATTTTGCCCCCATGCATTTGATATGTCCCCCTTTAGACTGATGTTTGTAGCCCAAGTTATTGGTGTTAATTATGTTATATGCGTTATATTATCAATTGTTTTTATATTTTGTCTTTTGTTTCAAAGTCAGTGGCTCTTTGGCTTTCACATTAAAGAATTTTGGCTCTTTGACCTTGACTTGTTCACCACCCCTGTTATAGTATAAATAATAGATAAATTTACGTGTTAATAACATTCATTTTTATTTCTTTCTACCAAAATTGATTCAGTTTGTTATAAATAGGCAAAGAATAAAGTCACTATTTCAAAATGAAAAAATCTGTGCTCCCATTAAGTTCAACCAATAAAAAACTTAAGTATTGTCACATTTTTAATATTTTTTCTTTAATTACTTAAGATATAGTTCCAAACTTTTTCTAAATGAAAAAAAAAATGTCGTAATTGTAGTTTTTGTGTACAAAATTATATTGTAGATTTAGAACGTATTTTAAAGTACGCGATGGAAGAATACCTGAAAATTTGTGTTTGTTTGTTATACATATTATCTTTATATTTTTTTTTGGGACATTCAGAGCTTCTAGACTTAGCACAATTGAAATTTGGATCTACTTGAAGGCTACCCTCTAAAACAATCCAACGGATATTGTGATTTTCCTTCCTCTTGAGACAAACGATTTAAGTGATGAGGACGATGAAGTGGAAGAAATTGGTGGAGTCGTCGATGTAAATTCGGTTGCTAAGAAAATTCTTTGTCAGCCAGCAGAACTCCAAAGTTAATGAAGATGATGAAGACGAAGAATCGGATGATGAAGATGAACCATTTAATTTTACTGGAACTATAAAAAGAAGAAAAAAAGACATAAAAAATCCTCAAAATCTCTGAAGGACCAATTACTTTGTATTAAAAACTCAGATTGGATACAATCCACAAAAAAAAATCAGATTGGTTCGAAGATTAAATTCAATTCAAACCTTCATTCGAATCTTGAAAATATTCCCGTAGACTTAGATGAGCTAAAGAATCCTTTTGGTTATCTTAAGCTTTTCATTACGGACGAAATATGTGATAAGATATTAGAAGAAACGAAAAAAGTGGCAATGAAAAACAATGACATCGATTTTGCTCTATCTATAGACATCAATATGATTAGGGCAAGTCATGCTTGTGCCTTTTTGAGTGGCTATATGACAGCATCTTCCAAATAATGTATCGGGAAGATACATGTAACAACTTTGAAAAAAAATGTATCTCCAGATCGAACCATGAAAAACTAATATGATACACTTCGAAAGTATTCCATATCCTAAAAATCCATTTTGGAAAATGCAACCTTTAAAGGACAGCATAAATCAAACTGCAAAAATATATATTCAAAGAACTGAGCATATTTCGATCGATGAGTCGATGGTGACATATTTTGGACCTCATCACCTCAAACAATTTTTGCGTGGAAAACCAGTACACTTCGGTTTCAAGATCTGGTGTGCATGTACTCCATTTGGAGAGCTCCTCTATTGTCTTCCCTATAGGGGAAATACAAAGATTACACCAAGAGGACTTGGACAGGGTCCAGATGTGGTCGTTGAAATGGTGGAGCAACTTGATCTAAAACAAGGCCATAAGATTGTTTGTGATAATTTATTTACTTCTCTTGACCTTATGGATTATTTGGGATCTAAAGGCCTTGGAATAGTTTGAACAATGAGGCAAAAAAATATGAATTTACCAACACAAAAATCAATTAACAAGGCGAACAAAGGTTTTATGAAATATGTGTATATTGACAACTATTTGTGCGTTACAGCGTGGAGAGATTCAAGGTCAGTTTTTATAGGGTCAAACTTTTTGGATTCGGAGCCAATTGGATATGTGAACAAATACAATCAAGAACAACGGAAGAAGATACCCACAGCCTGCCCTAATTCATCTATCATTTAGAGTCCAAATATGGGTGGAGTTGGCTTGCTGGATAACTCAGTGTCAAATTAAAGAATTACTTTGCGGACTAAAAAATGGTATTGGGCATTATACAACTGGTTTCTGAATGTCCAAATGGTGCAGGCTTGGCGCCTCTATAGACGAGTTGGAAAGCTAAAAAATGTAAGGAAAAGGAAAACAAGCAAAAGAGATCCTTTTTTGGCTGCTACAGATGTGATGCGGGTCTTCACCCACAATACTTGACGGACTAAAAAGTAAATGAAATTTACACAAAAAGTAGATGAAAATAAAATATTGTTCATAGGTATTTGCGTAAGTTATAAAACAAATAATTTGTAAGAATTGTATATATATGAAAATATTTATTTTGATATGCTTAGTTTCTCAATAAGAGTAAAAAAGAAAATACATTTTTTTCTTAGTTCTTCCATCACGTACTTTAAAGTACGCGGCCATTGCTAAGGTCTGAGGGGCGGTAGAGAAAAATATATCATTATTATCCATATTTATACTAAAAGGAATAACATATCAAAATTTCAGCGAAAAATAATAATTTAAAGGGGTCATGGAAGTAATGGGTTTATGTAACTTTTTTTTGATATTATCTTTTAATGTTAGTGAACGCGTCTGTATGCATTTTACTCCAAGGGAAGCAGCCTTTAGAACATTTTGGAAAAGTTCGTATAACGGAATTGACATTTTGGCTAAATTTGGCATAAAACGATGGTAATAGTTTGCCATACCAAGAAATCTCTCCAGCTCGTTTCGCTGTTTTGGTTGTGGGAATTCGAATATTGCTTTAACTTTAAACTCCAAAGGGGATATTCCTTCGGCTGAAAGACGATGTCCGAGGAATTCAATTGATGAAACGCCCAAAACTGACTTTTTAGGGCTAATTATCAACCCTGTACGTACCAATTTTTCAAAAAGGTGTCGTAAATGACGAAAATGTTCTTCTTCAGTTCTACTAGCAATTAGTATATCGTCTAAATATACGAAAACCCCTTCCAGTCCTTCGCAAACCTCGTCCATGAAACGCTGAAAAGTGTTACCAGCATTTTTTTAATCCGAATGGCATTCGAGTGAATTCGAACAATCCAAAGGTGTTATGACTGCAGTTTTTTCTTTATCGGCTTCGGACATTGGAATTTGGTAATATGCTTTAAATAAATCCACCTTCGAAAACAGTCGACATCCTACCAGATTGTCAGTAAAATCCTGAATATGAGGTAATGGATATGAATCAGAAACTGTAACACTGTTGAGTCCAAGGTGTATAGAATACCAGATATGTGATATTTAAAAAGTGGCGCGGACACTTAATAAAAAGAATGTACCAATGACGTCATACTCTCTTTTATGATCATATTTTTTTATAAAATGTCGGTCACAAAACCTCAATCAACAAGAAATAATTAATGTATGTTCATTGCGTAATTATTTAATGTTAGATTATTGTTGCAATAAATAAATAAAACATATAACACAGTCAAATACTTTATTTAAGCTTTAGGTTAGATCTAACTTCACATATTGTCGTATAACAATTGACTTAAGTTATACGTTTAGCAATATATAAATAGCTCTTTAAAAATATTTGAAATTTCGCACAAGGTAATGTTAATAGTATGAAATACAATGCTAAACTTATTAATTCAATAAGTTTAATTATTTGACGCCGATCTTATCAAAGTTTAGTGTTCTGCTATATTATTTTTATTAGTGGTTAAATTTCGATAAGAAGGTTAGACTTTATTCATTTCTAAAGCATCAGTGAAAATAAACTGAGTAAATATTCTTCAGGTTAGTTGAGTTAATAACAATAACGAGTTCACGAACAATAAAGCAAGATGAATGTAAAACATATTGAAACATAAGTAGATTTCTTTAAAGCAATACTAAATCTTAATATATTTAAGTATCGCAAAATATTTTTTTGGCTCTCCAAACCTATTATTTTTTGTAGTAATTTTTTAAATCTTTCAATAATGTCGTTCATAAAATTGCTAAGAAAATTTAAATACTTTTTATTCCTGTAACTAGATTTACTAGTTTTTATTAGTGTTTTTAATTGTTTGACAATTTCTATGTTATTATAACTATTGAATGATATTTTATATATCTATAGGACAAATTGTACTTTTTTATTTTAATAATTGGCGTATTGAAATATCTTGGGTTTAAGGATAAATAATCTCTAAAAGGATATTAATATCATATTTGGATTCATTGAGTATTATTCCATATTTCATTTTCTCAATCAAGTGAGTTCACCCAAAATTTGTCGATGTGTGATATTCAAGTTCCGTATGATATCTCAAATCCATTAAAATATAGCAATTTAGAATAGGTATTTTGTACTCAGAACATTGTTTTGCTGGTAAAAGTTCTATTAAAAATTGAAAAAAAAAATTATCATCTTAATAGACTTATAAATTCAGGTAATATATATTTTAACTGTGTAATAGAGCTTCCATTTATTTTGTTAATGTTAATACTCCAAGGATAAATACAATGTATAAGGCATATTAAATTAAAAGTTCATTACCTTATCAGAATATTGGCTTACATTTTTTAAGGTTTTGGAATGTGGAAATCAATTCACCCATATTGGCGTCTTTTCGCTCGATTAAATGGATCTGAAAAGTAGTTTTGACTATTTCTTATCTATTGATCAAGTGTACTGTCCGAATAAAAGAATTAAAGTTGCCATGATCCGTGGAAGATGTTTGCCAATTTTATCTTTGACATCTCGATGTCTCTTGACATTATTTTCACACAAATGAGGTTGAAAGAAGGGGCATTGCAGTCTTGACTTTAGTTTCTGATATACCCCCATCAAATGTTGGACTGCGTAACTCATTGGAAGTCTCAAAAGATTTGTCATATTTTTGGAATAAAAAGATACTTTGTATGTTTTAAGATGTCTCTCATTTGATCAAACTCTTAAGAAATAATCTTTTAGACAGAGGCTATTATCTATTATTAGGGGATCTACCATTATAAAAAGATTTTTCGGACTTAATAAAAATAAATCACCAAGAATAATGAACAGTTCATAAAATCAAGGAAATTCATTAATAATGCCAGAGCAATTAACAGCAAAGAGTTTGTCTAGCACCTCAACTGTTGAACCATACGACAGCTTCTGCTATTAACTATATTTTTCTGAATAAAAGTACCAATCCGATTTTATTGCTACACTTAACTCAGGAATAAGATGGACTACACTAATAAATCTGAATGCCTCCAGGGCAGTTTTTGAGTATTTATTTAAATTTATTATTGTGTATATTTAATTTGATGGATATTAGTCTTATTTTAATTGATCAGTCTTATTTTTTATTTATATTCATCAATATTTTTATAATCATACTTCACTCATTTTTTATTAAACTTGTTTATAAAGTTCAACAGTAATGTTGAATACTCTGTCCATCTATTATATATGAGGAAAAAAAGGATGTCCAATATTATATAATTTAATCATATTATTCAACTTTTATTACTAAAGTTTCCGTGAGAGTTAATCGTTTTTGTCCATAAAAAGAAGATGCCCTTATTATAGTTGAAATATTTTTCTTTATCATACATTCCACGACTTGCGAAGTAAAGAAAGAAGGTGATGTAAGCAAATATCCTATGATGTCAATTCGCTTCTTTACATTACTTTCTTTATTATTTACATATACATCACTGGAGAGTTTATTACATTTATTCCTTTCTTTTCTACCTTACCTTGTTATATTAATCTTATTATAAGCGATAATTCTTACAAGAACGAAAAATCTTCGATTCTTTCAAATTAAATAAATGTCAATTGAAATATTCCTTTTAAAATATTAGTGATTTTTGTTTGTAATCATCTCAATATTTAATTATAAGGAAATTTATAAAATATCCCCAGCTAGCACGGCAGATGAAGTCGGACCAATGACGACTGAGAGCACGCCGGGGATTTATAAAAGTTTATTAAGTAAAAATTCTAAATGTAACATACCTTGTATTCTATATACCTTGGTTGAGTCTTCTGTAATCGCCACAAATAAAAAAATGGAAGCACTCCCTGCTGACAGACCGCTTGACCGGCCGACGTTAATAGGGTAAAGTCAATAGAAAAAGAAAAGGAAATATGGAGGAAGAATGCGTGGAAGAGAAGAGTGTTGAAGAAGAAAGCATTTGCATTGAGCTACCTGTCGCAAAGCCAGGGGAGTTACATGCCCGTTGAAAATAAAAAGATGAAGGAGAATAAGGAAAAAAATAAAACCTGCCCTAATAAGGTTATCTCAGGGAACGCCGAGTGCGTGGAAGGAGAATGCGTTGAATGTGCCCTCGGACAGAAGGGAAGAAGAATGGAATATCATATGAAGATGGAGGCTTAATGGAACGTACATTGCAGGGATGAAAAACTACTACGTACTCAAGCGTCGCTAAGGCTCGCAGAGTAGATAATAAGTTTAAAAGTAATAGCCCTGTATGCCATAAAATTTATATACACTGGAGTGATAATGATGGAAAAAGTGTAAATGGATTTGCTCCGAACATGTCTCATTACCAAAAGTTATTCAAGGTGCTTCGATTAAAAGGGGACAAAATATCAAGAATAAACGACTGTAAAAGCGGAATAAAATTCTATATAATTATAGAATTTAAACAGGCTTTAAACGTTGTTTCACAATTTGAAACTCTACAAGTACCCTCTGAAATAGAACAAGGATTAAAATTTAATATTAGAGGCCTAGAAAAATGCGAGGGCTCTACAAAATCCCATTGAATTCACCATAAAAAATGGCTCTGAGATAAACCTTGATGCTCTGAGAGTAATAATGGACAAATAATAATGGCGAATAACGCTTTAGACACAGCATGCCCCCTAAGGAAAACGATCAAATCAAAAGCAGTACCTTGGTGGACGAAAAAGCTTGCTGCTCTCAGATACAAACTCAGAAACTGGAGTCTAAACGCAACCTTAGCTCACATAGGGAAAAGTACTGGGCTGTAAAAAATGAATACCGTGCTGCCTTAAGGAAAGAGCAAATACATTTTTGGAGACATTTTTGTTGCAGAGCTGAAGGTCCGAAAGATATTGCCAGACTAATCAAGATCCAGAGACTCAATCGGCCTTCTAAAACATGGCCAGAGCTATGCAACATCTCCTGCTGAATCTCTGGAAGTACTTGTGAAAGCCCACTTTCCAGATTGTAAGATCAACGATCCAACAGTAATCCCAGCAATCATTAATGACTACAAGATTGATTTTGTGAGTCTCCATCAGAGTGAAGGAGTCCTTTAAAACCTTCGGGACTTACAAGAGTGCTGGACCTGATGGAATTAAACCAGCTGTACTGCAACAGCTTGGTGAGAACATTTTGAGGTACATCACAAATGTGGGTGGTTCTCAGTAGTGGCTATACCCCAAACTGCTGGAAACAGATGAAGGTCACATTTGTACCAAAACCTGGGAAAGAAGACTACAACTCTGCGAAATCATTTAGGCCTATAACCCTATCCAATTTCTTTCTGAAAGGCCTTGAAAGACATGTTCAGTGAAAAATAGAAGAAACCTCCCAACACTTCACGCACAGCACGCATACTCTAGGGGTCTATCTTCTGAGACGGCTCTTTCACAAGTAGCTGACTTTATAGAAAAATCTATTTTTCGACAGCAATGCACCCTTGCAGTCAGTTTTGACTGCACGGGTGCATTTGATTATGTTCAATATGACTCTGCAAACAACGCGATGTCGAGACTTGGTATTCCAAAGAGTATAATATCATGGTATACAAACCTCCTCAAATATCGGAGAATAAAAGCAGACCTCAAAGGTGCAGAGGGCACGACGATATTACGGGGAATAAATTTGAAGACTACCTGGCAAAAAGTGGGACAAAATGTCATGATCGTAGATGTGTCGGTGTGCCTCTTAGCTACATTAAGAAAGTGATTGGCGAATTAGTTTATAAAAAATGGTGCAGTCGATACAATGATTGCTATCATTTAAATCACACACTTAATGTTAAAAAACCAATCCCTAAACCTCTCAAACTCCATCGTGAGAACATGAAGCTGCTAGTCCAAGCATACGCTGGCCATGGACCGTTTCTAGCCCATCTCAGTAAATGGAAAGACGTCAACAACGTCTGTAATGTCTGCATGGAAGAACCCAAACTGCAGACCATCTCATCCACAGACGCCCAGCACTCTCATGTGAAAGACTTGAAGCTGAGCATTCAGAAGAAGTAGATGACCGCATCCTCGTATTGATGAAGTGCAGAAGAATGAAAAATATTTTGTAAATGATTTAGACATTAAGTAAGGAGATTCGTTTATTTTATCTTTAATATTATTATTATTGTTTTAGTCTAGCAACATAGATACCCCACCGTGTGGTTATGTTCTTTACCTAAGTTGTGTGTTGTTTGTTCATGTCTTTGTGTAAAAGAGTAATAAATATTTCTTAACCAAAAAATAAAAAAATATATATGGGCTCTTATGTAATGCGTCGATGCGACTTCAGGGCAAAAATTTAATATAAAAAATACAATATCATGCATCATCTGTATAACCAAACATGAATGCGAGCAAGTAATAGGACATTTATAAAACTAGTATCCAGCAAATTTGAATCCAGGAGATGTCAAGTTTTCTTAATTCTGATGGAGGTTTTATAAGATCCTCATGCAAATAATATTTCGTAATTTATATCCATTTGTATATATAAAAGTGTTCTTACCTGTCTAACTTACGCTTCTATATAGCTTATGTATATGAATTACTTTATAAAGATGAGAGGAACAAAATGAACATATTAATTATTGACTGACAGGTCCCAAATACTAAATAATGTTTTTGAGTGATCTTTCATCCCCTTCGTCTACTTTAATTCTGCTTTGTATGTTATAGATATAAATACAAGGGAAGAAATTCTTATAAAAGTGTTTAATGTAAGGAATCATGGATATAAGTCCAAAACAAAACAACAATCGTCCATTTTGTACTTAAGCATGGTAGAGTGATAAATTTTGAATTGTACATTAGAGTTTGTAGGCCTCAACTCTTTGGAGAAATTGCAAAGCAAATAATAGAAGACGAATGATTACTCACCGTGATAATGCGATCCCTCGAATATCGGTTCCAACCAGCTGCGCCTTTTTGACCGAATTGAACGTCCAATTAATGGGTTATGATCTAATTTAGTTTGGTCTATTCCAGGAATTAAACAAATAAATATTTTTTCTCACCTTCAGTATCAGTCAGGACAACTAAAGTAGTGACAATTCTACCAATAATACGACAGTAACATAGGTTTTAAAGAGAAAAAATTGCAACTAAGCCTGGGGTTTTGATTCTTTGACGCATATTTTTATCTTTCAAAATATACTCATCAACCTGAAATAGACTATAGTAAAATATTTAATACTATTGTAAATGTTACAGTAAGAAAACGTAACTAAGGATAACGTGTTATAGGGCCCTCTGGTAGTGTGTTTGAAACCCAAATGTGTCATAATTGCTTCAAGTTTTTAGAATCCATAGGTATTTTTAAACCCCAAAATTTGAAACAAAAATTTGTGTGACATGTGACCAAGTGGATGTCTTGGCATTTATTTCTTTTCTTAGAAAACATTCACATCGATGATGAGTTTCTGATTCTTCAAGGTTTAAACATTTTTTGGCACCTGCAGTGTCTACCACAGGAGTCATATAAATATACAACTTCAAAATCCCATGAATATCTTCCATACACAATCATGCAACTGTGGTTTATTTAATGTAACCTAGAATGAAATATGTTTTCCCTGGTGTGATAACTCCTGCAAGAAGGCAGTTGTCAAGCTATGTAATTGCTCTTTATAGACTTGTTAAAAGAGGAGTCAAGGCCTATACATTACAGTAAAACATGTCTTGTCAGTCATCATAATGACAAGAATGCATTTAGCCATTCTTTGCTTCCATATATTTGTAGATTGGAGTGTTACACAACTCCCAAGGACTCTATGAATGAAACAATACTTGCTCAAAGCAATAGTGTCCTGCCCCCTGCCAATGAGGCCTCCCTGAAACAAAAACACTACAAGGTATTTCGTGTCAAAACACATAGATATAATCCTTGAAGGATATGACATGCTAATGCAAAATATGAATAAAATGTGTTTGAAATTAGTAAATAAACGCAGGCATATCCTCTTAAATCTTTGGTTGGAGGTTCTGAGCTTTTATTTAGTATATGTGAATTATAATAAGAAATGTTTTCTAATTGAATAGTCAAGAAGATGATTCTTTTAAGAAAACCAAAATACATAAATATACATTATAGTTCAAAATTACTGGATCTAGTACGCCCGAAAGCTCCAATAAACAGCAATAAAAATTCCTTAATAACGAATTAAAGGGAGCTAAAAAATAGTGATATTGGTTGATTATCTTCTTCAATAGGGTGAGGTGGCGGCTCCAGGGAGGTACCTTGTAGGACATCAAGTCGAAGGAATAGTTACGCGAATACCGCTTTATTCCATGTATTCTCTACCAAGCGCCACATATTGAGCCGCAGCAGATTTGGATTTTAGTAATACTATACACAAATTGCATTAACATTTAGTATGATCGTTTTAATATATCTAAAGTGTGTATAATGTTATATAGTCTATATGTACTGAAGATAATAGAGCATGTAATCTTTTTTGGCAATTGTATTGCCCAAGAATGAAATAGTATATTAATATGGATATATCTTTTTATGGAAATTCTCTCTAATGCTCCTGGAAACTGCATTTTTCATTTGACAACTCTAAATATTTTATATTTATATTAATCCTTATCGCATAAGAATGATGAAATAAAAGAAATATTCATTCAATCCAAAGATTGAAGAGATACTTTATTTGATTAACTTTATATCAAATATGATATTGAATTCGTAAATGCCATTGATCAAGGATGTGTGTTTATAAAGATGAAATTTTTAGCTCTGAGTAGATGTTCACACTTCGATCCCGTATTCCGTGATGCAAAAAGCTTCTTAAACCGTTCACTTTCCTTTTCTTTTTTTTAAACGCGTTCTAGAGTGGCGACCCAGTGTGGTATCTTTATAGATGAATTCTCAAACATGTAGTACCCCTGGTGTTGACATACCTTTGTATCAACAGTTTTTCAAAAATGTATACGTTTTTATATGTATTTTTTTTTAGAACGCTGATAAACTTTGTGAGAGAACACAAGGATTAGACTCATGGCTACTCAATCAATGGTATTCTTTTGTGAATGATATTGTATAAATAAGGACAATTTTCGGCATGACCATATAAAGTATTCATTAAGGAAGTGCAAAAAATTATTAAAGGATATATTATGAGGTAAGAAATTGAATACTGACTCATTTCGTGGGAATGTATCAAAGATAAGATTCCTGTGAAGTCTTATCAATTACGTATGTCAAATGCACATATGAGGATACAATTGAGTTGAATTTTAGCTTGGCTCCATGTGAAATACATAATTTGTGGAGCCTAAATAGATTATCTCAGCAGCACCATTTGCCAAACCAATGGATCGTAAACCGCAAAATAAGGTATTGGATATTCATCTCAAACATCTTTCGGTCGAATACTTTTAAAATCATTGACAGGACTGTCAACTGTAATGATAAATTAAATCTGGAAGAAGCAACAGGAGATTTCTTGCCAATATATTTTGCTAATGAGGTTGTATTGTCACTCCAATTCGCCAAGGCAATGGAAAACGTGTTTTGAACAACAGCGATCTTTAAGACCCCGAAATGCCTAATAGATATCGAAGGGCCATTTGGCTGTCAATTTTTAGAGGAAAAAATGAATGAATTAGAAATTAATTCATCATTGAGTATAAAAATTGTTTATTCATTCATATTATATTAACACTCAGCAATATAAAAATGCGAGGTTTTGTGACTTAAAAGGGGATCATTGCATATCTTATCTCTGTGTTAATGTTAAATAGCCATAACGACTTCACATTATCTTTATGATATGCAAGATAAATAGGCCTCTATTTGACTTGTTTGAACTGATAAGAATGCCTCATTGATAAATGTATTGCTTGGGTCATCAGTTGGTGGATTTGCGCATTGTTAATTATATATCAATGTCCCACTAAGCCGAGACAAAAGTTTATTTCTCTTTAGTACTTTACTCAAATAAAAAATAGAAACTTTGATGCGTAGAGAGCAGGATTATACTTTGCCTATGATATCTCAAAAATGGTCGTGACCAAAAGCTTTGCTGATACTTTATTGACTCGAGGAAGAAACAAAAAAACAGTCCTGAGGTTGATGCTTCTAGACTGCACTTGAAGACTTTAAGACTATCACCATACCGTGATAAAACTGTATTTAGATTGCTTTTAAAACACCTGCAAACTTTATTATTAAATTATAATTACAATGATAATGAAATATACAAAACAAAAATTTAATGATGTTATTTAAATTCCTTATATTTCAAACATTAAAAATAAAAAGACGATTATTCAATACCATTATAATAAAAAATCAATGGTTTCCATAATTCGGTTCTGTTGATTTAACAGTTTTGAGAGAGCTATTCAACTTAATAGTCATCTTTTTACATTAAAATATATCCCCTTTGATCCATAAAAATAACATTAAATTTGCTATTAAATCCAAACCCCTATTTATTTATGATATGAAATTTGTTTGATATTGGTTTTGTCAGCTTTATGTTATGAATCATCAGTCATGCGTCCAAACTCTCCTACTCTAAGGCACTGCTTCAGAGATATACGTTATTGTGTCCAACATAAACAAATCTTTCTATCTCTATGATCGACTTACGATGACGTAGTACAAATTACTTTGTTCAGTTTGGGCACAAGCGACAGCTGAACGATGTATCTATGCTATTGAAGGGAATAAGCTCTCTATATCTTTATATATCTTTGACTTCAATACGCTCCACGAGGAGCAAACTCAACTTCATCCGAGCTTATATTCATATTATCCTTTAATACGTTGCAAGAATACTTTCCTGCAGCTATAAATATTTGTTTTTATTATCGAAATACAGTTCATCCCAAGCCACGTCTGCTTCCACATCTCTCCTCACTTCATTCCTCCTCCATCCGCTAAAGTATAGTAATGTAAAATTTGTTGGAATTATGCACACAGCATCACTTCACTTGCAGCTCTTAAGGTGCGAACATCAACTCAACAGGAATATTAATATCTCTACATGAAGAACACACATTGTCTTTTCTCATGAGACTCGATCTGAGATATGATTTAAAAAACCCGTTGAAAAGACTCCTCCAATATCATCTATTAACATAATTAAATAAAGGAACTGCTTTACTCAAGGAAATAAGGAATGTAAATATTTGAACATGAAATTATCATCACTTTAAGATGTATGTAAAAAAGATAATTGAGTTAGCAACTGAAAAAATCAAGTGTATCGGTGAGTTTGTGAAAAACACTTTTTTGTTATTCCTACATCAAAGATAATTAATAGATAATACAAGATGCGCAGAACGCAATGTTTAGATTCTTCTGATTAGAAAAGAAAACTGAAACGTCACACATGACGTCACATTATCGATTTGTTATGATTTATGGCATAAAAATATCTATATTCTCTTTCTTTTCTCTCATTATCTTTCTGTCTGTTTGATAGAAAGGACTACCACTTTTATGGACTAGTGAAAAATATAAATAATCAAACCTTTTCAGATATTAATAAATTGGCTGAGTTTTGGCCTGAAAATTGAAAATCTAATGCAAATAACATATTGTTAAACCAATTTCATTTTTTTGCTGAAAATCATGTGAATGTTGTTACACAGAGTCAAAAAATTCTAATTTTTTATATGAAATTATTTACGAGGTTGTGTGGCTTCATCGATATTAGTCCACCATATTATTAAACACATTGTTATTTATTTAGATGTTGTAGGTATTAGATATACAGGCAAATCGTCTAAGTGATGACGTCACATTTTCTTGATTTTTATTATTGGAAATATCCCTCATTGTTTACATGAGTTCTGCCCCGCGCTGTCGCTACATGTAATTTGGGAAAACAAAAATGTTGTTCTTGCAAACTAACCCATTTACATACTTTATTCAGCTGGTAACTTTATTTGTTATGGTATTTTCTTTCTTTTTGAAAGAGTGATTTATCCATCAATCGTCAGATATTAGGAAACCAGATAAAGAATAATGATTGAATAAGCGAAGCTGCTTTATTCAATTAATATTAACAAGTCTAATTATTATTTGGAGTCTATTCAAAGAATAAAAAAGCACATGATTCGTGGCCTAAGAAGTAGTGACAATGATTATTTTTAAGGATGAGTTTCCTCTCTCTGGATTGATGTTACCTACTCACAAACGATTGTGAAGTGATTATTTGTAGCATAATATCATTTTTTGATTCCCTTTTCTTCTCTTTCAGCCAATCCCAAAAAACACAACCTTTTAGTTGATTTTTTTTTAAATATTAGAGAAATAATAATTGTCTGTTATTGTCGATACATGGATCATCAATTAATAATATGCTGTGGAAAAAAGAGAGAAAGCGACGGTTCCCACAGGGAAATGGTATATTTATTTGTGAGAATTGCCGTTAGAGCATCCTCATGTATTAGTTTCGGAAAGGAAATAAACTCAAGAAGGCTAAATAATACTCTTCAAGACCCCTCACAGTTCCTTCCTTAATTGAATAGATTGCTTTGCTATGCTATTGTGAAGTATGTGCGATTACATAACGTAATTGAGGAGGGGGAAAAAGTAATGAATATATGTATTTACATATATAATTGGAGTGCTTGACAAATACTAATATCGTTATTATTATTATCATTATAATTGACAAAGAGATCATCCAAAGCGACTCTTGTTATTGCATCACTTAGTGTTATAATATAACTAGAGGCATATATACACTCAGAGAGTGCAAGCCTCCGCCGTCACGGGGTCCTTATGAGCCTTCCGAGGCGGATTTTTCACGACTGGGGCGGCGTAGAGGGGCGGGGGAGGGTTCCCCTCGACAGAAATTCTGAGAGGACGACGATCCCGGCACCCGATTTCACAGCACAGCGACATCTATTGGCAGAGTAGGCTAACTTGAAATATTTATTAGTATTTAGCTCATTTTGCATCTTAGTTCTGCACTCAGAGATGCTAAAATTTAATCACTTGTTCCTTTGGCATTTTCAACAACTCCACAAAGTTTCATCCGAATCCGTTCCGTACTTTTTGAGTTATCCTGCTGACAAACAAACAAACCAACCAACAAACCAACGCCAGTGAAAACAATACCTCCTTCGGCAGAGGTAATTAAGGATACAGACGAACGGAAAAGAAACTTCCGGATGGTGATATAGCATCCATGTGATGTAAATAATCTTATATACCTGAAATATGAACAATTTGAAAAATATTTGATGATTGATCACCTGTTGTGTATTTTGGTGCTTTATTTTTATCCTTTATTGTTGGGATTTTTGAACTTTTTTTAAAATAACGTGTGCCATTGAAATTGATCCGAATGGATTCTTAAATGAAGTGTTATCCGTTTTCCAATTGCTCCTTTTCTTCTAAGAATTGGAGGGCAAAGGGAACAAAAAGGGTAGGCTGCCGTTTATTTGATCAAAAGACGAATCGTTTAATACCTAACTAGAGGCATATATACACTCAGAGAGTGTGTACCTCCGCCGATCCCCACAACATTCCCATTCAAACATTCTTCCTTTCACACGCCCGATTTTCTATCTCTAATCATTGTTTCCTCTCTGTTAGCTCATTTTGCATATTAAAAAAGCACTCAGAGACGGGAAGAGGAAGATGTTTAAGCTACGTCACTGGGTTAACATAGTCCTGAGCTGATATATGAACAATAATACGTCATTGAATATTTTTTAGCATTTGTTCTTTCCTACTCCCTGAATAGAAACCCATTTCATTTAGTATTTGGCTCATTTTGCATATTAAAAAGCACTTAGAGATGCTAAAATTTAATCACTTGTTCCTTTTGGCATTTCCAACAACTCCACAAAGTTTCATTCGAATCCGTTCAGTACTTTTTGAGTTATCCTTCTGACAAACAAACCAACAAACGCCAGTGAAAACAATACCTCCTTCGGCGGAGGTAATAAGGGAGATGGAACGGACTTTAGTCATTGGATGTCTCAATCATGGTATTACAAATATACCCTGTATTATCAGGTCTTCTTGTTCAAGAGATGCAAATAATCATCAATAAAAATTGGTTGTCATCAGCAAGGGGTGGATTGCAAATTCTACAATATATCTCGTAATGCCCAAATTTCTATTGATTCTACAAAGAGATGTGTACATTAACAGCAATCATTGCAACTGACTTCTCAAAGATGTTCGACTAGATATATCACATCCAAGCAATGAAAGCTGAACGGATACTTTTGCCTTGGACACTTTTAACTCCCTTCGAGCGTTTATACTTCATGGTTCCTCATCCCTGCCCTTGAACGGTATTGGAAGTAGTCCAATAATACTAGACTAGACTAGGTAGGGCTTTACTTTGGCTCCTCATTTCATTGCCGCAATTGAAGACATCGCTCAAAAACTCTTGAAAAATTTGGGAAGTTTTAGTATTAACATCGAAGGTTCACAACATCTTTTAGACATATACGCAGATGATGTCACGATCTCCGTAGAAGCCAACTTTGAGCCTCATCTTATAAAAAGGAAATAAGTTATTTTAAGGTTTTGAACACTATCTTTTCGTCACTATCATTCATCTATTAGAACCTTCATATTATTTTGTAACATATTTATTGTAACTTAAAATACTTATCTTATTCGTCAAGAAAATGGTATTGCATTAAAAAAATATGAAATGCTTTTGACCAAGTTTTTATCTAACAAAAACCTTCAATTATATTGCTTTCTAACCAGATGAATCCTGCGTGCAAATGTAATCAAATATTTCACTTCATTCCCCAAAAGAATACTAGTTATAGCAAGAAAAATCCTATTAATGTTGACTTTTATAATCTTTTGTGACTTAAAAAGAAATAATTATCTCTTTGAAATCCATAGTATAATAACCTATTATTGAATCAAATCTGTTGAAAGTGAATCCAACTAAAATATACATGAAAAAAAATTAACCATACATTTTTCGTCTCATTTGATTATAGGAATATAAATTGAGTGCAAGATATCAGTTGGTGGTATACAAATGTTTTTATTGAACACAAAGCAAAACAGAGTACAGTTTTTTAAGCAAACACACTTATAATAATATCCAAACGACCCATGACTTCAACTGATATCATTTATAATCAAATGACTAAGTCTTTGCATGCATACGTAGCACACGTCATGGGGCAACGACAAAAACAGCTTTGTGTACTAGCTAAATATAAAATAATTATTTATTTTGAGATTTTCCTTTTATCAACCATAGAGATAAGAAAAAATATAGAGAACCTATTAAGAGTTCGTTTGTTGGTGAGTCCAAAAGAAACAGATCTTCTATATTTTGTGGTGGATCGACTCGCCATCATCAAGTGTTTATTTTCTTCCTGCAGATTAGAGGGATTAAAACCCGTCTGCTTGCAGGGATCATCATTCTTATTAATATCTTTTAACGCTTCACGAATACTTTCTTGCATCTATAAATACTTGTTTTTATTATGGAAATAATAAATGATCCTAAGCTTCCACATCTCTCTTCAATTTGGTCCGCCTCCATCCGCTATAAGCTATCTTGGAATTAATAATTAGAATAAAACACAGAAACAACAATCACATTTTAGAAAGTATTATTAATATGTTTGTTATGGGCCTGTATCGACAGTTGCCAGAGTCTCAAAATATTACTCTGTTATTAAAGGGAATAAACTCTTCATGTTTTTATACCTCCTTAGAGTATCACACGAAGTACCATAACCAAATCAACAAATACATGTTATTTTTATATCTAGTTAAGTGAGTCAATGGCAATCAGCGATATAATTTATATATCTGCATACAAAAACAAGCAAACATAATCACTGTATCCATTAAAACTTCTGAACTACATTTATAACTTTCATATTGTATATAATATTAAATATATATTGAAACAAAATCTTTCATGAAAAATATTTTTTTTATTTTATTACTACAGTTTTTAATTAAAAATCGTTGAATGAAGGACCGGAATATCGTTTTTCATCTGCCAATATAAACCCCTTTTCCGTAATAAATAGTTATCTGTTGTTACCAAGTCGAATATCCTGGTTTCTACATTAGGTTCTGATTTGGTCCTGAGGTTAGACAGGTTCATAACTGTATGAATAAAATAACAATATTATTGAAATAATGGAAAAGAGTACCCAGACAACGAAATTATAAAACTTATTATTTAGAACTGCTAAAAAATATAAAGTGAACAATTATGCTAATCAAAATCTGTAAAAATATTTAAATAAAGATATCTGAAAATAGGTTCACATTAAGAACAAAAAAGATATGCCATATTTGGCACCATGTTTCAAAAGCTTTGAAATCAGTTTCACTCATGTTTGATGGCATAAAAGCTTGCATTGGATCAGCAACTATTTAATTATTATAATATGAAACTCTCTGAACGTATCAATGAATATTAGATGCCATAAAAAATGCTTATACCGCATATGCTTATATCTAGTAGTCTAATTTCCAAAGGGTTCCCTTTCAATACTAAAAGTTTATGGTAAACATCAAAATTCCACTTAATTCTAAGACAAAGGAGCTCTCAAGTAATCCTTTCCAATAATAAGGAAAAATAGTGTTCCTAAGACATCTATTATAGGAAATACCCGTTAATAGTAATTCAATTGTACGATTATTAATATTGCATTGTCAATATGAAGAAGAAAGTGATAAATAATTCAATTTGAAAGAAAGTAAAAAGTAATAAAAAAGTTGATGAAAGAGGGGCTTTCTTCTTCTTCTTTAAATTGATTTACTGGACACTATTACTTTGGTGATGAAAAATATTGACTTATACAAAGTTATATACTCAATTGATTAGTGTCATTATTAAAGTGTTGCTTTCGGTATATTTTGGGGATGATTCAGTATAATAATTTATAATGTCATATATACTTTTCCTTTAATTGATTTTAATTTATTATGCTTGAAAGTTTCTTTAGAAACTTATTTTCAAATACAGTATTACCGAAATCGACATTATCAGATATTTAATGGTGCTTAAACTTTTTTCAAAAGCATATGGTGCATAATTTTTTTGTTGCAAATTTAGTGAAAAAAGTTATTTTCCCTTTTTTTGCCTATTTGGTTCGATAGAATTGCATCCGACAGGATATAAATAAGCATTATAGTATTAAAATTAGTCTATCAAACGTAGGATCTTATTAATGAGGTAGACCAAAAATGACCGTCCCCTCTCGGGGTTCGAATCTGCGCCCCCAATATTGAGAGTTGAACACACCTTAATGCACACGGCTATCGCACTCCCTTTTCCCTCTCCCTCTAACAATTTTTGTCTTTACCTAACAATAAATGTAATGCAAGTAATGTCAAATCTAATATTTGTGTCTTTACATGAAACACTAGTTAATAAAAAAAAGTGATGACTTCAATCAATATTTTAAAAACCAAATAATGATAAAATTATTAAAGTTATCTATGAAACACTCGAAATCATAGTAAGTCTCAATTACTCTCGTATTTAACAGACAATTTGTTTAGATTTCCATGACGCAATTGCTCATCAAACCTTAGGCGACTTTGCCTAATGTAATTATAATCTAATTTCATACAGGGAAAACTTTTTTCTTAATGGTTCTAAAAATACTGTTTAGATTGGATTAAATCCTTAATTAAAAATTATTTGCGATTTGCAAACAGTATGATTTTTTGTTTTAAAAATGTAATGATTTATTTATTAAACAATATAAAAAACTTCTATTTTTTATGGCTCTATCCCTCGATTATATTGAACATTCTAACTTTAAATATTTTGATTTTTTTCGTCCGATTATCATTTATATATTTGAAGATGGAAATCGTAATTTGAAACATAAATAAATCAACATGTATTTCGAAAGCACAAATTAGTGATGAAGTTTTATCAATGTGAAGATATTTTTTATGGGTTTAATAAATAAAATTAACACATGTAAAATATATACATATAATATATAAAATACCAATAGGGGTTGTTGTAAAGAAAAGATTAATACACATTTTAGTTGAAATTTATCCTCTAAGGCATGACCGATCACATCATTAAAATACCATAATATATTAATTTTAGAGTGAAAGTGAGGAACAAGTAAACAGAAACAAAATTGTGCCATATTTTTTGTCGTCTTTAGTGTTGGTGGATTCCATAATAATTTTTCCATGTTAGTGGAGAATATAATTCTTCAATAAAACCCTGTCAGATTATCTCAGCGTCCCCGTTGGGCCTTGTATTTAATTTAAGATGCCACGGAGTAGGGATTGTATGAAGTTTAGCTTCTCTAAGAAGTGGAAAGTAAAAGTGAAGGGGGGGGGGGGGTGATATGTTGCCAAAAACCATTTTCTAATTAAATGAATAATGTCTACAGTGGAGGCAAAGTCATAAGTTGGCGTAAGACTCCATAATATTCGCTGTTAAGAAGCCCATACCAGAGAGTGATGTATAAGAAAATTTGAGTCCCCATGATTTAATGTGGAATATTTCAAAAATTTATAAGAAACGACATCATCATTGAGGGAGGGGGAAGAGTCAATTCATTTTTGGTATTATTGATGCTTCAAATTTAGATATTTGGCTATAAAAAGTACAGGACTCCAATTTACAATGTAGTTAACTTGCAGAAAATATAGGCCCATTACAATAAAAAAATTAATCTACGAGTGTGTGGGTGGGGTGCAATTCAGAGCATTTATATATATATATATATATATATATATATATATATATATATATATATATATATATATATATATATATATATATATATATATATATATATATATATATATATATATATATATATATATATATATATATATATAGGGTGTTCTTATTTTTCAAATGTTTGAAATGTTAGCGACTTTGAGCATTTTCTGTTTCTTGGTGATAAAAGAAGACGACATACAAAGTTTGAACAAAATCGGTCAACATTACGAGGTCGCGCAACGAGGTCAAAGTTTTAAAAATTTAGTAAAAATATAGTTTTCCGCAATTTCTTCAAAATGGTGGACGTTACAGACTTCAATAATAATTATTAATTTAAAGGAAATCTAATTTACTACCAGACGTATGTTTGATGTTTTTTTAATAAAACAAAGTTTTCAGTAAAAACAAAGCAAGAAAGGGAGTGAGTATTGTTAGCTTATTTCATAGCTTTTTTGTATCAATTAACTTCACTCGCCTGTAGAAGATGACTTGTTCGCTTCAGAGTAAAATAGTACTTTTAAGTTTAGTAAAACTTTAGATGATAAATCCAAAAATGACCTTGGTTGCATTCTATCAATTCAGAATTCAGTACAATCTGAGTTTACATCATATGATTCAGAGCCTGTATTGACCTATAAGAATTCGATTATGAAAAAAATAATAATAATTGTTTCTTAGATTTGCGTCAAGGTATCCTCTCAAAATTTTACTTTATCTCTAACGCATAAATAATCCATTATATGCGTCATTTTGTACGCGAGATAGGCTTTTTTAATGTGCATATAACTCTCTACTTATTAAATTGACATGATTTAGTATACCAAAATATTAAAGCTGGTTAACCAAGCTTTCATTTGATATATTTTGTGTTCTAAAAATCGCTATACTTTAAGAGATATAAGCAAATACGTACTCTCCCCCAAAAATTGATCTTTTGATATGAGAATATACGATTACCATTTGGTAACGGCAGTTAGTGTAACCTGGATAGGAAGAAAAAAAGAAGGGAGAGAAGTGAGGCAAAATACTCCCTCCCTTCTCTTTCTCGCAATTCGAGACCCTTTCAAGGGTACTCAGTTCTTGACCTGGCTAAGTTCTTAGCAAACACAGACATCGGCCAATGGATTAAGAAACCTCCTTCAATGTACATCAATCAGGACGGACTGCAATAGGAGGAGACCCTATTGCGAGGGCACCATAAGTTTTTGTAAGATTAACATGTGCCCGTACTGAATATATGTATATATGATGTGTAGCAATAAAAAAAAATAAAAAAACCTAATATAGGTATATATATATATATCGGTTGAAGAAATCTATTGGTGCTACTACCGACTTCCAATGAAGCAAGGTCCAAGGGTTTGGGTGAGATAAGTTGGGATTAGGATAAGATCATTCATTTTATTCCACATGGATAAAAATTCGACCTATAGTGGCCAATGGGATCCTACCCTCCAACAATTGAATAACTAGAGATTGCATAATATGTTTAACCCTAACCAGGCCGGGGGGGGGGGGGGGGGGTGAATCCACCCCCCCCCCTCCGGTTTTTCTGGGATATTTTCGTGAAAAAAATAATTACGCGCTAAATTTTTTGACTTTTAAGATTGAAGTATTACGCATCTTTTGATACCATTTTCGAAAAATCGGACCTACCCCTACGGCGCGGCAGGTCATTATCATTTCAGATTATCATTTCATTGATTGCATTAATTGGAAATATGCATAAATACCGACTATTTGCATAATTATTACTGTATGCAAATTAATTTTACCTGTTCTGTGACATGTATGATATATCAGTATGATACTATGATGTAATAATGCTAAAGATTGATGCTACTGGCATTAATTTCTGTTATGTGTATGAAGATCACATTTTGATGCAAAATTTGCATATTTGAATAAATTAACATGCATAATTAAAAAACCCTTTGTTCTATGGTAATGAAATTTCGTGTGGTTGTACATTAGTGGGAGACCTAGTTGTGTGCCAAATTTCACAAATTTTCGTCGCTCCGTTGCCGAGATCTGAGGGGGGGGGTGAATCCCCCCCCCCCCCCCGCTATAGAGGAGCCAAAATAACCCGGCCTGGTTAGGGGTAAGGAGCTAAGCAAACTAACAAAAGTGCAAATTATATGCCAATAAATCGAAAAGATTGAATTTGCCAATAAGATATATTATGGATTCGCAAACATTTCAACAAGAGTCTGCTGGCTGTTCTCTATGCTTAAGCAACACTGTTTAGAATTGAAGGATGAGAGATACACATTGTGAGAAAAGGCTATACTGAAAAAGGTTTCATCAACAAAATTTCAAAAAATATGTAAGACCCATACGTGTATTGTATTGAGGAGAATATCTTGTGGTGGATGAATATTTATCTATCGTTCTCGATTCTTTTTTCCCAACAGTATCACGTAGAGAATAGCAACGTATGATAGCACTTAATATATGGATATTTAGTTAGCCCTCCATTGTTATAGAAAGACAGCAGTAGAAAGGAAGGAAGAGAACGTGATAATTCCTATTCTTTCCCAAATAGTGGAGAGGTAACAAATATCCCGATATTCAGTACTACCATACGTTGCTTCAGTACTCAATTATCTCTATGAGTGACACATCCCTAATTATACTTATATTTCCTAGATATTTCGATATCGTCTGTTACCGACTATAGTTATAGGTAGGAAGGGAGATTCTAGAAACAAAAAAATACAAACCAAACATTTGCCAATATAATAAAAAAGGCCACCAATGATGTCATCAAATGTATATTAAAGTGTTAAAATAGCAATAAAACTTGTGAAACATATGATAGTTAATAAAAATCAGCATTAAGAATCCCTTTCCAATTAGTAGAGTGTGTTTATGTGATGAATCTCGCTCTCTCTTTCTCGTTATACATACTAAGTGCTTCTATTCCTTGTCCCATATGACTCTAAGGAGCAGAACACAATTGTGTGTGTGTCTTTATTCGAGCAAATAAAGCCCTTTATCAATCAAGAATGCACTCTTTTTTTCTTCTCTTTTCCTTCTTCTTCTCCCCTCACTAAAGAGCTCCCATAAAAAGTCCTCCTTTTATGAGATAATTATTCTAGTAATACATATGTACATATATAGACTTATTATTACTTCTGCTCCATCGGAAGATATTAAAAGTTTCTTCTCACTTATGAAGTCTTGTCTTCACGATATCAAAGCAGGGCTTATTTCAACACTACTCTGTGTATTCCTCTATACAGGGATAACACGTATAATCCGAACTAATTAAAACAATTTTGAAATGTTGATAACTTATTTATTTATCAATATTTTTCAACAATTTTTTGTTAATGAAAGGCACACATATATAGATATTTATTTTTCAATATAGCCCCCATCAGCGGCGACGACCATCTCGAGGCGGTGCCTGAAGCGGCCGCAGGCCTTGGCGACGGCGTCCTTCTTCATATTGGCGAACTCCTCCACGATGGCGGCCCTGAGGGAGTCGAGAGTGTTGTGAGCGTGCTTGTTGGTCTTGTTCTCGACCATGCCTCTGAAGAAATAGTCGAGGGGGTTGCAGTCAGGGGAGCTGGGGGGCAACAAGTCCGGGCTCCAGTGGTAGGAGAGGTTCCCCAACAGCCACGCCTGGGTCTCCCTCGACATGTGGGCGGGAGCCGAGTCCTGCTGGAAGACATAGGGCCTCCCATTCACCACCAGGTCCATCCAGGGCTTCACGACGTTCTTCTCGGCGGCCAACTTGGCGTAGGACTTGTTGCCGTCCTCGTTGGCCTTCCTCTTCACCTCGGCGACAAACTCGTCGGTCCTGGTGGCCCCCAGGGACCGAGAAGGCTTTTTGCAATGAGCATCATTCTTTTTGAAAGAGTTCCAAGCCTTCCACTGGTCGTAGACGGCCGACTTGGGATAGTTGAAGAACTCTATCACCTCCTTTGGACTCCTCCTGGCACTGAAGGAAGCGAACATCGCATGCCTTTTCTCCTCTTCCATGGCTAAATGTTGACTAATTTTCAATCTTTTTTTTTTGGCAGATAGATAAGATGCAAGCGCAGTAACGTACATATGTGCGTTGCAATATCTCAAAAAACAAAGACGACATAACCGATCAAAGTTAGTCTGGATTATACGTGTACTCCCTGTATGAAGTGATTACACTCTAAGTGTTAATATAACTGCAGAAAATTGTATTTTTCTTTGACATAATGAAGTTCGATTAGGGGAGACACAATAACATTCAGAAGATGACTATTTTGGTACAAGTTACAACTTTATTGCATATTATTGCATCATAAATAACTAAACTTAAGGAATATTTCCATCAATGATTTCGTCTCTTTTTTGAAAATCTGCTTGGAGGACACCAATTAAAATTGTTCTTCTCTTTAAATGAAACTTGAGGACTCAGTATTTATACCAGTTTTTTGCCAGAAAAGGAAGTACGCCATTAAAAATGAAAGCTTTAAGATTAGTTATTGTAAATACAAAGGTTCTTATTGCCTAACACACACACAAATTACAAACCAACACGATTTGAGAAATCATTGATTTAAACCTTAATTGAGGAAAAAGAGTTTCTTCAATTATAATATTCACTTCCTGTAGCTAAAAGTAATCATCCATAAAGGGATCAGACAAATAAAGAAAACGTATATGATTTAACATAATATAATATAGTATAGTCGCTATATAGTTATAAAAAATATAAAGATTTAAATAAACGTTATTGATAATATATCCATATTGGACATTTTCTTTTTTTTTGTATCTACACACACTAAAGCTAATAAAAACTTATCCTTGATAATATAAAAAATGCATGTATTTTAGATTATCTAATTTAATTATTTTTTAATCAAGAGTTTACCATTTTTTTTTCGAAAAATGACGGAACGCATAGGACATATCCGTTCGCTAGCGGCCGTCCCCATTTCATTGTTGTTTTTCAAAGTCGATCCCAAAGAATTTTTAGAGAAGGAAAATATAAGTAATTGTAACCAATATCTATGCTTTATTGATAGAGAACATGAAAAATGCTTTCAAAACCAACACATAAAAAAAAAACAATAAATAACTTTTCGGGCTGGTGGTTTGACGTGGATATTTTTTAATTGACGTTTACCCATCTTTTTGGCATTGTATGGCACGACCCATGCCCCGTTTGAGCAAATTTTTTGTTTGCCTATATGAGTAGATCTTCGAACTGATGCTATTTGGAAACGTAGATCACAATTCCAAAAGGTAAGACACCCCTGGTGTATAGATGTGGGACTCTTTTTTAACTGCCATGAGTATATTCAACATTCATTGGCTCTACAAAATCAATTCCTATTTATGAATTTAATTAGCCATTACGAAAAGCATCATTTCTATTATAATTCTATAAGAATGCATATAACCATAACAGAAAACCCCCCCAGAACAATTAAGCAGTAAAAACAGGAACCAAACAACAACAAAAACTAATGATCATAAATTTAACAAAAGTAATAAAAATACCCTGTAAATATTTTTTGTTTGTTTAAAAAAGGAAAATTTATAACATTTGAAACATTGCGTGGTCATTGGAACTTCCTTTTACTTATAAAATCTGCTGGATTTTGACAATGATTTTATATTGACGACGGACTTCAATTTTTCAATTTTGTAAAACTGTATCAAGTGGTCTCTCGATGGGCTCGTAAAAGTAGTATTGAAAGTGAAGTAAGCAGTTCACGAAGCTTGAAGCAGTCATATAAAAAGTGATGCGTGGTTTCCTTCTTATCCTGGTAAAATCTGCATAGAAAAACTTTTGTACGTATTTCATATGGCCCAGTTAGAACCATACATTAGAAGATGAAAGAAGCCTATAATTGTTAATAATACTCTAAAGGAATATAAAGAACATAAAAATAGTCATTTAACCATGTTTTTGTTAGTTTTACTTTCTATTCAAATCCTCTTTGAGGATTAGATTAAGCCCACAATTTTATCTAAATGGAACATTTATATATATATATATACACAAATAGATGCAATTTCATTGAACCATATAAACATAAATGTGTGATATTTTTTATTTACTAAAACTCTATGTAAGGAAGTGTTTTCAATATTAATTCAAAATAGACTCAAGTTCGACCGTCTTATGACATCAAGATTGTTAAATGTATTGTTGGCAAGTATCCAAGATACTATGTATAAATTATATTTACATATATTTGCCATAAGACCACCCACGACTTATATTTATGTCCTCTGCATTTTGGTTCCAAGGAATATTATGTGGCATATCATTGCGAACACTTTACCGATTTTTGGAATTGTCATATAAGATTACAATTTACGTACATTTTAATAAATAATTTTCAAATACAAATTATCAATATTTGGAAACAAAAATAAGATTAATTCGCTACATAATAAAAAATAATATGCGATATCGGAAAAGTTTATTCAAAAGTTTTTACAAATGCCTTTGATATTTGTAGAGCCATGAAAATATACAGTTTGTATTTTTTAGGATAATATTCTAATCTCTGTATTCAAATTCACTCTTAAACAGCCCCAGGGGAAGTGCCATTTCAAAATGTGAACAGCTTTTTATAAAAATATTCTCTCCCCTTTTTAGTCCAAAAATATCGTTTAAAATATAATGTTTTTAAATTCCTGGCCATATTTCATTGAACTCGTTGCCTGAGAAACTGTTAGATTGATCAAAGTAAGAAAGTATTATTGCTCTTTCGTTAAGCAAATATTAAGATATAAATTTATGCACACTACAACTGAGCTGAATCGATTTCCTCACAAATAGTATACGCTGTTTTTGATAACAAGTAAGAGGATAATATGTTTCCCCTTTTTTTGAGGCATTCATTCATATGCAACAAACATATTTTGCAAAAGAAATGATTGATTAGTCCAAGATGGAGGACTCTATTTCCTCTTCAATTCAACCTTCTTTGCAGCAACAAAGCAAATCAATTAAAAGGTTATGAAACAATTATAAAGGGAAATTTACCAAGTCCTTAAAAACCCTCTTTCATCATATTGAGATTCTCATTATTTTTGAAGATACATACATGTCTTATTTCCTTGACGATGTGTCAAGTGCAGTGACTTCAGTGACCTCGAGTTTATCTTTCTCCATTCATATTGCCCTCGTTTTGTAGCTCAATATCAATTTAATATGTATGTTATTTTTGAAGCACCGTGAAAATAAAAAACCCACTTCTGCTCGTAATATGCATGTTAAGTGAAAAGAAGAAATAAGTAATTAAAATTAATGTATTACTTATTTTTAGAAGAGGAAAAGCTTGGATGCTAAATGTACACATTGAATCATAATTCCTTAGTCAAATTAAATATCATGTTTAATGGGCAGGAAAGTTAATGCCCCTCATCTTTTAATAAATAATAAACATATCATAGCTGCCAATAATATTAATTCTGTATATAAATACTTTTAAGACACACACACAATTCAATGATCGCCATTGCTATAAGTTAATTTAACGTTTGAGAATGGTTTTGATTGTTTTATTATTATTTTTTCTCATTAATGATAAATTATATATATATATATATATTGCGGTCGTTTTTCTTGCAGAGCTTGGCTCAAACGCATCAATTGTCGTTTGTAGACTTCCCCTGTGATCGTTTCACCCGGTTCCAGTAGCTCATTGTACACCACACCCGACTGATCCTACCAAATGCAAAGCATAACCTTCATACCATGAATATTAGGAACGACCATCGATGTTGTGGTATGGAGTATCCATACGTTGCCCAACGCTTTGGATTATTGTATCGGACTCACTTTTCATCGCCAGTAATGATTCAATCCAAAAACCTTTCTTTTGTGCCGTAGGAGCAGTAGTTCGAACGTGAAAAAAGCGGTGTTAGACGTTCCTTGGCTTAAATCCATGGCCAACCTTTCTGATCATTCCCATATCTGATAAAAGTCTGGACATAGATGATTGATCAACTCTCAGTATTTCGGAAAGTTTTTCTTACGTTTGTGTCGGATCTTGATCGACCAATTCCGTCAATTCTGCATCTTCAACCTTTGTCAGCGCAACGGAGCGTTATATATATATATATATATATATATTCAGACATGATATTACAATCCCCAAGCGTTGAATATCATTATTAAAAATGAGTTAGATTGATTTTGCTCTATATAAAGATTAACAAATTTAAAAATAAAAAAATACGAAAAGATTAGTTTCAAGAATCGTCCGGAGCACAGTCCAATCGATTTAAAGTCTTTACATGACATCAGAAGAACAATTACTTCGGTATGATATACGAGTGCTCTCCTTTGATTCAAATCTACTGCGCCACGAAGAAGTACAATAAAAAGCATAAATAACAAAGTTGTTTTTTGTGCATCTATTTTGGAAAATTTGACCCTCCTTGAACTGAAAAAAAAACCCAATAAATTATGTATTTATAAGTCCTACAATCTACTTATTCTAAAGTTACGCCTTAGAATTATTAGCTAAAGAAAGTATACCCTTGTTTCTTTCAAAATTGGGAGATGGCATCCTATATATTTTGAAAAGCCTGTATAAGATATTATAAGGTTCTTACTCTAAATTAAAGAGCATCAAAATTACTTTAATAGAACAAATATTGACCAGCAAAAAATATATTTTTTTTCCTTAAATTTTCCTATAATATACTTATTAATTTCTATCAATTACATACCTTTGTTGGCCTAACAAACAACAGCTCGATTTTTTAGATTTGAAATAGAACTATAAGCGAGTTCCCATTGTTCGAAAACAATTTTAAAAATATATTTTGAGAATAAAAACATATATGTTAAATATATGTACCTGTATATATACAAATCTATCATAACCGGTTTAAAAATGATCCATCATTTAATAAAAAAATTAACACTTTCCATAGATTTTTTTCAGTATTGAAATATATAATAAATGTAACTCAATATCCATCATTGAAAATATTTGAGTTCAATCACAACAACATTACTGCAAATGTGTTTCTTGATATATTTGTGACACATAATATCAAAGTGATGCACTCATTCAGAGTCAGAGGATACTCAAGTCAGTCCTTCAATTATATTTATATGTATATATTATATATTTATAAATATACATATATATATATATATATATATATATGCCTTTAATAAATCTAAGAATTTATTCATTGAACTTGTAGGTATTTGCAAATAAAATTTGGATTTTTTTAATGGTATCCAGGGAAAATGGTAAAGGGAAAAAAGAGTCAAATATATGAAGCTGAGAGAAATGAGTTAGACGAACGTTTTGATAATATGTTTCCTAATTTTTCAAATTCTTAAGGGATCAATAGTAATCATTTTAAAGGGAGTAAGTATTATCTGAGCCAAAATTATGGACTAACAACAACTATTTAAATGAAATTATTAATATAAATTGAACTCCTTTCATGTTGTAGTGACAGATAATATGGTATATGTTGTTAAAATTTGCTTTCTATAATTTTTTAACTGAATTATAGTACCTCTTCTATTTGTACTATTTTTTCATTTTTTGCACCTAGTACAACTATAGTACAATTGAACACCCCTTATTCAATTTTAAAAATCTCAATGACATTTCCCGAGACTTAAAAATAACGTATATATATATACATATACATCCACTCATGTTAGACTCTTGAGCAATGAAGTCTGAAAAAACAAAAGTAATAGCAAAAAAAATGATAATGAGTATAAATAATTTTAATGGATTTTAAGTAGATTGACGTCATGAAAAACCACCCACAAGCAAGAAGAATAACCTTGCAATGAATTAAATAATAATAAGATATCTGACGTTTCAAAATCCATAAAAATATGAAATAAAGATACCTTGGTTTCTATACACCTTGGTTTTACCCAAGAAAGAAATAACAAAAACACTTCCATCATGACGTCAAAAACAATTCAACTAAGATTTTCTCAATCAATATTTCAAATACTTGTGTCTATTTTATTTTAATTTTTTTGTCATATATCTTATTAACATTCTACCTATATAAACTGATCATCCAAGCATGAGTGTGGGCGGCAATTAAAATACAAAAACAAGTGTAATCAAAGATTATGAAAAAATATAACTTGGGGGTCTTTCGTTGGGAAGAAAAAAGTTTTTTTGTAGTTCGGATGGTTGGTGATGTGTACATATGAGTTTTAATATGTAAGAAGAAAGGAAGGGGAATAAAAAAGAAGAAAAAGAACTTTTGAACTTTTTTTTTCTTTCATTTTCTCTCTTAAAAAAGGCGGGGAGGCAAGAAATATACACAATTTTGTGAGTTCTCTTTTTTTTTCTTGTGTACATAAATGTAATTGTGACCTGTCAGCTTATATATAAACGTTTTTTTGCCTATCAGGGTCGATGACATTGCAATATCTGTGTGTGTTTAGATTCATCTCTTATTCTGGTTATTAAAATATTACTAATGAGCTTGGATTAGCTGGCCTAAAAATCATATAATATAGAATGTTGAAAACCACATAATACAGCCAAATGGCTATCGCTTTTAAAGAGGAATACTCTAAAAAATTAAGCATCGATTCACCATATCGTTTGTGGACACTCCGTGCATATCTTCACATACATTTCATACCGTGAATTCGTTCCTTAAATCATGTTGTTGTTTTTGGGCAAAGGGACTCTCAGGAGATTGGACTTGGCCGATCTGAAATTCATGATGACGTCCAAAAATTGTAAACATTTACTATGCTTGCAGTCCAGAGGATTGAGTAACGACTTCTCGAGCTTGACCTGTTCATTAGCTCTTTCACAATTCGTGTGGATATAATAAGCACTATATCATGCAAATAGAACCTAGGGGTAGGGCTTACCGTTTGTCAGATCACAGAATTAGAATTAAACACTGTCAATTGATATATGTAAATACCAATAGGAAAATCTTAAATCATCCCAAATGCCAGAGTCATCTATGTAATCTGAGAAGAGCCCTTGGTGATTAGTAGTGACGACGGGTGGGACATTAAGCAACAGCATCTTCAGAAGCTTGGGTTGAGATCCCATCATTTCCACCAATGTTGGATCAGGAGAGATGGAATTGAATATTAGACTACAACTGTCAAATCATTCTTGTTTACCTCCTCTTTCCCATGATCCGACCGAACAACGATCTAAAAGAACAAATAAGTTCAGACATGAGAAGAGAAGTTTTTCTGGTTCTCGAGCTCCGGAACAAGAGGGTAGCTTCCTACACTTGTCCTTCCTTAAAATTGAAGAATTCCAGAAATCTTGATTAAATACAAATGACAACCATATCTTATATCCTTTTCTCTTCTTATACTGAAAGCTTGAATACTTATATATTTGTTTAAGTAATTTTCTTCCGTTATTTATAAGTACAAATTTGAGTACTCATCAATTCGTTTTCCATCCTTTTTCATGATAACATAATATGAATAGTGAAAGGAGATAGGTTATGTGACTTACAAATGTCTTGTGCCATAAATATGTCTTTATGTCATTTGCCATATTTAATCAACAGCTGTTTTTTCTCTTTCTATCTTAGGTATAACTGTAAGCTATATCCTTCTTTTCTATAAGGTTGATCTATATTGGATGTTTTTTCAACCATTAGATATAAATATATATCCACTACATAAAAAGGAGCCTCAGTATTCTCTATCTATGTAAAGCACTCTATCAATATATAATTTTAAAATCAAGACTCTCTCCCGAAATAAATGTTATTTATTATATCTTGCTTTTTGGCTTCATTTGAATTGAACTATTAAAAAATAACTTTTACTATCTTATACATTGTATTTCGTTTTAATATTGATGAATAACTTTTATAGATAGAGAACTAATTTTATACAACAATATCAATAATATATTATAATATATATATCTTCTCAGGATGGAAAAAAGTTATAAATTAATAATATGAATCCCTTCTGATAATTTGTCATTATAATGACTGCTTTCTAACTGAGGGGCCACAGCAATTTCCAGTAGGGTTATATCATAATCATATTTTATCCTAGTATGCTTAAATAGTATTAAAACTTCCTTGAAAAAGCATGTCAAGTTCAATACAATTTCTTTAGATTCCTCTTTGATTGCTGCTCATTGTAGTTTAATAAAAAATCAATCAGAGAGCTGAATTAGGAGGATTTTTTCTCCTTCTTTCTATGCCCTCCATCGCTTCTTCTCCATGCTTCATATAAAGAAGAAATATAAAAACAAAGCCCCTCACACAGTGAGAGCACTAAATTTCACTCTCTATAGAACACAAGGAGCTTTTTTCTTGTTCTTTTGTGTGTGTATGAGACCTAGGGTGAATTTGTTCAATGTCTACTTTTTTGGCAGAAGTTTTTTTTGAGGTTGGTGATGAATGTGTTGATTCAGTTGAAGTTTAATTGTTTGAGCAAGCGAGTATAATAGGGTATAAGATAGCATTGCCTCTCTAGTGGATCCTTCCGACCAATGAAGGCTTACACACATTTACTATGCAACTTTTTTCTTTATTATTTGTGCGTATCGTGTTCGAGTTCATCTTAATATTTTTAGAAGAGGGGTACATTGCTAAAATGCACAGTAATCATATTAAAACTTGATTGATGGATATTAAATATACTATTTACATTAAAAATTACTTTCATTACCATCCTTTTATATCGAGAGGCTCATATTATATTCGATTTAGAAAGCACTTTATTATTTGTTTACTTAACCCAAGGAATGTATGTATAAGCTATAGTACTTTTTAAAAATAATATAGAAGAAAAATAATGGGTTGGATTTAACTAAGCGGATTCAAATATAGAAATGAAACCGAAATAAATAGTAGGCTTAACAAATTCCCAGAGCAACCCTTGATGCATTGTGGATGAAGGCATCATGTATATTTGTGTCTTATCAAAACTTTGTTAAAATATTTAGTTTCGCAAATGGCCCTTCCAAAATTCCTTAAAATATTTGTTGCTTGTTTAGTTCCACCTCACCGGAACTTAATCCGGTAGTGATAATCTCTAAGAGCTATCTTTATTATTAGATGTTAGTTTATATATTTTTAAGCATTTAAATGATTTAAAAATGAAATCCTCGAGAGATAAACGTTGCTCCCCGATCTCTCCCTCAAGTGCCATCATTTTTTGTCTCAATGGCAGACAACCAAAAATGAAATAATACGGAGTTTCTTCTTCCTCTTCGCAGAGTCGGCTGATTGGAGTTATGGCCTTTACCATCTTGTAAAGATGCCTGTTGTGGCCGATATGACCGGTGACCATTCCAACGATGACGCAGATTTGGGCTTGTTTATACTTAAAATGATGCTCCCGAGATAGGGATTCTTATAATATTTAAATGAAAGTTTAAAAACATATGTAAAAAGCTACACTTCTAAACTATTTATTTATTTATTCTTCATAACGACCAAACGAAAAAATACATTACAAACTCGTCCATACCATATTTTTTTGCATGATATGTATAATCCAAGGTATCATATATCTGACTTACAGTAAAATGTGCTAAATGTATTAATCTAACGAGTGGTCAAGAAAGAAGGTCTGTGTCCACAATATATGAAGATAAAGTCGATCATTGGACTACTTTGATGAGATTATCTTATGTTGTTGTTGGATGAGTCAACAAAAATCTCCTTTCTATGCTGATGAAGCTTGATTGTCAAGTTAATTAATATAAACAGCCCAAATGTACATATACCTAGGTACTCTAAACAATGGTTAGAAGTATAATCAATTACACGATGACATGGATTTGTAAGTATTCACCTAAGCAATCAGAACAAGTGATCCATTATGACAAGCTATCATAAAATTAATGTACCTTTCTAGAGGCCAAATCCTAGAACAAAAAGTGATACTTTTACACTTTCTTCGTACTTCTGTCTCAGGTCATCGTGTAGATTAACATGCCGTTTTCTTAAAAGTAGGAAGGAAGACCTATGCACTAATATAATTAAAAAAGACATTGATATCCCTGATGATGATCGAACAATTGATTTTTCGCAAAAATATTTCCTTGACATTAATAATTATATCAAGTGACTCTAAATAATAATCCTCAGTCATTTCTTAACCATTCATAATGGGATAAAGTCATTAACAAAAGATTATTTGCAAAAAACAGAAAAATGATTTTGTGCATAATAAAATAATTATTATAAGACTATGTCTTTCTCGGGTTTATCTTGTACAAATTGTAGTGATTCTTTGCTAATTCAATTTTTTTTTGTTTTTTTAGACAGTAACAAACACTTTATTTTTTACCTTAGGTTTAAAATATAATATAATAGACACAAATATATATTGCGAATATTCAATAATTTCAATTTCTGAATATGCATTTCCTATATACGAAAATAATAATTGGTGAATTATTGTAGGCATTATGTCTATTCAGGTTTAATATTATACAAATTGTATTGATTCCTTAACTTAACATTTTCTGTTCTTGTGTGTCCACGACTGCAAAGATTGAAGCAGCCTTACAAAACAAATGTAAAATGATCAAACGGCAAACTAAAGCCTATCTGCATGAAAATAAAGGATGTAGACACCTTTGAATGTGACAATAAGAAATATTTTAAGATAACTGCTGTTAACACATTCAAACGTGTTGAGGAAGTTAAATCAAAAAGCTGGATCAATAAATTTTGTAAAATTGTCAAGGCTTACCCTGAGCTAAACCCTGAAGACGAAGACGCGGAAAAAATATTCAAAAATTATAAATCTGTTAGGAGAACTTCAAATTTCATATTTGAGGTTGAAGGGGATCCATCAAATATCCCACAGATAATTCCTGTTGACGATTCCCTCGTGAACTTGAGATTCGTTGGCGTGCGTCAGCAGTGCCAAAAATGTTTTAGATTTGGTCACTCGAGAATCAATTGTACAGAAAAAGACTACAAATTATTGAGTACAAGACCGTACTTCAATATAAGACTATCGAATATGAAAAACACAACGCAAACTCTAAGTCTGACAGAAGAACTAATGATGACACAAATAGTGTTATAAATTCTACTGATGCTCACAAAGAAAAAGAAACAATCAATAATGTCAATAATGACGTAAGAATTGCTGACTTGGAGGTTACCTTTTCGGAACTCTCTACTAGACCAGTAAGGGAAGAACCATTAAATACAGAATCTGACAGTACAGTTACAAAGTCCCCATCTTCTTTAGATATTGGAAACAGCGATGACAAGGAATGTTCAGAGGGTTGTCAAGACTTGGGCAATGAAGAAAGTCAAGTAAACGATTCAGAGTCTAATGGTAGAGATAGTTCAGATGATTTAGCTGCAACAATAATATGAACGAAGAAAAATTATTAATCAATAACAATCTTCAATTCAGAAAATCTAGAAAAACTCCCCCTGGCATCTTTAAAGTTATTATTTTATCTTCTCGCTCAAGATCATCCTCGATCACAAAAAAAAGACTAGCGCCTGAATCCCACGGTTCAAAAAATAGTCTGTCAAAACCTCAAAAGTTTTTGAAGCCATCATGACGACTCTCTTATCCTTGAACGTAAACTCCCTTCAAAGTACAAAAAGAAAATATAAGCTGTCAAGGTTTCTCAAATATTTAGATCTACCTGACATCGTAATTTTATGTGACACACGGTGCAATTTCGAAAACCATTTTTCTCTTCCTCAAGTATATAAGTCTTTTTCGTCATTTGACGCCAGTCTAACAAATCCGAAACGTGGAGTTACATTATTAGTTAAGAAAACCTTCCAGCCCAGCATTGAATTTCGATGCTCTAATGGAAATCTATTAAAAATCAATTGTAATTAAAAAGATGGACATTTTGATATAATAGGGATCTATGGACCTAATAACGACGATGCTGATTTCTTCAATGTGAAACTAAGCTCAATAATAACACATCGACCCACTATTATGGCAGGTGATTTTAACGTTAAACTAAAGCCCAGAAGGGACTCTAATCGAGACCATATATGCTCAAATCCTCGAGCTACTAAAGCTTTAATACCCCTCATCTCCTCCTTTGATTTTCATGACTCCGCGGACATATGCCAAGACTATAAGCATACTTTCTTTTCTGTTGATAAATTTTCGAGACCTGTTTCCTCTAGAATTGATTTGATACTGTTCAAAGGTTTCCGTGAAAGCTCATTGAAGTCCTACAGGGTCGTTGATACTAGTTTATCAGATCATCATGGTTTGATAGCCAACATTGACATCAAATCTAGGACCTTGAAGCATAAAACAAGCTGGAAACTGAACTCCGAATTATTGAACAACCCAGATATAAATGAAAGAATCATTTCTTTAATTGAAACTACCAAATCTCATGTTAAAAACGGCAGTGAAATTTTCACTGAAATGGAAGGCTTGTTTAAAAAAATGAAAGGGATCTTTAGGAATGCCGGAGCAGTAAAAGCAATGCAGAAACGAAGGGCAATCAACGAAATCGAAAACTTTGATAAAGAAAAGATTTCACAACAAGAAAGAAATTTAAATTGGATCAACTTTACCGAAAGGCTGATCTCATGCACACGACTAAAATAAAATTGAAAGTATCTCAGACCTAACCCATTCGAGATTACAGTGCGTTAAAATGGAGAGAAAAAGAGAATCATCTAAAAACATGTGTATTGTAAACTCCATTGGAGAAACTTCTAGTCACCCTGATTTTATATGTAGGGAAATTAGCTCCTGCAGAGATTCTATATTATGCGCCCGTTGTAAGTTGGCTAACGACGACTTTTGCGAAAGCATAGGATATTCCGTGGACGACAGTCTACATATTTTAGACGAAGACAAAAACGAAATGGAAGTCCAACTAACTATTAAAGAAATTGAATATGCAATAGTAAATAACGCAAGGGTCAATAAGTCACCTGGTCCTTCCGGCTTAACCTTTGAATTTTATAAAAGATACCTGCACAATCTATCTCCTCTCTTACTCATGTTTTATGAAAAGTTTTAGCCGTTAGACACTTCCCAGAATTTGCCTCAGATGGGAGAATAGTCTTAATACCTAAGAAAAATAAAGATCCGAAATTTTTAAAAAATCTACGTCCTCTTACTATGCAAAATTCGATTTACAAGATATTTTATATATTTTAGCTAATCGAATAAGAGGAGTTTTAAATAAAGTTTTACACGATTCTCAGTATGGATTTTTAAAAGACAAGCTTATGGATATAATTCATTTTACTCTTCAAACACTTACCGAATGTGAAAATCATACGTCTTTAATGGCTATTGATTTTGCCAAAGCGTTTGATTCTTTATCACACAATTTTATTGTCCAAACACTTTACAACAAAGGTTTCGGCGATTTTATTATAAGAATGGTTTGTACTTCCCTTGCCAAAACAAGAACCCTAATGAATATGGAAGCCACAGAGCACACTTATAATTATAGAGGTGTTCGCCAAGGAGACCCCATGGCTGGAATCCTTTTGTCTTATGCATTGACGGTCTGCTCCAAAGAATTCACTCTGATCCGAACATTCATGGATTTAATTCATCAGGAAAAGTGTTAAATGTTTGTGCTACGCAGATGACATGACCATGACATATTCTGGTAATCCACTTCAAACCATAAGACAATCGGCAGAACATTTAAAATTTTAAATCAATTCTCTATTATTTCCGGCTTAAAAATAAACGTTGAAAAGACTTAATTTCTCAGCCCCTTTGGAGGCATTGTAGAAAAAGCCTGGCCAATACTAAATTCGTCTGATCATATGAAGATACTTGGATCTTGGATTGGATCTAACAGTTCTAGGTTAAATCGTGATCTCATGATGTCAACACTGAAGAAATCGTGTTCTTTTTTCCACTCCCTCAACTTAAACGTGTGGGATAAAGTCAGAGCCTGGAATACCTATATTGTCCCAGATGTAATTAATTTACTTCGTGTTACACCTTTTCACCAAGGAACATCCGAAGAACTTCTAACTATGGAGACTTCTCTTGAGCTTCCACAAAAGAAGAAATATATCCCAAAATCGAATTCACAATCCACTCAGACTTGGAGGATTTGGAGTCTTGGACGTTAACTAAAATTTATGAAAATCTTTAAATTGCTTTTGGATTCGAAAGCTATGGGGACAACAGCTAAATATTGTCTTGTTATATCAAGCAATATTTAAAAAATAATGGAATCGACTATAATGAATCCCCCTATCACGGCTATCAAAAGTTTTGCCCACTATCTCTATGTTGTCTGTCAGAATAAGAGAATTTATGTAATAGCTCAACAGTGCATCAAAACATATGAAACGCCCTTAGCTTGGAAAAGCCCTCTTTTAAATTGCCTAAATGTACAATCCAAAAACTTTAAATGCTCATTACAGCACGTTATCATCATCGAAATTTTAAACAGACTTGCACATAAGTATTTTACTAGTGTTTTCGGAAGCTTTCTAGAGTGAATCGTCCATTTTTCCCTTCAGGATCAAGATCTCCATTTTATCCACAAAGATTTTACGCAATTGCTTCCACAGTCTCAACAATAGTACCTTTTAAAGCCTACTTAAAGAGACGTGGGATCCAAAGAAATATAAGCGATTGTTGTCGCCGCTGTGAATAATAGATTTCTTACGTCCTCAGAGAAATGGTTCAAATACCGAACTTTTGACCGGTTCGCTGGAGGTGGCAGCAAGTTTTTCAAATACGATCGAAGAACTGTTTCTTTTGAAAACACACCCCAAGACCACGGATCATCTCCTTTGTTTATGTTCTTTAATATTCTGATCTGCTCCTTTTCTTAATCGCATATCTGCTGCCGAAACTTCATTTTTTATCATTACTCTTTATGTTTATGTCACTATGGTAAGCTTGAATTCATTTAAAAGATAAATGTATCACACAAAGGACTCTCCTGCATGATCAAAGAGTTTTGAATGAATTCAGAATGATTTATTTACTCACATCTTTATGAGCACACTTATGAATTGTCTTGTACTGTACTGCGGACCCTTTCATTACGGGTTTTCAATAAAAGGGTATTGAATACATCCTTTTGAATGGAGAGTAACTTTCCTCTCGACCATAACAAGTGACCAAATATGGACTTAAACAATCCCTGTAGGAGGCGTATTGATGCAAATAATTATATAACATACGAAACTAAAAATACCAATAAACGTTTGTATTCTGGAATGTGACCGTTTTGCATGTATATTTTATAAATATATTGTATACTTTATGTATTTCCAATTTCTAATTTCTAATTGCAGTTATTGTACTTATGAATAAAGATATACATCAGTTTCATACAATTAAGGGTTACAAATGAAAAAAAAGTTATCATTTTTAATGATTAAATAGACTTTGAAATGTTACATTAAAAGTCAGTGAAAGGAATGCTCATATTTGGATCTACATTAATATTAAAATTTTGTTCTAATTTCTAAAAATAACTCTTACAAGCATGGGTGTTTTGTCTAAGGAATTATCATTGATACGTTCAAGCTTTTTTCTTAAATTGTCTATATTCAGTCGTGGTCCTAGATACTGGACAAAGCCGGGCAATAGCCCTGTCCAATTGGAGGCTCCGTGATTTATTATTTATCATTATTTTTTATGAATTTTCGATTAAGAGAACCCAAAAATAATTATTGTTTATAAGTAAGTCATCCGGATCCCAGGAAACAAAGTTGCTTTAATTTTGGGGAAGCCATCTTTCCATTTCTTTTATTTCCGTCCAAGAGTTGCCCCGGCTATTAAAGCAACCATCAAAATCCCTAATGATTCAATGATGTCCTTATTCCAAAAGTCCTAAATTTTGTTCAAAACGTCCCATTATCATTATAAAGAGAGGTAATCTTCAACTCCAACTCATCATACCTAACCGTGTCATGTTTGTTAAAAAAAGCTTTGAGATGGATATACATACAAAATAATGTCTTAAATTCAAGTCGAAAAAAATAACTGCACTTGCAAGTAACAGTTAATGGCTGTTAGGAAGTCATAGAACAAGCATGGATTAATTCATTAGCGTAATGCATTTCTTCTAAGAATCCTTGCATTGATTCATTCTTGTCAAATTTAAGATCGTTCTACTCTGGAAGTGATGAGGAATAAAATGAATTTTATGTACCTAAATAAATTAAGAAGAAGATTCATTTTATGATTGACATTAATTTTATACATTATGTCCGTAAGGCAGTCACATTTTAAAGTCCATTTTATACATTTTCAAGGGATATTCAAAATAATCTTGTATTTAAATATATCATCTATTTCTTTCATCTTTTCCTTAAAGCTTATATCTTTTATTTTATGAGTAAGTACTCATGTAGCAATTTTTAATTAATCATATACAGAAAAAAATCCAAAGCAGTATAATGTTTTGAGATTATATTCTTACATAAGCTATAATTATTAATAAGTCCATATTTTGCGTTAAAAAACTCATAATACGTTTATATCATGATGCTTGTAAAACAATTGTGGAAAAAAATATTGTTGGAATAAGTTCCAAGTTTGTTATTTTTAGATTCTATTCCTTGTTGAATGTTTGAGTTTTTTAGTTTTCATTAATATGAATATATTTAGGGAAGTAATGTTTATATATTTATTTTATACAGCCAATATGACTGAACGGAGGGTAATCCTTATCAATTGGATACACTTCATGTCATGAGCATTTTGACATAATTTTGTAAACTTATTACACTTTTTAGGTAACTCGTTGTGCAAGCTTTAAGACTCCATGAGCCATTTATGGATGCCCAAAGTTCTGGCAACCCCTGTGCCCAGCTTAAATTCTAAAAGGCGATAACTCCATTCTTTGTGATTGAATTTTATTTCCTCTACATAAAATACTTAACATATTACCAGTTTTTATATAGCATATACGCAGCACGCACAAGAAAACGAGTATTCTTTTGGGCCTGAACATACTTCTGGACAGGACTTAAGATATTCATAGTGGTCCCTCCTCCTGTATTGCTATGAAGTCTCGGATTACTCAGTGACCAATCCAATATAATATCTGCAGCGACGGATCAGGAACCGGCTGATCCTCTCATAATAATATTTACTGTGTTTTTTTGTGTTGTTAAATATCTCCGAATTTTGATTTGCCTGTGCCTTTTTGTCGATTTTAATTATGTTGTATGAGTAAAATATATTTAAAATACAATTTTAATGATTAAGGTATAAAAACATATCCAGTTTTTTTTTATAGATAATCATGATACATTTAAATATGATACTCTATTACCCCTGGATCAACAAATATTTTAAATTAAATACCGAACCAAAAATTTGCTTAATATGCGTTTCAAAAAAATAATACTATGCTAAACTTTTGTTCTTACAATAAAATTCCTGGCAGAAACATTGATCTTAACAGTGTCAGGCACCATTTATGGATCCTTTATTTTACGATTTCAAATTAGTTAAGATTTTTTAAATCACTGATTTATTCGTAGAAGTGACACGCAAAAATATTTGTTATTTGTAGTTCAAATTTAAATATATAATAATCATTGTTATATCTTGTTATTTGTTTTTTTGCGTATGTCGTAATTTTTTTTGGAACTATTATAACACTTATGAATTCAAATGAATAGTTCTTAAAGCTTGTAATTAATGTGTCTTATAATAAAATATCAATAGCCTTGTCTTAAAATGTATCGTGATAAATAACGGTTTGAAAATGAAGGTATAATTAAGAGGTTCAAATTTTGATATTACAGTTGACGTTCCCGAAGCTTTCGTCACCCTATATGTATTTTTATACAAATTATATATTAATGTACACCTTTTGCTTCCGTGATTCTTTGCTTCCAAGAAGTTGTAATATGTAAAAGGGTCTATTGCAAACACACACACGCATATATATATATATATATATATATATATATATATATATATATATATATATATATATATATATATATATATATATATATATATATATATATTATATATATTATATATATATATATAATATAATATATATATATATACATTTGTAGTTTGCAGAAAGAAGAAGAAAAATCGTATACAAAATTCCTATAGTTTTCTTCATTTTTTGATAGTATGAATTGATATTACACTTCGAACATATCATACCTATGTGTTTGTTATATGCTTGTGTGTGTAAGTTTACATAAGTCCTTACGTAAGGAACCCTGTTTTGAAGATATTAAAAAACTACATTTAAATACGACGTCGACATAATGAAATAAAAGGAAAATTAGATTCCTCTTTTGTGTGAATTTTTATTTTCTATTTAACTTAAAGTCTTTGAAGGAGTTCACCTTAGGACAGGGGTCGGCAAATAGTGGTCCGAGGGCCAATTTTGGTCCGCCATCTATTTTGTCCTGGCCCGCGAGATGACATTATTTGACATTTAAAAAAATCTTAATCCCCATATATAAAAAAAGAAAAAAGGCATACGCAATCCTATTAATTTCGAAACATTTATTGAGGTATAGATGATAGTCTTAAAGTGACAAAACAACAAGTGGAACATCTGTACAGTTATCCATGACGCACAGGTCGAAACGGTATTGGCAGACAGAAAAAAGGGAATGTACAATTTCAATAAGATTAAACAATATAATTCAGAAAAGCCATTATCATATTGGAATGTTGCATTTTCGAGTATGGACGTAAATTTGTTCCAATCAGCACTCTTCAGATTCAATCCATTAGAAAATGTTCTATTAGCATTGATTTCAAAGATACAAAACTGATGATCCGACCCAGAGTACTGTTGATCCGTTCTCCACTTTGAAACGAGGTGAAAGCTCCAACGATTTTGTTATTGTGAGGTCAATGATAGATTGGCCCATTCCTCCTACAAATGTAGGGGCAGATCCCTTATTTTGGAGACTTAAATTATAAAGAGCCATAAATTCTTCTAGTCTTTCCCCACGATAATTCGTTAGCAAGTCCAACCACGACACACTCCTGGCATTAAAATCTCCAGATATCAGAAGAGGTTTATGCTGTTTATCACAGTAGTCGACTAGGGGTTAATCATACCACTAACATCATCTCTTGTAATATCGGCATAATAACTTGCAACGATGAGACTCTTATTGCTAGAAGTTTTTATTGTGCAAACAACCAGATCTTCTGTGCAGAACTTACGAATCTGTGAGATAATCAAATCCCGGGATGCTAATATTGCTGCTCTAGGTTTCGGTTTGTCATGAACGAAGAGAGAAAACCCCTCAAACCGTGCAACCGTTGCACCACCCCGAACTAAATTAGGCTCTGTTATAAATACTAGGTTGCTATCAGTTTCCAACAAACGCATACTAAGCTCCGTTGCACAGGTGATCCGTTTACCCATATTTATTTGTGTGCATCGCACAGTGCCATAGTGGGAAGCAGTTTGAAGGATACATTTATATTGTAAAAGAGTTGGGTTGATCCATTAAGGAGTATAATATACAATGAAAGTTTACACCAATGTTCATTTTTTTAATCATTATTACTTTTGGGTCTGAGTCAAAGATTCAGGTTCTTTTGAGGTGCAGTCACGTGAACGTTTTTTGCACTGTGACTCCGGCTATTAAATGCCCTTTTTATTTTATTTTGCTCGGTATCAGAGTTGGTCTGTTTCATTGGGATTGATGAATTCTGTGCATCACTTTGGTCCACTCATCCCAGAGATTTTCCCAACTGAGTGTTTAGTAATATTATTACCTGGTGTTCCATCAGACGCCTCTGACTCATTTTTTAGAGGTCGTCTCGGGTATTTGGGGGCGCCTATTGAGATTTTTCTTGGTTTCTTAGATAAATCGTTTACGTCTTTCGTTTGTTCTTCTTCCTCGTCCTCTCCATCTTCCTCCTCCTCATGCTGGGCAGCCTCTTCGGTAGCTCTTCTTTCCTCCGCTCCGGAGATCCTTATCGGAAGCCCAAGTCCTAGCCTGAAGTTTTTATTAAACTCTGCATAAGTTACTTTTTGAGAGGAAGGACATTTAGCTTTTGTGTGTCCAAACCGAAGGCATTTGAAGCACTGCACCAACTGTAAAGAAGATGAGAGTTCAACCTTTCGGCCTCCTACTGGTATAACAGTCGGAAGTTTTTTCTCGGTTTTATGCGGAACTTACTTTCCCAGACATAATTGATCTAAACATATTAGATAATGATTTGTCCCCATCGTTCTCTGTCTCAACAAAGTGAGGAACATTTTCAAATTCTCCAACGACATCTCCATACTCATTCATGATCTCCTTCAACTCTTGTAAGTTAGTCTCAGATCCATTTTTTATTATAACATCGATGGGGTTTGAGCTGCTCGTGCACTTTCATGTCCTCTTATATTAAATTTGACTTCTTCATTCAAATGAACGGGTCCTTTTAATAATTCAAATTGTGTAATAACGTTTATGGGCTGCTTTAGTTCCATAATTATATAGCCCGCAGCACTTTTACAATCGTTAATCCTCATTACATCTTCTCCTCTCATATTGAGAATTTCAAATAATCTTTTATAATTGACTATTTTAGGTGAGAATCCTCTCGAACCTTTGCCATCATTATCTCTCCAGTCTATAAATATCTTTTTCCATAGAGGGTTAGTATTTATAGCTTTATATTCACGTTTTTGTGTCCTTGTGATGCTGGAGTAAGACAGAGGTTCGCTTTTACCAGTTGATCTCCCTGTAGCAGAGGAGTCTTCGATTGACATTTTTTATCTTGGTCTTCGCGCTTGCTTATTTTTTCTTCTTCCTTGCACTCCTCCTCGCAGAGAGCTTCCCTCTTCTTTCCCTGCAGATCTTCTGATTTGTTCTTCTTCCATGCTCTCCTTTTTTTCCGTCAGGGGTTTCATCAGGAGGGAGTGTTGACATTGAAGTGAGTAGAGACACTTACCATGCTTGCGTATTACCAATGACGTAGTGTGACGACAGTGATGAAATCCCAGGAGGAAAACCGAGCTCACGGTAAGACCAATATTATGTGCTACTCACTTAATGGGAAAAGTGACTCCTCCCTTTGGGTCACATGTTTTAACGGGCGACCAGGATGTCACTTTTATCCTCAAGCAGTTTTCCAAGCTTGCATTGGTCAAACGGCTCCTTCGTGTGTCTTGATTGCATTCATTGACGAAAAGCTGACTCACACATGTATGTAGATGGAAACATCTCTTTATATTATATATATATATATCCAAGTCAAGGATGAACGGCATCTATCAATTCGACGTTGTGGACGATCAAAAAGTTGAGAGTGAGGCGATGTGTAAGAACTCTTTGCCACGGTGAACAATAAATCGTCTTCTCTAGCAGCCTATGTTTACAATCTAAAAACCTCTTATAGTTGTTACAGCTTTATTTTCTTATCAATGCAACTTTTGTATGACATAAATCTTAGTTATACATGTATATTATAACAAAACATGGAAGTAAATATTATAGCTCATTCTCAAATATACGCAATTTACCATTTAACTTAAATTTTCGTGACATATATAAACATACAACAATTGCAATGAAAAATTCTATATCAAAATATAATTTGTATATACCTTTAAAACTTTTGATTTTCTGAAAAGCATATTTAAAATCTGTTTTAAAGTATAATTAAGGGTGTTGTAATGTCTTTAAAGGCCTCAGCACTCTACGTCAAGGTTCTGGATCTCTCGGAGACGACTTACCTGTGGTTTTCCTCTCAATGGCCCCAAACGAACAATCAGTTTCTTCGACGCTTAATTAACACTCTAAAAAACCATGTTTAATTTTCAATATACTAATTTATTATGATAAGAAAGAATGAAAGTTTGTGGATTTTATCATAAAATTTGTATTAATATGTTAAAAAAACTTTTTTTCCGTGAAATTTCTTTTTTTTTTTTTCGTCTTCCCGATAGAAAGGGGTTATTTTATTATTCTTGTCTCATATTTATTTATTTTTATCGGAAGTGGGCTTTTTTGTTTATACTATAATGTAAAAATTAGGGGATCTAAATGTTAGTCTGAATGCTAAAAAATAATCCTACCCCAATTATTTCAGTCTTACAAAACTAATACGCCAACTAGGATTGGTAGATGTCGTTAAAAAGCTAGCGTCTGATCAGAATACTCTTGGAGGATGAGAGATAAACAGTCAAGAATCGATCATGCTCTGATGACTCCTCAGTTGTCTTCTTGCACAAAAAGAGCCACTTATTCGTTTGGTACCTTTTTCTGATCATAGGATGCTCAATCTAGAATTTTTCACTGCTACTGCAAAGAAAAGTTTTAGAATTCCATCCTGGGTTATTGAGTTAGACGAATATAAAATAAAACTGAAAGCAAGACTGCAAATGTATTTGATTATTCTCTTTCCTGTAGTCGGCTTTATAGAATTTTTTGTAGAATCGTCCGAGATACCACTATAAGCTTCATGAAGAGCAAAAAAAAGATTATGATGCAAATTCAGGATGACATTGAGTCTGTGATTAAAAAAGAACGTTATTTTCTCGTCATTTAGTAACGGACGTCTCTAACAATTTGGCAATTGCTGAAGTTGCAGAAGAGGAAATGAGGTTAAAAGTAGAAGCTGAACAAAATTCACATTCACGTCTACAGTTTTTATGGCTTAAAAAAGAGGACTCAACAAATTATTTGTCAATGATAAAATACTGACAGATTCTCATTCAATTCTTGGAGTGTTCTGTGAAAAATTTCGTAAAGTTTTGAATATTCGAGGAGCTGTTTCCCTAAGCATAAGAAGATCATTTCTGGTTCTTTGTTTAGTCATGATACCATTTTAGATTATATAAAAAAAGAATTTAAGGACAATAAAGCTTTTGGTCCAGACAATATAAAGGGGAAGATTTTTACCTTATGTTCAGAAGACATTGTCCCTTATCTTAGCAAACTTGGAGAAGAAATGGAGACTAAGGGTAGACTTCCTTCTGCGGGTAGGATCGTCTTAATTCCAAAAAAGGGTGATGGTTCTCGAACAAATCATTGGAGACCTTTGACAATTTTAAACGAGACTTATCGTATATTAGCAGGAGTCCTGGCTAAGCACATTGAGCCAATTTTAAACAGAAAGTTAAAAAATGAACAAAAGGTTTTTACGAAATAGACATATTTCAGATATTTCAAGAAATATCCAAGCTGCCATAGATTTGACTAGGGATAGGAAAACTTATGGAGCAATTATAGCAGTAGATTTTACAAAGGCTTTCGATTCTATTTATCACAATTTTATTTTACGAGCTGTTAGAAAGTATCTTCCCAGACGGTTTTTTAATCCTGTGAGAGCTCTGTTGTTCAATGGTTCTTCAACTCTTTGTATCGATGGAGTTCATAGTGATGCTATTGTTTTGGGTAGAAGTTGTAGACAAGGGTGTCCGGCTTCTCCCTTCTTTTCGCTGCAGCCATGGAACAGTTTTGCAGATCCCTCATTCGGAAGTATGGGGGCTTTGGCATTAGTTTTGGAGGGAAGAAACATTTGGTGGATTTTTATGCAGATGATGTGACTCTCATGGTGGAAGGCAATTCAAACGCCCAACTACATAAAAGGATTGAGATATTGCTCTCTTATTTTGGAAAATTCTCTAAAGCATCTGGATTGGAAATCAATGAAGAGAAGACTTCAATTCTGCCAATAGGTCTTTGGTCCCCTATGAAATGTACTCAAATCTGTGGGTGTTGTGTGGTTGACAAAGTCAATATATTGGGCATTGATTGGCAGAGGGATGGGCCATCTGTCTCTAATTATGAGCAGCGGTTCTCGAAAGTTAGAAAATGGTGCAAATCCTGGAGAAATCTCAATTTACAAAAAAGGATACTCCTATACAACACCCAGCTAATTCCTCAAATTTTATACGTGGCAACTGCAATACCTTCAGTAGCTGAAAAAGCGATTAAAGAGGAACAAAATTGGCTAAGGCTATTATTCAGTCAGAGCTATCTTCCGGCGCTGAAGCGGCCTCGCGCTCAGTTGGGCGGAGGGTTATCCTTGCTAGAAGTTATTTTACCGAAAATATATATAAAGTTTTTAAGGACATTTGTACAAACCCAATGTAGAGTGGAGAATTTTATATGTCAGTCCAGTATTTTTAAACACCTAATGTTCGGCACTACTCTATCAAATGACTCAGTAGACCGAGTATCAAAGGAATGGGGGGCAGCTCAGAGAATTGTCTGGTCTTTAACACCTTGTTTTGATTCGAGCGGGATCATCGACATTATTCGTCAAAACTTCCAAAAGGCGCCCTTTTTTACAAACCTACCATGTCCGGATAGACTTGAAAAGACTGCCATTAGTGAAAGTGTGTTTACACTGCATGACCTGAAGAGAGACTCCATCTTCCATACTGGAAAGTTTGTTTTTCCTTTGAATAGATCTGCTGCCCATCATCTTCCTTTAACTCCTTGGTGTTTCAAATTAGTAACCAAAACAGATGAATGTCTTGATGCTCGGGCGATCCTAAATAACTTTAAAAAAGTCCTTCTTCTTCCTTCCTCATGGGATAAAGTGATTATGCGATCTCTGGTGGGTTTAATTGACAGTAGAACATTCACTTCTCAGTTCCAGATCTCTGCTGGGCTGCTTCGATTTTTTCGCCCCTGCAAGGACTGCGGGAAAACTTATAATGACAGTGTTCACGCTTTTAGTGACTGTCCAGTTTTAGCTTTATTAAAATCTTTTATCATATTGAATCAGGATTTTATCAAAAAAATTAGGCCCAGCTTCCTTAATGGATTTTTACTTTTTGGTTTGCAACCATACACTAAGCCCATCTCAGTCGAAGGCAAAGCTATAAATGCTTCAATTTCTAACTGTAAGGCCTATATTGCCAAACATTTGACAAGCTACACGCCAGTAAATGTTGACCATCTGAGGGCAATTTTATTTTCGCTGCTGCGAGGTATTGTGCTCTTCGCTTACGAATCCCCAAAACCCAGGACAGTTCATGGAATTATGCTTTTGAAGTTACTAAGTTCTACCCTTCTCAATCTGCACGACATCTCCATACTTTGAAAAAGGTGCTTCGATTTTACAAAAAAAAATCTACTCCAAGGACAATGAAAACCGCAAGGAAAAAATTGAAAAAAATAATTTGACCTTTTGATAATATTTTTTTGCGTAATTTTATTCTTTGTTTTTTAGATATTGTGTTTGTTATTTAGATTTGTATGTATTTGTTAAGATATTTGGCCTTTTAGTAGAAAATTTATTATAAACTATAATGTTTATTGTTGTTGTAAAACTTAAAATTTTCTATCACTCTTTTAGTTGCTTTAATATGTTTTTTATGTGACTAATAAAGGCCTTGCTGCGGATAAAAATTTAAAAAAAGTGAAATACTGTAATACAACTCTAAAAAGTTATGTAGTCTTTAAAGCTTACATTTTACGTCCATTTGAAAGGCAATTCAATTAGTTATTGCAGAGCATGGTTTTTATAATAATATGACTTCCAGGAAATTATCGATAAGAGGAAAATAACAATGTCAAAATCTTTCCATAAATAAAATTGACATTGTTTAATGTTATGTAAATAGCTTTTTAAATAACAACATTTGTATGAAGACACTTAAGATATCTAGAAATGCATATTTAGACGCCATGATATAGAAATCTCTGTTGTAAGAGTTATGCAGGTTTTGAGAAAAGTTTAATAAGGCGACAATGGATGTAACTTTCAAATTTAAATTACTTTTGTACTCTTAAATGAGTTTATTCCATCATATATAGCTTTTATACTAGATATTATATCAAATAAGATTGAATCTGAAATATCTTTATGAATCCTCTATGTTTCGACCCTTCATTGAATTTTTCTTATATGACATGTTTGACATTATTGATTCATCCTGGGAATCTTTCTTAAAACAATTATTTCATCTCATGTTCTTGTTTCTTTTCTTTTGCTTATATTATTCGTATATTGCATCAGTTTTATATAATTAAGCATTACGCATTATATTTAGAATATAAGAGAGGGGAAGTCAATTTTGATCAACCTCAATTAATAGATCCTATGTTCAATAGATTAATTATATCGCTATAATGGTTATTTATATCCATAAGATGCAATTCTCTCGAACCAAATGAATCAAAAAATAATATTTAAATCGTACAGATATAATTCTTGCAATTTAGAATTCTCTAAAACAATCAATCATTATAATATCACAAATAACTTTCTTAATTTATCGATTTAGTAGCATATATTTCACTTTCAAAAGTTGAAATGTCCTGATGATCGTATCTAATTACACGATCAAAATATAATTGTGCCAATTCATTATTTTATGTATTATTGACAAACTTTTCTATGAATTGGCAGCTTTAAATGGGACGCACGGTTATATTTATTTTCGTCGTAAAGTATTTATCTTTTCAAAATGATTAGGTGTTCCATAAGTACAACGTATATAATTGATAGGCGAAATCCAGATTGCCATCAATTTTCTATTTAATTGCAAGCACTCGTTTTTGAAAATGTGGTTTATTCAGGACGAATACTAAAATTATAGAAAAGGTTGAATTGATTTGAAGAGCTTCATCGATTATTCAAGATTATTTATTAGAAAAGGACTGGAAAAAAATAATGTTTATTTATGTATTTGTATTTGTGCAACTGTCCAGTGAGTTTTTATTTCATGTATGTCTACTTTGTTTTAGTGTATATTTTTACGCTTGTATTGTAGAAAGAAATAAAAACATATAACCGAAAAAATGAAAATTAAGATCTGGAACCTCAACATGATTATTTGGACATTTTCTAGTTTTTCAGCATATTTTCCATTTTCTACATTTTCACCCGAATATTTTTCTCATTATCAGCCTTCAGGCACGGCGCCAGGATTTTTTCTCTCCCGTGCTAAGGGGGAGCTTGACCAATACGTGGGGGTGCTAAGAAAAATATTGATTTTCATGACTTCAGTTACTTTATAAGAAGCTTCTCGTTTTTTCAATGAAAGCAGCTATGATACACAGCACGAGCATGTTTGATATAAAAGTAGTTTTATTTAGCCAAAGAATATTCAACAAAATAACTAAGCCTAATACAGCGACAACAAGTCAATGGCAAAAATGTTTAACGTGCAAGGTGACAGATTCAGCACCGGACAGCACCCATGCGCCTACCAATAACCAGACATCCAAATGCGACAAGTGTAGCCTATGTGCCGTGTAGAACGATGCTCTGTTTTTGTGGTTGAGTGCAAATGAGTCTATAATCTTCTGGAAATCCAGGGCCTTGGTTCTTTCTGCGTGTATGGTTAGGCAGGCAAGGTTGCTGAGTCAAGGATTTGCCATTCTGTTTCCAGGTAGGTTTTTACGCGCCGCATGCAGGAAAAACTGCGCTCGCATGAAGTGGAGGTTACAGGCAGTGTAACAGATATGCGTAAAAGTTTATAGATGTCCTCAAATGAGTCTTTGTAAGGTTTGAGCATGGACAGAAATTCCAGTGTGCTGCTGACTGTTTCACCATGTTCTTTTTTCTTGTCGCATTTGGTGCACCTCGGCCAGCAGATCGTCCTTTTTGATCTAATATAACTGCGCCATGGGCTCAAGGCTCTCCTTTTCAAGGAATCTGGCATTTTTGGGGTTGAGGGCTGACGTGCCCATGAGAACTGCACCTGCTTCTGTTGAAAACCGTCGTGTCATTTCATTCACTAGTCGGTCAATAACAGGGTAGAATGAGGATGTTTGGAGTTCATCCGGAGAGGACATGGATGGATGTTCTGTTTGAATTGGAGCTTCAACTACATATTCCTGCAGATGGCGAGGCTTTTGGGATTGTCTCTTCTCTTGTTGGAGCTGCGGTGGTTTTGTGACACCGACTTTTGCGCACAGGGCCTCTGCCTTGCTCCATATGGCTCTCCAAGAGTCCTCTGTGTGCTTTTCTTTTAGGCCCGTGATGACAGAGTGCACGAGGTCGGTGGCAGTCTCCAGCAAAAGATTGGGGGACTGTAGAGTGTCAGACATCAACTTTGCTGTACGAAAAAGATCCTCATACAGAATAAAGTGGAGGATGAATTCAGCATCAATGAGTGAGAGTAACGACCGTGCATCAGTGGACCTGCGTGGATTTGGTTGCGCCTTAATGTCATTTAAGGTTGCAATGATGGCGGGCAAGGTTTTTTGGGCACTGCCCACAGTGAGTAGTACTGGCAGGACCAGCGTGGTAACAGTTTTCTTAAGTTCAATGGGCTGCTGACAAGGCTCAAGTTCCCTTGCTTCTTAATAAAATGGGCATGGACAAATGAGCCTGAGAAAAACTTGTACATATCTTGCACAATAACATCCACGTGGCTTCACTTTTCTGAAACAGTCCACCAAAATAAGATTGAGGCGGTGTGCATGGCAGTGAATGTAGATTGCCTGAGGGACCTCCTGTCTGAATTTCTCTTGGACCCGTTGTGCACACCGGACATTACTGCAGCGCCGTCATAACACTGAGCAATACGGCAGTGTGTTATTATAAATATATGTATATAATTATATTTATTGTATTGTTCAGCGTCCCCTTAGTATTATATATTCTTGTTGATCTCATGTCTATATTTAAAGTATTGTATAATTTTACACGTGTTTTGTTCTTCCCCTTTTGATTATTATTTATTTGTTATATATAGTTAACTTTAGAACGCCTTAGAATATAGAAGGGGGACTGATGTCTCCCAAACATATATAGATACAGTCCACTTTTATTGAGGCCCGTCCCTGCCTTTAAAGGGAAGGAGTTCATTGGAACTTTTCATGGTCCTTCGAGCCGGATATGAACCAGCGACCTATGGATTTTGAGGCGGATATTGTTGAATCCCCTCATCGTTGAGACTCTCCGAGGACTGCTATTTGGAGCAAGACTAACGAGGAGTCGACAGTCATTTGGACTGAGTTTGGAGGAGGAAGTTTGTTGGATCCCCTCATCATTGAGACTTCCGTGGATTGCTATTTGGAGCGAAGCCCAGGAGGAGTCTGCATCGTCGGAGGAACGCCCGCATAAAGTCGTCAAGGAGTATTGGCTCGACTACTTTAGCAGACTTCGTAATATATATATAATTTATTGATTTGTTTGTTGTTGCTTGTGTGTTTGGATTCTCTTTTGCTTGAATTAAACTCTTTGATCCTAGTAAAATATGGCTACTGTCAAAAGAGCATCTGTAAAAATTCTTGGAAGCTAAAAGCTAATTTGAGGATTTGTTTTAGGAATTCTCAGTCGAGGCTAGTAATGAAATTCCTGATTATAATTATATTTCCTATTTCAGGAATGTTGAGTAGCTCTAGAGCCATTGATAGACCAGTATGCACTCTTGGGAGTTAATGTAGCTGAGAGCTTATATTTAACTCATTTAGACGAACAACATAGGTATCAAAAGAATTTCGTCCAGTTTTGAAGGTCTCTAAAGGTCTTATTGCAGAAGGTGAGAAGATCCGTATTGCAGGAGAGCTTGAGTATGCTGTTAAGCTAAGGGAGACTCACTCTTCAACTCCCACAATTAAAACAGACAGGGTTAAATCCTTTACTCCGACGAGTAGTCTAGCTCATGTTCCTAAACTTGAGCTGCCTAGTTTAGTGGGGAGCCATCGGAGTTTTCTGTGTGGTTTGATACCTTTAGAGCCATGATAGATATTGATAGCGTGAGTGACATTATGAAACTCAATTATCTTCGCTCTTGTTTATTTGGCCAAGCTCTTGAAAAAATATCTTCTTTACCCATTACGGGGAAATATTTTGAAGCAATAGAGATCCTTAAGGAATCTTATAGCTGTGGAAGAAAGGCTGTTCAAAGTATGTACATAGATTGGTAGGGCTTCCACCGGTCAAATATAACTCAAGGTTATTATATACTTTCATGATCAAGTTTATAGTCTTATGCGGCCCTCAAAGGCAATCGGTAGACATCGAGGAAAAAAACGCAGAAAAGGTGTACGCCTTTATTAGAGAGTAAAGTCAGTGGGGCTATTCGAGATGGTGGGAACGCTTTGTTTCTACTAGTGATGATTCTTGTTCAATAGGAGAGTTCCTTAAACAAATTAAAATATCTGGAGATAGGCCGGGCAGAATAATAAAAATAACCAGACTTGAGTTGGAGGCTTCTGGGCTATTTTCTCGTTCGGTTTCTTATTTTGAGGATAACATATCTTGACGCCTCAACAGTCCGATTGAGGACTTATTCTTGTATAGTTTTTTGCTGGCTCAAACAAGAGCTTTGTGTATTGTGTAGCATTCTAGCCATTAAATAAATCATCAGGACGTGATATGTCCTGAGTGTTAAGATCATGTTTTGAAAACTCATCATTCTTCGGAAGAAGTGAGCTTTGAATTATCTTCATACATTGTAGCTATAATTAATGGTTTCATGAGTTTCTTGGTCAGAATGTAAAATGTATATACGAGCTTAGTATAATTTTTGACGTATCAAATAAGAAAATAATGATAGTTGAATAAGCCTATTAGTCATGAATAAAAGATTAATTGAATCACGACCTTTTCTTGGAATGGGTATTATTCCGTATTTTTCGTGGTTCCATATTCGTTCTCAAGCATTCCAAGTAGCTCTTATTCAACAGCAGCGGAGCTTCAGGTTTGCTTTGACTATGACCTGCTCACTCACTTAGTTCTTTAACATCGATTGGATTGTTCTTGGTTGCCAAATAGAAGGTCTGTGTGATATATGTGTCCGCACGCTTTGGCAAGACCTCTGAACAAAGGTTGTTGTTACTCTTGCGATCATTTACCCTCTATATTCTCGGAATGGAATATTGCATGAGTCGACTATTGTATGTATACATCATAAGCTTCATCTTCGATCTTTAGTTGTTTTTATATGGATACCCATTAGGGGCATTATATCTCGACATGGCGAGAATTAATTAAAAGATCTGAAGAGGGTTTGTAGTTGCCAGTCAATAAGATTGTTCTTCCGAATGCCCGAATGGAGGTATTGGACCTTAGATCATTGGTCAGGAGTGTTGATTTCGGCGGGAGGGGATTTGAATGCACAAGTAACTAAGCAATTGTTATGAACCAAATGCTTGGTTCATCTGGGGGAGTATGTTAATATAAAATGTATTATGTATATTATATTTAATTGTATGTTCAGCGTCCCTTAGTATATTATATTCTTGTTGATCTCATGTCTATATTTAAAGTATTGTCTAATTTTAAACGTGTTTTGTTCTTCAAGTGATCAATGTTAACATTTACTGAGAGTGTCTTTGATCTAGCGAAAAGTGACTATGCATCTAAACCGCAGCTGGTGTGAAATGGAGAAATTCTTCCACAACGTCATCATTTTTCAAGTAGCGCAACACTACAGACACTTGTTCCATTTTACTCAGGGCCTTACTTTTCATCTGCCATCAAAGCAAATAGTTCAGCATCTTGTATTTTACGACTTATCTGATCCCTAATCATATTGCCATAATATCCAGTATTCATTCTGTATATCATGATGCGTGTACTTCGCATTTGGTTGGATTATCTGATATTTCTGTGCAACTGTTTTGTCAAATTTGCCTATGATCTGTAAAAGTTCAAGGAAGTTTCCCTGGTTGACAGCCGTGTCATTCTCTGTATCTCTCTCTGTGAAAGTCCCTGGTATCAGTGAAACGCAATGAACTCCACGACTGCTCTCACAACTCTCTGTTCTCACGGACTATTTTTGCATGGCCATCACTCAGAGCATTACATATTGTTGAGCCAGACTCTTTCTGAACAGTCCACTCATTCCACGCTGCCATAGCATATTTATGCTCCACACTAGCATTGTGTGTCTTGAATGAACTTGTCGCCTTCTTCCAGTTCTGGTAGCCATTGCGGGTAAATGCTGCCTTCTCTCCATGGTTTCCTGGACGTTGAAAGTGGCGGCATGCAAAGCAGAAAACACGGTCCTTTGAAATAGAATATTCCAGCCATTTGTAATCCTCATACCATCTACGATTGAAGTAGCGATCCTGCTGGCCAACTTTCGTGGCTGGATAACGTCGGAGAAGAGGCCGCCTTGGTTCATCAGCAGGTGACTGGCTCACATCAGGGGGGCGCGGTGTCTGTGTCACTGGTCAGCAGCAGCGCAGCTAACGGGGGCTGATGAGCAGCTAGCAGCGATGGACTGGCTCTCACGAGTTCCCCTCTCAGATTCATTTTTTCGAATCTCCCTCTTCTTCTTTGTCCCTCTGGTCTTCATTTTCTACCTGCACTCTTTTTTTTCTTGATCACAAAACGATCCATTGCATGGACTGTAGGCTTAAACGTGCGCACGCGCGTACACACACACACAGGTTATAGGGTACACCAATGGGGTACAGCACAAACACGAAGCGGGAACTGGATTGGAACGGAATGGCTACTTGTGAACTTTTTAATGTTTTTAACTTTAAAGAAATATAAAATAAAATGCTTGAGGGGCTTAACTGGGGCTACACAGATTTTTGACGGGTCTATAGCACCCCCTAGCCCCGGTGTAGCGCCGTCCCTGTCAGCCTTGCTGTTTAACAAATCTAGAGAAGAAGAAGACATCCGACCGGCACGCATTTTTTTAACAAGACGTCTGCAGGCAATTTTTCATTTGCACACGCGCTTCTCAGGCTACGAACAGTGAATGCATCTCGATTTTTAAGCAGGAATGTCTAATATTTATCTGCATGTTTTGTCGTTTTTTCTTCGTCTTTAGCAATTTTTTGGTTCCTGATTTTTGTGATTAAAAAGTTTTTTACTCTGCACTTGCCCAGTAATAATAATTAATTAATAATTATCTAATAATGAAGGGCTTTACTCTTCTTAGCCACATCATCAGTCGCAATCTTTAACTGAGAGTTTTAGCCATTCTAATATCCCCAAATTTCACACGAGTGTCACTTTTTCGTTTATTTCTAGTATTGTTTTTCCTTTGAGATTGACACATGTCTTAATTAGTTGATGATACACTTCTGATGAGGTAATATTAATAAGTTATTAATGTAATAATATACATTAAAAGAAAAATAATGTTATTTTTATGGAAGGTGTAATAGATAATAGGCTTGAAGTTGTAACAGCTCCTACCTAAATATTTCTAAAGTAGCCCTACAGTATCATATTATCTTTTTTAACAACCAAGTCATTACTTTCTTAAGTAAACAAATTCTTGCTGAACTCCTTATTCATGATATCAGTATTTAATCTAGTCACCAATAATATAATATACACTTCTCAAACTTATCAAGATTATTTTAAATAGGTGGTTCAATATATATAAAAGATATATATTAATTAACTAACTATATGTTGCTAGCCAAAGCATAATTCTAATGGTTTCAAAATTCAGGACCTTAAGATTAGATGATCTAAAATTATTTACTGAAATCATGCCATTTAGGATCAACACCCAGAATTTGCTTCATCTCGAGGATTTTTTTGTACTGTCATGGGCAAGGATTTAAGAGAAAATATTGCATATTTGTTTAAAAATCAAGGTATAAAGCAGGGGCATTGCAAATTCAAAAGCAAGAGGTCCGAAACACCATAATATCAAAGTTGTTTTATGATTTGAGTGTCATGTATACTGAAGTAGCCTAGTATTGTTATATAATTGAGTACGTGTAACTAAAATCTGATTCTCAAATCAATTAAAGCACATTACACAAACCATTCAACATTGATCTTCAACTTATCATAGAACTATACAGATATGCATAAAACATTATAAAAATTAATTTCTTCTTGAATGAATACATATGGAATTTTCCTTTTCTTTCAATGTTTAACTTTTGTTATAAAAAGGGTCAAGCACTCAGTGTGTTAAGACGTGTTCAACTCTCAATGTTGAGGGCGCAAGTTCGACTTCCAAGAGAGGAAGGTTAGTTTTGGTCAACCTCATTGAATATATCCTACGTTCGTAGATTAATTTTAAGGTTTTAATGCTTATTTATATAAAGTCGAATGCAATTCTATTGGACTAAATAGGCAAAAGAGAAATCAAGGATGCAAATTAATTTGTTTAAATGGATAAGAAAATATAATAGGATCAAATAGAAGTGCCCTTGCAAAATTCTAAATTTCTTAATGATATACAGGAGCTGGGATTCGGTAGAAGAAAATCTATACACAACAAGTTTTATTTAATATAAGCCTTGCAGATAAAAAAAAGTAAAGTTTTTCCTCCTTTATTTTCATATATCTGGACATCAGGAATTTATTCTTATTATTTCAAATGTATGAAGATAAGAAGAGATATTCTTTGATCATTAGCATATATCTGAAAAATATGAAATAACTAAGGCATTCACATTAACATTACATTAAGATACATAAATAATATAAAAGAGTTAGGAAATATAAATGTTGCCATTTGAACAGGTTTCATGGAGAAGATAAAGCACCCATGGGAAGGGTTAGAAGGAATATTTAATAGTTAAGCACATATGTATGCATATACATATACAAACAGACGATGTTTAAAGTCTCTACGTGAATAAAAAATTAAATTGTAGTCTTCTATTTTATAATTATCTTGTTGGTTAGATACACAGCCCCTTAAAAAATATATATATATATATAGTCTTGAGGTTGGCTTCCATTCTACTCAAAGTAGGCGCATTCAATTTGGACGACCTTCTCCAGCCTGGGCCTGAACCTGGTGCAGATTAGCTTGATCTGCTCCCTGGGCGACTTGTTGAACACGTCGGTGATCCGATCCTTCAACTTCTTCTGGAGCTTGGCGAGGAAGTCCGGTGTCCTGAGTGAATCCAAGCGCCTTTTACCCTTTCTTCGGGTAACTACATCCTCGTATGTGTTGGTGGTCTCCTCTAGCTCGACCCTGATGTTTTTGACAATGATGTCCATAACCTGAATCCGGCACGATCATCATAGCCGTTGTTACGCGTTTCCAGTGCTTCGGGCGGGTTAGAATAATCAGAATCCATTTTTGATGCTACCACCTGTTCACCTACCACTGAAGGAACAAAATAAGTTCTAACAGGCATCCTATCTGCCATCTAGCAGCAGTTACGAGTAATAAACCAAAGTGTGTGTATTCGAGTATATTTTGCCATTTGGTACATTAGTACATTTGTAACTAATCTAAAATAAATTAATAAAAACAGTAGGAAGATTTAAAAAATAAATAAAACAAAATGCTAAATGGATTATTGGGGACGCTGCGTCTAATGACCCTAACTGCAGTCCTGGCTGCGTGAAGGGTCGTGACCGACCTCAAAGCCTTAAGCATGTTCCACACCGATATTGTGTGGCATGCAAAGGTAGCCGTCTCCCTTCCATGTGGATACGCCACTGGAGTGGTGGACCTCATGGGCCTCTTCAGGATGGGGAAGACGAAGTCACCAACCGGGTTCTTGGTACCGCCGCCACCGTCGTTGGAGTAGAAGTATTTCCAGGTATCCAGGGCCACTGCCTTGGCGGCCACCTCGTTGAGGGAGGGAAGGCCTGCTCTATCAAGGAGGTCCCGATGTGGATGTGATCCCGTCTTTTACATCCAACGATGCTCCTGTCGGCGTCATTTATGGCAACCTGCACCACCTTGTGTGTGGAATTTGGCCCCTTGTACTCATTATCGAGCCTAGGAATGGTCAAAGCTGCAGCGGCGTAAGAGATCATGCCCAATCATCAATCATCCTTGGCTAGCTGTCGTAGGTATTTTCCTCTGGTAAGTGCACGGCCAGCCACGAGATGAGTGTGGTTCGCTTTACTGCTGCTTTAGCGACGTTGATGGTGTGGGGTGCTATTGTGAAGCCATTGTCAAATTTGATCCCAAGAAACTAAATTTCGTCGGATGGGTGCACCTCGTCGCCCCCGACGTTGATGGTGAAGACAGCAAAATCCTTTTTCTTGGCGTTGCCCCCAATCATGAGCTGGGTCTTGGTGGCGTTAGGGACGAGGCAGTTCCCCTGCAAATCTGGAGAAGGAGTCTCCCTTGACTCTAAAAGGGATCCGACTCCCTCAATGGCCCAGAGGAAGAAGTCGTCTGCATAGCCACTATTGTCTTCGTTGCCGACCCCAACGTAGGAGATGACGTCCGTGACTCGACGGGTAAGAATTCAGATTCGATGCCGTTCCACACTACACGCTGGTACCCGCCAGTGAGGTATGAATGGAGCCACTTAAGCTGTGTGCCAGCAATCCCATGCTTCCCCAGCAATGGTAAAAGCCGCAGCTGGTTGGCGGTGTAAAAGGCAGCAGAGAAGTGTTAAATATAGCGCACCAATCCTGAATATAATTCCCAACACTCCAATAGACAAAAGACAGTCAATCGTGGATTTGCTCTTCCAAACTATGTTTGATGACTTTTACGGAAAGTCAAAAATGTTCGAGAATATATAAATAAATTTCATAAACTTTATACATTTTATTTTAAACTTACATAGCTCTAATATACATACGATATCAGATAAATGGATAAATGAAAGACGCAATTGCACTTCATGAAATCCATTGGGTTAGTTACGGAGTTCAGACCACAAATATACTCCAATTAAGAATGCTTTTGGTCGAAATTATGATCATAATATTCGATGAATACCAAATTTAAATAGAATGGAATTTCACATTACTGTAGGCAATCAAATATTCTATTAAGGTGCCGTCTACTTACTATAGTGTATGTATATCTAAGATTTTTATAAAGGTGCTTGCAAACTCACCAATAAACATTTATCTTCAGATGGCAACTACCTTTTTAGTATTTTTCTAAGTCTTATAATTAGAGAGCTGTACCAATATTATGTAGTGTGAAATGATGTCAATAGATAAACAACCATTTATTCCTCCTTTATGAGGAGTTTCATTTTATTTTAAACGTGGTATATGAGGCGTAGTAAATGACATGGATATATTTCATAGCTTTAGAAAAAAATGTTATTCTAAATGTAGACTTGATAGAAGTATAATACTTATACGGCCATCAGCTTATCTTATAAAATTTAACGAAAATAATACAACATTCATGTGTTTCATGTGTTTAAATCACCGACCTATATAATAACCGGATGCACAATAGACTGAATAAAAAAAGGGAAGAGCAGTGTCCGAGTTGTCAACTGATGGCAGCCATCTTAATCCCCTTTTTAATATTAGGAAACATACATTATCAAAGTCGATGAAGAAAGAAATAGAAGAGAGGAATAATTATTACCCTCGAGTAATCAAAGTTTGAAGGAATAGAAAAACGGATGAGGAATACTTTTAAATCAACATACCATAGTGTGACGATATTATTTTAAACTTTTATTTTTGCTATTCCCGAGAGGGCTAAATTGTTTCACCAATTGGGGCAGCCTACTTAGTAAAAAAAGCATAGACTGAATTTTAATCTCTGTTGAGTATCCAGTTATTATATGTATAAACTGATGGTGTGTATCTATATTTATCAAGGAAATTTTAATATATAAAATATGTGATATAGCTAGTCATACTGAGGCTACCAAATAAACAAACAGAAATACCAAAACACAACATAAAAAATATATTCACAATAGAAAAAGAAAAAATGAAGGAAAGAATATAAAATGACTGCTAAAAAAGTCCTAGCTGCAGCAAACGATTTAAAACCTGCTCATTTGACTCCTGAGCAATGGAGGAGCTCTAACATAACCCATTCCTTCGATTCTTTTACTCGGTAAGATCGTTAAATGTCCTGCTGCACTTTAGGAAGGAAATCGATGTGATTATTTTTGATAAAAATGTATGTTTTTTTTTAGCCAACTGGATTGAATTTATTTTTAAAGTTTATAACATACAATACACATATTATTTAAAAAAAGATGTGCAAAAGAAACCTTATTTCTTGCGACATGTATCCTTCAAAACCTTAAAGTTAAGTTTCACTATTGATAAGATGTCCGAAATATCGTTGCATGATGCACTTCTTCTAAAATATAGAACATGCTGTGTTTTTGTAATAATACAGTTCATAAAATGTTGATTGGGTCCTACATAAAAGACTATAAACTCACTTCTCTTAGGCTGCTAAAAACTAAAATTTTCCGGGAAAAGATCGGAGACGGATTTACATAACGTGCCAAGATATGTACAGTCATATAAAAAGTGGTCACTGGACTCTTTCTGCGTACGGCAAAAAGAACATATACTTTGATCTTCGAGTGTACTAGAGAGATTACGGTATTTAAACTCCCTTTCTGATGACGGCAACATCTCATTTCTCATAACCTTTATAGCTAAACGAAATGGGCCCATTGTTGGCTTAAAACCAATTTTTATAGCTTGGACGAAGAGGTTTTAGCCAGTCGCATTCTGATTGGTATTGCAGGCCTTTCCAGAGCCTCGTACAACCCAAAAATACATTGGAATTGATAAAATGGTATTGTCGATCAGTATTTCATTATTGAACTACGTTCCTATCTGTACATGTAGCTCATGGAGATCAATGGGGCTTTTATGTGCTGCTAAACACCTAGAACCATATTGGTTTACTCTGTGAAGAGTTAGCTTTAATGATACATTAATCACACACTTCACAAATATGTTTCCAAATTTTCAATCAACAATAATTGACAGATTCAATTAAACTTAAATTATATTTTCTAATGAAACAAATTGATTTGCAAAATACAGGGGAATGCATTTGTTCTAATCCGCTATAGATACCAGAACATAAGGAAGGATGAAGCAAACTATTTTATTCCTCCTTTAATTATTAAACTGATAGATTTCCATAAGAAAGTCAAGCTATTTCACTTTTGAGGGAAGGCAAGGATGTATTTATTTTGTTGTGTTTTTGCATTTGAATATTACTGAAGAGTAAAAATAAAGCACCTTATGCAAGAGGAGAGAGGATGACTGTGAAATCTATATATAATTGTGTCTCTCTAACTTAAAATCAATCCTTTTTTCAAAGTATTTACAGAAAATAAAAATTAAATGCAGTTTTGCTACATCCAAAAAGGATCCATGTTTTTTACAAACTTGTAGTTGTCTATATATTATAAAATTGGATATAAGATGCTTTGAGGTGGTTTTATATCTATTTCATTTATTTTAACAGAATTCCAAAAGAGATCAAAATGAACTGTGATATATACATATATACATATATGTATATAGTTTTAATGTTTTTAAGTAATTGCTTGTTGAAAATCAATTATTTAAGGGTCAATTAAACTTAATACATATCAATAAAAGTTCATATAAAAATAGATTTACACTTGAATAATAATAATGATGACATAAAATAATAATATTTAACAAATAAAATGGTATTTATAAAACACATAAAAATGAATCATAATTTGATTTTTCGGCAGATGATTGATAGTTAAAACCTCTCATGCTGTAACGCTTGTTAATGGAAGATACTTATTTCCGTTGATGGGACCAAGTGGCATCATACTCCTGTGGTATCTGTAAATCTTGCTGCTGCAGCTAGTAAAATTGCTCTTATTTCAAGCGGTTTTATTGAATTATATGACGAAAGTCCTTTGCCGATAAGAGCTTTTGAATTGAATTTTGCGAAGTCCAAAGATGATTTCCTTTTCATTCCGGATGAACCAAATAAAATTATAGCTTAAATTATATATTCTTTTTCGCCTGTCTTCTATCTGAGAAGTCACAAATGTGTGAGTGATGCAAACTGACTTTGAAGGACTATTATTTTTGTATATATGAGTAATACTAAAACAAAGGAAATAAATAAATAAATAGTGAGTTCGTGCATGTGAAGTTGAATTATATTCACATAACTAAGATAATATATTAATGTAAAAATTGGTTCACCAAAGGAAACATGGAGCTGGAATTTGAGGCCAAAGGCAAACATACATATAGTATTCGTCTTAAACGACATCTCGGAGGAAAAGCTAAGCAGACATCCATATCTTATTTCACAAATATGAATATGAATCACATATATACTTATACCTACAAACGTTAATAACTCTGGTAATTATATTCAAATATTGAAAAATACCTCCGTAGTTCGCATTTTAAATGTTTCCTCAAAGATTCGAGAACCAGAGTATTTATCCTTAAGATCCTATTACCGTCACCATTTTAAATTAAGTAAGTTTGAGACAGTATTTGTAAAAAAATCCTTCAGATGTCCTGTCATTTTTTGAAAAAAAATATACTTCAATGAAACTACAAATGTAAAATATATTTGATTACAGTTTTCATAATTTTCGTCGAGTGATTTAAAATAAATTTCTAGTCTCTGCTGAAGGTTGAAATATAAGAGTAAAGCCAAATATAAAAAAGGTTCCTGTTTTGACAAATTAAATAACATATCCAATCAGTGTCCTAAGTCCTGCTTGAGACTGTTCAAAATCGGCAATTTTGAACCATCATATTCAAAGAAGCTCCAAACGAGTCGTTTGTATAAGCTTTTATTTTTTATAAACAAGTTCAAAAGTTAATTTTCGTTTTTCAACAACTTTAATTAAATGAAATTTTACGGCAAAAATATATTTTTTAAAGCCTGTATTTTAAATTAAAACATCCCTTTTCTCTTTAGGGCGGTATTTGTTGAGCATATATAATAATAATACTGCCGGGCGTCTCCGAGTCGAAGAGACGTCGCACAGCCATGTTCATTGCTAAGACCTAACAAGCTGAGCAGATCCCAACGCCGTCCGATCTGCCATTGTCGTTGCTAGGATTGGAACATGTCTGTATGTTGGCATCTACAAACAGTTTAGGCTACTCAAAACCAGTGCATCTGACAAAGGACTAGCATTCGAGACGGCTCAGCTTGAGGATATAGGAGATACACTAAAAATGCTCCCTGAGACTCGTGGAGTCTTTGACCTTTTTGTAAACAGATATACTTCTATATATATATATATATATATATATATATAAATCAAATGGATGACGGGGTCCACCAAAAAGCTGATGTTCAGTTACCTAACGGGAGAGCGACAAGAATTGAATTTGAACGGTAAACGGTCCAGTTTCCTGGATATAAATTACGGCGTCAGGTAGGGTCCTGTGCTTAGCCCCTACTTTTCATCCTTCTCACAGCTGACCAGCCTGATTGCCTGAGAGCAGTTGTCAACCCGAAAGCTCAGTTCGTAGTTCTGCTAAATGCAGACAACACTTAAATCGTCTTCTCAGCTCTATTCTGGGAACAGATCGACCTTGCTATTGAAGTCGCGTAACAGGTCTTCGAGGCGTATTCATATGCCAACAGACTCTATCTTAATGTAGGAAACCCCAAACCTTACGTCTGGGTGCTCCTGACAATGGGGGTCACAGTCAGCAGGAATTCGGCATTTGGTGACCCCCACGAAAAAATACTTTGTATTTGGACATAAACAGTGTCATGTAAACCAGTTCAGCACTGCCACAAGTAAATGAGTAATCCACCGGCTCTACATCACGGTATTGCGAGGACCACTGCTGACCGAGATTGGTAGGGTTATAGTTATCAGGAATCTTCAGACGTCTGCTTGGGTGACTAGAAGGGCAAAATTCTCGTCTGTCGCTGAAAACACTCAAGCCCCAACAACGGCAAAGGCAGGCTCAGATGCACAACTTGCCATTATCGATCTCGCACGCGTTTTACTGGGAGTTCGGAGAGCAGATCAGTTGTGTGTTGCCAACCTTCTTGATGATCACATTTCCATCCGTAAATGAACTCATAGTGAAGTAGGCTGCTATATCCGCTTGGAAAGCTATCAACGTGGACAGCTGCCTCTAGGAAAGGACACTCGAAAACTTGGATGAGCTTCATTAAGCATCAAGAAGCCTGCTCAATCAACTGCGTTGATTCTGTCAATCTTCCAAAGGCCTGGGGCCTAATACAGTCCCTGAGAGAGGCACGCACGTTATCAAGTGCTGGGAAGGTGGCAAAGATTCTTGTGGGGATGTTTAGATCCTTGTAATTCAAAAAGCGGCATCTAATTATAAAAATTATATATTGATTCTTTTAGTTTCCTAATATTATAATATTATTATCATTTTTTGTTAATGTAAATATATTTTTTCAGTAGCCATGTGTGGGGATCTTTTTTCTCCTTTCCATTACTTTTCAACCTGATGTTGATATCGCAGATAGTACTTCTACCCTATCCTGTTAGCTTGATAATAGCCACTGCTCCATGTCTTGCAAAAAGAGTTTGATTATAGTGTATCTTTTAGTTGGCTCCGCAATTTAGGTGTTAATTTTAATTAAAGAAATCGAAATAATATAATGCAAAGGTCTGCAACTTATTCATTGATACATTTCATTTTAACTCAGCTCAAGGAAAGCAGTGTTTTTATCTATTTGTTATGGTACGGATTTATCTGTGCATCCCTGTAAATGTGTAAATCTTTCTTCATCCCTGAGGGATTGTATTTGTTGCATGGACAACATTAATGCATGCCTCATAAGAAATAAAAAATTGCTCCCAAATACGTATACATTTTTAGGTTTATAATTATTACTTATAGGTACCATTACCTCACAGAATTACTAAGTAAGACATGCTCTTTTTTCTTGTTGGTCCTCGAAGAATGTGTAATAATAGACTGATATTATTTTTTTGCATTTCTTATATCTTGCAATATAAAAATTGTTTTTGTTCAATTTGATTGTAGTTCAAATATTTCATTTTTTAAAGATATATTCCTTAACATAACTTTGGCTGCTATTAAATATTTTTCTTTCCTTTGATTAAAGTGTCCTCAGACCGCTATGCTCCTTCTTGCATTGATGAATGTAAGAAGTTGTTTTATATGAACTTATTAATAGCTAACATGGTTTTTAAATATATTCCTCAGCAAAACTTTGGCTGTCTTTTTGAATATTGCTTTCCCTTGGGGCAAAATAGTTTTTATAGAGTTTGCAATAGTGGACTTATATTCCTATATATGTTTTGCTTACATTATTGCAATATAAGAAGTAGCGTTTATTAAGTTTATCCATAGGGAAAATATTTTAAATATATTCAGTAACTTAGGCTGTAGTTCAGTATTGTTTTTTTGGGGTAAAATGTCCTTATAGAATCTACAATAATGGATTGCTACACTTTTTATGTATTGATATATCCTTGTAATATAAGAAGTAGTTTTAATTTAATATATTTACGACTAGCCCTGTTTTGTAAAATTATATTCCTTAAGATTACTTTGGTTGTGATTGAGTATTTATTTTTTCGTTGTTAAAGGGTCTTAGTAGAATGCAATGTCTTAATGCATTGCTTAGATTCTTGGAATAAATAAATTTAAGTTTATTAATAGTTAACATGTTGCTTTCTTTAAAAAAAGATATATTCACTAACAAAATATTGACTTTGATTGAACAAAATGTAAGAGAAAAGGAAACGTGGCGTTTTCAAAATCACGCCTGAATATCTTTTGAAACATTCAAACAATTCAGTATGATATAATTTTATGTCATATGTTGGACCAAATATGTGAATAAATATATATTTTATAGGTTTTTAGTATACTAAATTGTATATAACTATATGAAACACACATCTATTAGGTATATTTTCATATGTATATATACCTATATACGGTTTTTCATTATACACACCATAATTCACTGAAGCTTATCGTTAGAGCAAAGAATACAATACTCCTTTTTATTAGTCCTCCTTAGATCCCTGATTCTACTGTGAGTGACAGGAGAGGCCTTTCACTCAACGTGCCACCAGATGTTGTAGTCCAGGAAGCCAGTACGTCTTGAGCCAAAGGTTCATGTTTTATTACATCCACTTCTACACCGAACGCGCAGTGTGTTGCAGGTGCATCATTCTGCTGGAAGCAGTAAGACGATTTCCCGACTTTTTAGTACTAATTCTGAAAAACAATGGGAACACATTAGTCTTTAAGATCAGTTGTCGCCAATCATGGATATAGGATGCTTATTTAAAAAATAAAGGATTGACTTCAGTAGACTACAAATCATTTTGCCCCTTGATTACAGTGTCGACCGTGAATGTCTTATCGTTACTGAAGAAGATGATACAGTAATCATAATTTTTAGGTCATTAAGGAGGACAGGCTGCGTTTTACATGAAGATATTGCTGATTCTTGATCTGAAGAAAGGCATGTTAATCATTTAGTTACTTACTTAATCATATTACCCTCTCTTGTTTGATAAGTCATTTTTTTCTCGTATGCATTTGGTTCAACTATTGCAATGTTTGGATATTTTTTATTCTTCACTCTTTTTATTTGATAAATATGGATAGAAAAGGTTGTTCCCGCATACTCACAAAACATATTTTTTTATTATTGTAAAACTGTTTTTTTTTTTCTACTTACCATAGAGAGATGATCCATTTATCGGCAAATAAAATAAACTAAATAGAAGTTCTTTTTTCCTGAGTATGAGTTGTTGATACTCAGACACTGTTGATTAATAATAGTATATGATATTGGTGTAGTTCATTCAAAGGATATGCAAATGACATGAATCGAAGCCCAAGAGAAAATACAGTTTTTATTCTAAATAAAACTACAGCCGAAGTGAAATGACAAATCATTGTTTAATGCAAACTGCTTTTTGGATATTCCCTTTCCTTTTCTTTGAACCAATCACATTTCAAAGAATACCAACTTCTTCTTATTCCTTTTGATAAATTGCATCGGTCATTTAACGTCCCCTCTTTCTTCCTTTGAAAATTTTAGTTGGCATAACTCTTAAAATGCTCTAATTAGATATATTTATATTTTGTCTTCTTGGCTGATTTTTAACAATCTTTTAAAATGGTTCTTCATTTTGCATGGACAACCTTTTAGAATGGGATTTTTTCTTGCACATCCTCATGAGAGTATTTTCTTAGGTAGACCCCCACATTGCCGTCTTACAAATATAATTTATTGAGATCCTTCGATTTATTTCCCCCTCCCTGGTTGATATAAACCAAGGACAATCATACATAATAAATCTTTTTTTTTTTTTTTTTTTCTCTATTTTTCGTTTACTTTCTTTCTTCGTTGTAGCATATTGCCCACGAGGACAAGTATATGAACATATATATATATATATATATATATATATATATATATATATATATATATATATATATATATATATATATATATGTGTGTGTGTATACATATGGTATGTATACCTAAATATTTTACATCATTTTATTATCGATATTCTCCAGAATAAAATGATGGTTGACTTTTACAAAAAGGAAGGGATTTAAATATTGACCTAATGGGCTTACTACATGGAAAAGTAAAGGAAATGGCTGTCATACCATGAAAAAATATTATATAGAATAAAGATATATAAGGATTATATATGTATAATATATATGTATATATATATAATAATAATAATTCACCAATCTCTGTCCGTCTGTATGTCCGCACGCTATCTCCTCCCACATTTATGGTCAGATTTAAACTTTGAAGGTACTTAAGGAATCCTTGGGTCAAGGCGGACCTAATAAACTATTTGCAAAGTGATGGGACCAGAAATGTAAAAAAATGTCATTGGATACACCTTTTTCTGATTTTACTAGGCGAACATATGGCACGTAGGCTCCCATATGCGAGCATATATATATATATATATATATATATATATATATATATATATATATATATATATATATATATATATATATATATATATATATATGTGTGTGTGTGTGTGTGAGAGAGAGAGAGAGAGATACAGTTAGAATACTTAACCAGAAAATATGCTAGATTGATGGGAGCATAGTAAAGTACAATTAATGCAGGAAGATCAAGTAGGATCTCTCCACTTCTGTAAAAAAATATCCTGACCTTTTAAGAGTTAGAAAAAATAATGTTTGAGGAATACAGAATAAGATTAACGCCGTCCCATTGGCTTGTGGCAACCTCACTATTGTAATGCTTATACGATCGAGTATTTGATCTCTACTATCTAGAGATTTCTTTATGCCTCGAGAACAAACGGAAGTAGGATCCTCAATGGGCTTCAGTGCAGCGTATCAGAACATTTGGGAGAAACCCTACGCTCAATCTCCAAAGACACCCGATTGTATCGATAAATAAAATATTATAGTTTTAGAATATGAATTGGCAAGATTGGATTCCGAAAAGTTACAAAAATAATTATTAGAGGGTACAGACCCGTTGGTATTTAACCCTCGGCTGCACCTGACATAATTATGTCGAATTAAGGTTTCGAAACAAGTGCTACTGAGCTCTCGGTCCTACACTATACTATTATTTCAGGGTAACAAATCTAGCTACAATTGAATATAGGATTCCGTGACTCACAATAGTTTCATATTGAGGCTTCTAATCGAGTTTTACATGTCATAATAACGGTTCATTAGAGTTTCAACCCAACCTTCAATAGTTCTATATCATATATTTTAGTTACGTGTTCTTATATCTTAACATACCATTTTCAATGAAAAGTTATTTTTTTATTCAGAGCATGCATGTACGTAGAGTTGTTTATTTGGATTTGCACAAATGATTGTATTTTATAGTGACTCAAGGCAAAGTATTTAGCTGATCAATACTAATTATAATGTATATTTGTATCTTTATCAAAGAAAATCATAAAATAATTTATGTTATGTCCCCTCTGAAGTGGCAAACTATATAATTATAAACCAAGTATTATAAATAAGTATCTAGGTAAAAAAAGAGTGGACAATAACATCATAAAATGATTACTTCTGGAATTCATATATAATAAAACGTCATATATATTTTTTCACATCAGCAAAAAGGCTATCTTAGAAACAGATTTTTGATGACGTGAGAGGAAAAATACCATCGCTGCCTTTGCAAGATACGCTGCTTTTTTGACTCGTATTCCTGATGATTTTGGAGACAACTAAACCGTTCCTTCGGAATCAATAAATTATTTCTCATCAATTTCTACCCACAAGCATCAAAACTTTTAACAAAATTTTTAAAACATTTTAATTGGTTGTGTTTTTAAATGTGAAGTATATTTTAAGTGATTTTATGCTTTGATTTTGTAACTATATTTTTCATTTTTTGTCTTTTTAAGAATATTGATTGCCTGTTATGATATTTTAAGTTTTGTTATTCTGCCAATGTACTAATTATAAATTATAATATCCATTTATGTATCTTTCACAATTACTTTTCATTTCTTGAGAACTGAAATAATAATAGAAAATAATAACATAAATCAATATTATTCCTCCCTCTTGCCGGTGTGATGTCACTAAAAATCACCGGTATGAATAATAGTCAGCTCTTTCGGCAATACCATACTTTTCAAACACTTTGATTCATAGTTCAGTCTTACTGAATTATTGGATGGTTTTTTATAAAATTTATTACTCACTTAAAAACCATCTAGTTAACTATTGTTTTCGATCTATATCAATATTTTTTAGACTTATTTTCACTCTTCGACTACCTATATTACTAATTGGTAAAATGGGATTTTTTTATTGTTTGATTGAGTTCGATTATAGCAAATGTCAATTATTTTTCTGAAGGGGTCACATGAAACCCAAGGTAGGTCAGAGAAACACAAAATCATATTTGGGGAATGAAGTTTTATTATTAACGTTCGTTTCAATGAGAAACAAACGATGAGGGGGGGGGGGGGAGAGGGATGGATTGACTCATATGTCAGTTAGGAGAACACAAAGGACAACATTTGGTCCGCTGGTCTTAGAAGAAATATCTAAGCCAATCATTAAGATTCAGATGTTTTTATTACGTAACTTCTTGTTAAGATTTAATGGCATAAATATTTTTAAAGTTACGTAACATGGCTTTCGGAGATCTATTATATAAAAAGGACTCTAATTACAAACATTCCTTTGTTTTTTTCTTTATATTTGATAAGCAACGGCGGGCTCAGAACTGTCAGAGAATAATCCGTGTACAGCGTAACAACCGTTATAATTTGACATATGTTAACTAAAACTGTACTATTATATTTTAACAGGTTTTAAATAATGGTTGTATTGGATACGATCCAATACTATATTGTATTATTAGGTGAGACACCTGAGTCTCACCTGCACCTACCCTGCACCTCAACTGCACCCCCCCCCCCCCCTGCAACTCAACTACACTTAGTGTCCTGTATGTACCCACACCTATAATGTGTATATAAAGAAGAAGCCTCCCTGTATCAGGGGGCAGAAATAACTGATAGTCTTACTATCAACACGGCGTGTCTCAATACATCAATGGCGTAGTATAAGGACTACACTACACGGGCAAGCATAAGTCCAACATTGGGCAGGCAGCGGTCCAACAGGTTGTATATGAAGCTTCAGTTTATTTGATATTAGGATCAGTACACAACTTTGACTTTGTTATGTTTTTTGAAGGATCTGTGTTTCTAATTTGACCTCTTTCTCGGTTATTAATTTTATTTTCTCTTCGACAATAAAAGTGTAACAAATAAATAAACTTCAAAATAATGTGTGCATAAAATAAAAACTCACTGGACAATTGATCAATTACATAAATTAACATTATAAAATACTATATATTGGTTCAAGGATTAAAAATGCCGATGTCTTTTTATAAAAGGTTTGATATCAGTCATTTGATTGAGCTTTTCGTAATAAAAAAGTCTCATTATCAATTCTGTATACTAGATGATGACTGGATTTGTACGTCTAACACTGAGTGCCTTGCAGCAACACCAATCGTTAACCCTTTTATGTGTTCAATGTAGACGAAAGAGTTGGTGGTCAGTTTAATGAAGTCTTTTATTTGAATACCCTACTAGGATCTATCTAATGCATTTTATGTCAGTATTTCAACAAACCAAATCTGGGCGCATCCCTTGTACATTTATCTCTCTCGTTCTTATCCCATAGTATAAACATATAACGAGTGAACTTAATGATTCACTATTGTATTCAAGTTAACAATAAAATGAACATACACACACATAACGTTACAAACCAGAACACATTTTTTGGCCGCCTTTTTATGGTGTGGGGCTAACTAACTGTTGAACTCTCAGGCAGTCTTAAACGTACAACGTAAAAAAGCCTTTCTTTGATGTAAACAAACATGGGAAGAAGAAGAAGAAGAAATAATAATGTAATGTCATACTTAGTTGTAAGAAATAAAAATACATATTGGTGCAAAGAAACTAGACAACTGGAAAGAAAGAGTTTCATACACAAAGGTTTTTGAAGTTACTTTCGATCATATTTTATTTTCGAGAAAACATAAAAGTATTTTGGCATATAATTCAGTAATGTAATCGATTTTTATTGTTCTTAAGAAAATAAAAAGTTATTCATAAAAGACAATGATATCATTTGGTACAACTTGTATTATACACATGAGGCTTTATTGTATAAATGAAATAATAACAAGCGCTCCCTTGTAGCCATGCAATAGTCCTTTAGGCACTAGTAGTGATAGAGAAAAAGTGATGTTCTTTAAATGTGTTAGGTTTAATGAAAAGGAGAGGGGCTAATAAAAATGGAATCCTGTCTGTGATGTTTTTATGGCAATTTCATGGATAATTATCGAATCGCGATTGTTGGGATGTTGATAACAAGCCTGGTTATAAAAACCTGTCTATAGTGACCACTCAACGGAACCATAGTGGCCGTTATATTGAGATGAGCAATATACACTGAAAGTGTATAATACTTCATTTTTCTTCTGTGGAATCATTTGGGTGATACCATCTGCATGTTACCGCTATTGATAGGTATATACCACAACAGGCTTTACTGTATTTCGTATTGTCGGTATCATATCAAAGATTAATGGAGGAGTCCATTAAAAAAAGATAAAACTGTAGCTATTTCTTACTTGGCCTTAAGGAGGTTACACAAAAAATGCCACTGCATTTTTTTAGAGTGATGACTATGACTTTATATATCTGCATTATTGAGAATCTTGATATAATCAAAGAAAATAAGAGTATTGCAATGAAAATAGGTAATTATGCCTCAATGATCGTATATTAAAATAGTATAAAATGTTCCAAAGAGAGAAAAAATTGTGTTAAAAATAGAGATTTGGTTTTTAATATTTCGAATCAATATACTAATTAAATTACCTTTTATTGTTTTCCTTGGCATGTTAAGTGATAAATGGAACTTATCCGGGTAGAATCGATATTTATTTTCCTCTTTAACATTATATAATCATGCATGGCGTTGATAACCAATATCAAAAACCGATATTCAATTACAATAAAACTGAAGCCGTGAACGTACAAATTCAAGGTTGTATTTAATTCCCTTAGCAGAAATTTAATTACTTTTAACCTTCAATATATGGAAGTTTAAAATTGCGAAATATTACAATGGATAAAGGTTTACAAAAAACAAGAGTGTCCCATTTCAATGAAATTATAATATGTTTTGAAGATTGCAATATCTTGCAAAATAATATAAATGAAACATTAAATTTTCTACAAACCAAAATTTTCAAGAAATATCTAAGATTGATAAAGGATTTTATTCTAATCGTGTTTCTGAACGTTCAAATAAAAGGATTTCCATGTAATCATTTAATAGAGGACAAAACCTTACTCATCGAAACTCTAACCAACTTTGTTAATGTGATATCTCGTTTGCCTACATATTTTTAAATAAAATAAATACTGATTTAGCCAAATTTATGAGTCAATGAATCACATTTTTAAAGTTATATAAATTAAGAACTTAATTATATTATAGATTGAATGATTAGCCTAAATATAGTCTCTTAAATAAGCACATGCATTATAAAGTAATGAGTAAAATCCTTTGTATCATTATGACAATATATAGAAGCAATGATTGCACATTTGATTCTTTGTACATTAATACACTATTTGTAATACGAAGTAGAGTGAGATTATATTTTATGACAGGAAGATTTTAACGAGTGTGAAATATGGTTTTAACCGATGATAATCAGAAATATCAGAGTCCGAAGAGCTTTAAATAAACTTTTTCGGAACTGGCAACATGATTTTTGAGGATTAAAGTACAATCACACTTTTGAATAAATTAATGTTATTGGATAATCCACGCATGTTGAATATTTTGGAAGGAATAATCATAGAACCACAGCAAACAAATAATTGACTTCACATACATAGAATGTACATAAATCAATTTCGTTTCATGATCAATATATTGAAATAGGGCAGAGTCAAGCCTTGACTCAATTTAAAGTCATGCTATTGCATGTTTTAAGATCATATGAATTAGTTCATTATAAATTATATTTCTTCCATTGCTTCTACATTCAGTAGTGAATCAAAAAATCGTCTCAAACTTAGACTTTTATCAAAACATCCTTTAGCTTTTGCAACTTTGTAATCCAAAAACATTGAAGTTCCCATCAAATTGCTTTTTGTTTATTAAGCAAACACCAAATTCGAAAGTAATATATTTGCCTAATGTGAGCTATTTAATAAAGAGCAAACTTTTTATTTAGATAATATTTGTTTTATAGAATTAAACTATCCAGCCACCATCAAACCTTTTTGTATGTGTAGTAGGGCATTGTTCTTAATAGATTTGCCAATCAAAGAAATCCATGAAGGTTTACACATCACACATGTCAAAGAATACCTATACATGCATAAATACATGGTCTATAGAATGTAGATGTATTCTTTTCATTTTTTTCATGAGTTGGCAAACAGGGTCATTTTGATGCGGAATGACTTGCGTTTATAAATAAAAAGGGTTGTAGTTCTTTTTGTTAATGAAAGGAACATGCTAATGAAAAGAAAATAAAACGCTTTCCTGTGCGTGAGATGAATATAATTAAGGGGGGAAAGAGATACACTTTATTATTATTAAGTAATATTGATGCAGCCTTTTAGTGTATAACATGGTTGAATTATGTTTAAGTAGTAGTTATACATGTAGAAAGGGCTGTTCTATAATACTTGTGACGGACGGCGCGGGTAAATGGTTCATTCACATTAAAGGGAAAGAGTGGACTACTATTCCTTTGACATTTGATTGCCTTAAAATTGACAGCTGGTGGAGGACCTCAAGGCAGTTATTCATAACTCTATTCATTAAAATGATATTTTTAAGTGACGAGGTGGCGTTCTATTGAAACAACGTCTCTTAATGAGGACCCTGCACCATATATAGTGGTAATCCTTAGGTGGAGTGCTGTAGCACTTCCATCCCACTAATAACAATAAATTTGAAAATAAAACTCCTTTAGACTAAACGTGTTGTGCAAATTATAGGAGCATCATCAATGGAGTAAGAAAATGATGAAATACTACTTCTTAGCTTAATAAGTCGTTCTCTCTCCTTCTTGTATCTCTTTGCCATTATATCTACTCACACGAGGTTGGGACACATTTTTGTAATTGTTCCTTTATTAAAAATAAAAACATGGTTCCTAAAGTATTCAAGGCATCAATGCCTCTTTCCCTTGTCCTCTGTAATCGAACATATTAATGGAATACGTTATGTTATAAAATTGTTTATATAAAGAGTCAAAATTATAATATGATGCAATTATTATTATTATTCATTTTGTTTTCTTAAAAATTGGATGATCCAACAAATATGTACATCATAAAAGTGATATGATCAAAACAAATTCCATATGTGCCTAATATAGTTACGATTGTTTTAAATATATTACTTCGGGTTCGTCGTTAAGTGACGATAAATTATAGATAAACTTTGTTGCATACATTTAAAATATGCGACACTATTTTCATGCATCCTTACATGAAATGTATTGCTCCTACCTTAAAACTATCCTCTTGAAATGTTGATGCATTGTATTATGTTCCTGCAGTACACATAAATTTGTATGGGAGATAGATCCTTAAATCCATCATAAGAGATCATGTATGCATAACCCTCTAGTGTTTATACTTTGTCAGTATTTTTCAGTCATCACTTTCAATAATAAAAAACAAAATGTGACATGGAACTTCATTCTTCGTTTTGAGTTTTATTATAAACGATAATATTATGTGTTGTGTGTTTTCAAGTCAACGTTAATAGGTTTGTCTTGTGAAATTACTACTTTCTCATATGTATGTGAAATATAAATCTATGTCATACATTTGTGTTGAATTAATCATAAAGTTGCTCATAAGCTTTAATTACTGATAAATCTAACGAGGGAAATTCTTCGAAGGAACCATAAAAGTTCATGAAGCAAAAGAAGCTTTTCAAAACAGTTCAAATGTATAGCTAAGCTATTAATAAAATATGTCATTAATACCTAAACTTAGTGAATGTCTATAATTTTATTTTTATTAATATTTGAAAAGAGTTTATACGTCAAATAGTTTATAGTAAGAGAGAGTTTAATAGTGACACACATGAATGGATTAACTAGATTCCCACTGTCCAATAACTGGTCATAACATTCTTAGATATCAACTTCAAAAAATTTAGGTTCGATAGCCTAATTTTAAATTATAATACTTTTTCATATTCATACGGATGCAATTTCCTCTATCCAATAGGTAATAACAATATATCAAAAATCATTGTCAAGTAACATATGGTTCTTGAAAGTCGTTTTTGTCTGCAAAGTGATGAGACGACGTTTATTCACTTGTTAGTTGTGTGTAATTTCTTAGTAATTGTAACATTGAAGTACCTCAGCATGGCTAGAGCATAAAGACAGCTTATGGGATTCTTCAGAGAAATACGTCAATGTGTCCCATATAAACAAATCTTTCTATCTCTATGATCAACTTACGATGACGAAGTACAAATTACTTTGTTTTTGTTGGACACAGAATATAGCTGAACGATGTTTCTATGCTATTGAAAGCAATCAGCTCTCTATATCTTTATATATATATATATATATATATATGGCTAGTGTGGTTGTGTGCAATAAGAGAGGGACTAAGATCATCAATGCAACTCTGTTCTCGATCAATGTCTCGATATCTACTATTACTTTGAAATAAACAAACAAAATGCAGCACCAGAATACTGATTTCATTATACATTTTGTATATTTTATAATTAATATCATACTTGTGACATATAAGTATACAAAAATTATATTATCTATAAGTATCAAAAGCTGCCTAACATACAGTTTTTTGTTTCAAACGAAATGTCATTTGATATTTATATATTTTTTCTAAATATTTCCTTTATTATTTTAACGTTAATTTTGTTTCTATAAAATGAATTGATTTTATACAAAATTTAAAACACAGTTTTAAATATTGCAGAAAAGCTTCTCAACAAATTTCATCCACCAAAACAACGTTGTGGAGGATCGTTAGACATGATCTTCGATTCCATTTTTATCATTACACTTCAGCTCAACCATTAACTGATGCCCATTAAGAACAAAGAAGGCAGTTTTGATTCTGCAACAGGCATCCAACATTATAGAAATAATTATTTGGACTGACGAGAATTTTTTTTCGCCTCCATCAAAAACCACATCGAAAAACGACGGCGTGTGGACAAAGGAAATCCTCAAAAATATCTGCAAAATAAATGATAGGAATGGTTTTAAGGTAATGATCTTTGTTGTCATTATTATGGAATGATTTCAGTCGTTCATACATTCCTTGACGATGGTGGCCATTTGTCGTCGGTTAATGATGTTTCATACCTCAGATTGCACTATGAAATCAATTGGCCCAGGCTGCGCAATTCTACAGCTCGTTCTTCATTGGTGGATACAAGACGAGTGTCAAATTGCACAAATGCAGCTTTACCATTTCTAAATGAAAAGGTTCGAGGCCGAGTTAGTAGCAGAAACTCGAGTATATATGGAAAAACAGATTCCTTGAATCTCTCATATAATGTGTCCAAATCTGAAGATGTGGATCTGGCTCCCTCACATATCCGAACATGCTGAAAGTCATGTATTGGATTGAAGAATGCATAGCTTTTCTCCCCTCAAAAATAAGAGGGAGTTTTTTCTATATCTCGTACAACGAGAAGACATTTTTGATTATGTCTCACTTCCTAATCAGGGAAGTTTTTTATTATTGTATGATTCAAGTGTGTTTTTGGAGGGACATCGTGAATACAGTTATGATCCTTCGGATTGATAATTTTATGGAATTATATATTTTGTGTATAAATAAGAAGAATACTTTACTCTCCATTCAAGTTTTAACTCTAATTCTCATCTAATCACTAATTCTCAATATTTACCTTTTCACTCTCTATTTAGCCTTTGGGAAACTTAAGAAGAATACTTTATGATTGTATTTTTAATATCTTTTCTTTCGAAAGAAATTTCTAAGTAAGAAATACAGTCCACTTTAGTTAATCATCTTTGGATAATTTTGGCTAACCACAGTTGTTACAGAAGGAAATAGCCAGGGGATAATCAAAACGTTTGCAAGATTGTCTAGAATTGTGTATCGTTTTGTCTTCAGGCTGGAGGGGTAATTTTGAGCAACTTTTGTAAGGATTCAGAATATGTGCCTCTTACGATAAAGGACAATAAATGTTTGATAATCTTAAAATCCATTTTATTTCTGTAAAAAAATTATCTTTTAGGGAATTTAACGTATATCAAGTGCTTCTAAATTAACAATTTAAAAATTATTTCTGATAGAACAAACTGTTCATATATTTTTTTTAAACAAAAAGGTAATGAATCCGTTTTGGTCCTTTTTGTTCTGGGGTACCCATGAATTTAAAGAAAAAATTTATGTCATAAAACATTTAAAGGTTTTATCCTAGTTTTCACTTTATTTTAAGACAAGTCTGGGGATTTATTCTAAATTATCATACATCTTTCTTTAAATAAACTCTCAAATACTATTGTTATGTTTTTTAAGGATATTATTGTCGTTTTATAGTTTTATTGAATAATTTGTTTTTCGTTGATATCATAAGAGGATGTCTTTTTGCTTTTATTTGTAATGTTAAAAATTATTTTTTGATTCACACCTTCTTAGATGTGTTTAATAAAGTAAAATATATGTATATACATTTTTTATATGTAATTTCTCTCTCTCTCTCTATGTATATATATATATATATATATATATATATACTATATGACGTGTTCAAATTAACACTTTTCTTTAAACATCAAATAGATGCTTTTCTGGTTCTCCAAGGCTTAAATAATCGACAGGATTTTTTTTTTAATTTGGGCCGCCGGAATGCCTGCCGCATGGGCCATTTAGGGCGGCGCCAATGAAGTTAAGTTTTATGATGATATAGTAGTCCAAATGAGATTTAAAGAAAAAAATATTATGCAAAAGGGGTATGACAAACAAAACATATTTTTTTACAAAAAGCAATATGTTTTTTAAATTTCAAGTTTATTTAGTAACCGACTACATACATAGAAACGCATGTTTTAAGAGAGCTATGCAAGTACGTTGTATTACATATATTTCAACATTGGAAAGGAAGGAAATTATTTTTAAAACTAAAATTTTACCTTTTTTCCTGAAATAATTATTATTTTATAAAATACGCTAAAATATATATGATACCAACCGAAATGCGCAGACTAAATTACTTACTTATACATATAAACAAAGGAAAATCAAATAAACTGATTCAATAGAAGGGATGCATATTTTGTGGTATGTTTATATGTAACGTGTCCTGCAGTAAATTTTTCTGGTTACTTTCATTGACATTATTGGATGTATTTTATTTTAAGAAATAGAATAAGACTAATTGATCGGCAAATTTTATTTTCAATATATACAAAAGTTCTAAATACATATACACCTACAAATGCAATGTAAAATAATTCGATTCGATGTCGATTATTTAAGCCTTGGAGAACCAGAAAAGCATCTATTTGAATGTTTTTAAAGGAAAGTGTTAAATTTGAACACGTCTAATATACATATAATTAAGCTTCTTATTAAATGAAAAAGAAATACAAGGACAATTAGGATATTTAGTGTCGTTTTATAGTTTTATTGAATAATTGTTTTTCATTAATATCTAGAGGATGTCTTTTTTGCTTTTATTTGTAATGTTAAAATTATTTTTTTTATTTGCACCTTTTTTAGATGTGTTTAATTAAGTAAATATATGTATATACATTTTTATTTATATGTAATTTCTCTCTCTCTCTCTATATATATATATATATCTATATATATATATATATAATATATATAAATTAAGCTTCTTATTAAATGAAAAAGAAATACAAGGACAACTAGCAACTGCTTTTTTGGGCGTGTCACAATATTTGGTGCAACTTGTATGTAATTATGCCATTGAATGGTGAAACTGGTGCATTATTATAATAACTAAATGCACCCCACTCCCTTGATTCAGCAGATTTTTTTGTGGGTAGCGTTTCTTTCCTTGATTGCTTATTGCTCGGGGTTCTCTAATATTATGAGCTGACTCAAGAAAGTCTCATCAAGGGTAAAGGTGTGTCATGGATTCCTCGTGCATTTTTTATATACATATTTGTGAAAGCTTTATTGTAGAGCATAGTCTTCCTTTACATGGAAGCAAGTTCACATGTGAAATAAATAAAATTAATAATCAAAAATGAAATCCTGCATTTTTAAATGATAATTATAAATTATATAGCAGATAATTTGTCTTTTTTATATGAGCTCATATTAGAAAAAGAAAAAGTTAATTGTATATTTACTAAAATATACATTTACAAGTTTACCCCCCCCCCCCTCCCCAATGGCTTTAACTGTATTATTAAAAATTGCTTTAAAAAATAAAGAAATGTCGATGGATTTGTAAATGGGATATATTACATATATATATAAGTTTTATAGTTATTAAAAAATATATCAATATTATGCATAAATGGGTCAAGCAACTTAGGAACGACCACAAGGTCAATGACAAATGGGCTTCCGACACAACCCTGTCCAAGCCAGTTATACATTCATTACGACCACCCAAAAGCTGTGAAACGAGAATAAAGAATTGCAGGAGGCAAAGATAAAGGCAAAAGCGAAAAGGGCGACCTTTCCGGATAACAAATTAAACAATTGTAATTTTAGAATTTTATTTATTATTGGTTATATATATATAGGGCTCTAGTTATCACATTTCATATTCTGGTGTTTATACCATTTACAAATCCTCTGACTTTTGACATTGAATTTATAATTTGTTTTCATGTCTTTTATTTTAATGTTTAAGCTAAAATGCTTATTATCACACTCACAAAGGGGGATTCCTCCCTCCTGAGGACTCCTTACTTCTCATTCATCTTATAAGTACTCAATGGTTCTTCAGTGTCCACTTTGAAGGTATGCAAAGCCCTCAAATGTACATTATTTATCATTTTATTGATGTGTATGTTGTAATTTTTTTTTTGAATATCGCTTACGTTTCCACAAAGAAATAAAGCATCCCATATTAATGTGCAAACTATAATTTCATTGATGTATACATATATAATGTATATACGTATTTTGTTTTTTTTACTAATTCATTTACTGTATGTTTTGCTTTCTCAATGTTGGTGGCCTAGACGACAGGTCGTCATCCAGCTTGAGAACTATAATTATGTTTGGGCTCTCCTCAAAAAGGATGAAAACCTCTGACAAACGAAGGCGCTAGATTTTGCCCTTTTAAACACAAAGGCCTTGATAGCAAAAAAGCTTTCAAAATACGAACCAATAAGACCGGGAGAGATCAGAGGGATCCTGCTTGGAGCTGCAGGTAGATACGCTGCCTTTTCACTCAAAATCCCATCGTTGGACGGCTCATCATGGACATTCGCGGCTGAATTGAAAAAATATTACCCGACGCAAAGTCATCGCTTTGCCAAATTCTGAGGAAAATAATCAAGAATTTTAAAAAATTGCATGATTTTTAATGCTTTTTACAGCTTATTCTTTTAATATTGTTATTTAGATAATATTTTATTGTTTGTTCAAGATCGATGCTAAATTTTAAACTAAAATGTTTATTTTTGTATTTTATACGTATTAGCATCGTTTTTATATACCTGTGCTGTATATATGTGAACAGTTTAATATAAAAAAAAAATTCATTTACTGTATTTTGAAAATTAGTTAATGTCTTCAATAATAAATAAAGTTATCCAAACCTACAGTCAGTTACACGTATTCATTCATGTGATTGCCAATAACTTGTTGGCAAGATAGGAACAACTTCGTGACGTCTCAGGAGTACGGCAAGTCGCCGACCTTTATAAATGCGTAATACGCAACATAGAATAAAAATTTTGTTCAGTAAAGAGCGACTTAAATACAAACAGAGATTCAAGTGTCTGCCCCCCACTTCGTGTAAGAATTAAATATTTTTGATAAAGAAAAAAAGAAATTCAGAATTGAATACCCATTCATTGGACATTCCTGTTATGTTTTTTAGAAGTAGGCCCTTAAAGTGACATCACAGAGTATAATTTTTATCCTTTCTCCCTTTTTCTATTTCATAAGATTTGGTATTTTGACTGCTCAAAGGATAACAAAAGGCATTCCTTTCTTCTCTTCTTAGTTTCATCAGCTGCTGGCTTGGACATTGATTCTCCCTAAATTTATTCCGTCTATTTTGCATCCAGTTACTTTTGCATGTATGTGTAGCTACTTTTAACCATAAATCCTTTAAAATAGTACAACTATTGTTCTTCCAATCAATAGAAAGAATATGCCTTATCATAAAAGTCCTCTTAATGTAATGAAGTCTCTTAACAATTTTTGTCAGAGGAGCAGACTAACTTCCACCATGCGGCAAGGGATATTATTCCTACATAAGAGTGAGTTATTTTAAGAACAATGACAAAAAATACTATTGACGCAAGATAATCTTTCTATCCCCTTGTTTTCGTTCTTCCTTTCTTCCCCTTGTCTTTACAGGGGGAAAAGGAAGAAGACCTTCAAAGACCAGAAAGGCCCTAATCTGTTTATGTGTGTGTGTGTGTCTTTTTTTCGTTTTCTTCCTAACTTCCCTTCCATCATTTCTATGTCTGCTACAGCTACAGGAAGACTTACCAGAGGCAGCGTGTTCTATAGGCTTTCACGCCATATTGCTCAAAGCCAGGGAGAAGAAAGAAAGAATTATTATTCCCTAATTAATGTATCATCACATATTAGGACTTGATGAGGGTTTTCCGTACCCGTTGCTGTACTAGAATCGATTCTATAGACTTACTATAGTGCCTAAAAGAAGGTACATCAACAAAATAAATATTTAATTGATATACTAGTCAATTGACGAATTATAAATAGTTATTCAATGCATAAAGTCCATAAACAATAAGTTTTTTTGCACAATTTTATTTGATGCATCTCAAAGTCTTACATATGAAATGGTAAACATCACAGTCGTAAAAAACTACACCCAAATAAAAACGATGATTAGCTATAAAACTTTCATTAGATGAGATTAGAATATTAATATACAAATATAATACCAAAAACATTAATTGTTTCTAAATATTTTCTTGTTATGAATCCACAAATTCCTTTCCTCTTTGTTTTGAGGGCGAATATATACAGACTTGGAGCTTAACAATCTTCTCATGCTGGAGAAGGTTGACCTTGGACGGAGGTTTAAAAAAATCCTCTCCTAAGAGACTCGAGCCACTCCCGTAGTTCCGCTTTCATTGCCTCATGAAGATACGAAGAATCCTGCAATCAAGTAAAAGATCTACAGTTGGCTCTTTAGCTTCTTTGCAGTATATATATATATATAAAGCTTAAATAATATATATTTGTAATTTGTATTATTAATTTGTTAAAATTGGAATTGATAATATTTTCCAAATAAAAAAATAGAAAATGCCCCAGAAACGCTTGATTTGTAGAACTCTATACCTCCTTCTTTTCTATTTTCTTCTTCTTTTAATATCTACTGACTTAACCACTCTTTCATTCAAAACTCTTTTTATGGTTAATCATACAAAAATATCAATTTATAAACCTCCAACTCTCCTTGTATGCAGAAAAAGCTCATATAGATTATTTTATGTGGGACCAAATAATTTAAATGAAATTGCATCAATTTTGATATAAATTAATATGTAATACCTCGATTAGCAGTTCATTGACTCTATTCAATGATGTGAATAATTTTTTTTTGAGGGTTATCAAAACTGTACACTCAACATACATACTGTATAGCCCGTCACTGCCAAAGTCAAACTTCTATAATCACCCAAAACATAACGCATTCATTTTTTAATGTAGCCAGAGGACCAGGGGTTAAAAAATAGTTGGTCTAAATTATTATTTATCAAGTGTATATAACATTTTATATTATCCATTTTTTATAACTCCAACTCTTCTATTATACTAGGTATAATAATGTAACATATATTATTTGTTGATGTACCCCGAAAGCTGCCTTGTTTTAATAGCAGGCTTATAATTCTACCATGCATGATTATGATCCTCTAAGGTTTTTACTCTATAGTTCATTAATCTGTGTTGCAGAACAATTACTTTTTTCCCTATTCGATTCCATGAAATTGTCATACCCGTGTGGATATGAATAAGCCTTATAATAATAGTTTTAGTCCATCGAGCAAAGTATCTATTCACTATGATTGATACATGGCCTTTCTCTTCAAGGGGCTGTGACATAAGCGTCAAGAGTTGAGCAGCCTTTTACTAAGCCCTTCCCATACTGAAAGAATTAACACAAGGAAGGGACATCATTTCGTGAAAGTTAGTTTTTACCAGTGCCGTGCCATGAGGTACTGACGTCATCGGTAGGGTTCACAATTGTAAATTCTATTAATGACGTTAGTTCTACACCTTCCAATGCCCCACTAAGGGTTTTTTACCATAAAAATATGTACCAAATTAAGCCTTCGCCTAAGAGAAGCTTAATCAATAGCCTACGTTACATCTGACATCACATTCCACGAGACTCAACATATCTTGTATAATAAATACAATACAAGATCCGGTTAGAAAGACATTGACTTTGAGGAGTGTATTATGTTTTAACTCTATTTGAACTCTTCCAGTTTTCCACTCAGTCGGTTTTTGGAATCTTAAAACACTGAAAATTAAACTCATCAAAACAATATACAAAATAAGTTTTTTCGGCATTAAAATTCTTTATTTGATCATCTAAAACAAAAGTGTAAAGTAATACACAATGACAGGTAATTTTTTTTAAAATTCTAAGCAGTTGAGTTTTTTTTAACATTGTTGAAATTTAAGGAGCAAATTTACTGTCAAAAATGATATTATAACATACAAAAATTAATTTATCGCTCAAAAGTCGACGACGACTTCTTAAAATTCTCATTAAAACATTTAAGTGTTGCACTGCTCGTGATGGATCATAACGGATCAAGTCTCCAAGATATAATAGGGTATAATGCAACTAAACAAAAAGCTAGACCAATTGTATTAAGACTAAAAGTACATACACTAGTCTTATTTTCAGACTCCATAAAGATTGAGGACTTTTAAACATTCCAATTTAAAAGATTTCCTTTTGTCAACTTATGCTACTGGAATTATTTAATGTATTTCGTGATATTGCCAATTTCCATCATTGCTCTACTATACCTTTTCTACTTATATTTAATTAACATTTTGATTTAATCCCTTAAGCCGTATAAAACTGGAAAAGTAATAAGTATATCCTAGAATTACTTAAAGATTACTTATATCAAATAATCTTCTGACGTTTCTTATAATGAAATTACTGACTTTACTTCATAGTTAAGGGTTATTTGAAGTCCATACCAATAGATAATATGCGTTGGTGGTTATTTACTTTTCTGTCCTAGGGTAAACCAAGACCAGGTATGTCCATAGAGAGCTGACTTTTTGCTTGCCAATGTTTTTTATCTTAACCGTTTAAGAATATTTTGTTTGATAATTAATCAGCAAAAAAAATTACAGTGTAAAATCAAATATACTAAATTATTTACAGTAAAGAAGTAAAACTAATCAGGCCAGAAATTATATAAAGGAAACAGTAAAACTATTCGATGGTTATTAATGGTACCTCACTGGCAAGCACAAAGAACAACATCAGTAATTTTAATCAAATTATTATTTAAAATATATTTCTTCAATAGACTTTAGATGACTTCAAAAATAATAATATGACTAACGTTATACTATCAATGAAAAATTATGTTCATACCTTGATATACCTTGGTGTAAACTAAAAAAATCGACCTTGTGGGTGTTCAATTGACTTGCAGAATTTTCCAAAGTTGTTCTTTGAGGAGACATTTTGAATCAAATGATGCTTGTTTCTTTGGCAAAACTGATCAAGTGGTGACTGTTCAACTGCAGAACAGTCAATTCTGAGTGGTGTAGCACAATTTTCTTACCTGAAGTATTTGAAAATATACAAAACACGAACCAGAGATGACAGAGATTATGGTTCACCTTGAAAATGCGAACTCTTCAAACATCGATTGAAACCAGCGTAATGTTAATCGGTCAAAACGTCGAACTGATCTATCTTAAATTGCACAGCCCAGATTTAATAAAATGACTTATTTTCGTTCCTGCACAAAGGGCAAACTAAGTGTTCAACGATTGATGACACTGCTGAAGTGTTCAAAATCTATATTTTGGAATGTCTGAATCGAAGAGAATATAAGACCCTTCAACAATTTGTTTAATGGCACGTATAAGTGAATGATGCTAAGAATACTTTTTACAACCCTTTTTAATGATAAATATCAAAGTTATATTTTCATTTAAGGGTAAGAATATCTATAGCAGCATTCGTTTATTTGTAAATAAAAATGATGTTTAGGTAATTCATCAGATCAAAGTGGTGCAACTTTGTATATCTAAAATTGACAAAATTGACAAAATGACTAAATTAACATGAATAATTTAAATTAGCTCGTAAGCATTGAAATATTTTTTAAAGGGATGTGAGACATTGATATTTGTTTACATGGAAATAACTATAAACCTTTAAAAAATGATAAACAAATTATTTAGATAAGGAATTATAGAACAGTATAAAGTATAAAACACCATTTACATTTTGATAGGATGCAGTGCAAGACAGTATACAAATGGATTATATTCATACAAATCTTCATTGTTAGGATCGTCCTAAATACAAGCAGCTATAAGATAGGTTTTTTAACAACGCAAAGTTTTGGTAAGGAAAGGTATTATAGAATTAATTATAAAAAGGAAGTTTTTGAATGTATATTATGTGGACTTACGAAAATATCCTTTTATAAATATATTATTATCCTATTCCAATGAATTGCGTTAACACATCTGGTTCCTTGGAATCCATTTATCCTTGGGTTTTTCTTGGTTTGTTAATATTGGATTGTCCCCTTTCTTCCTTTAAAGATTTAAGGAGTATGCGTGTATATATATATATATATATATATATATATATATATATATATATATATATATATATATATATATATATATATATATATATGATCAGGCTTTTCTAATCTTCAGCCTAAGTGTCCAACATGTGGAGTGGCCCTTGAGTTTGTAAGACACCTTTTTTTAGCACAAACTATCATTTGATTTTCCTATTTACATAGTTGGGAAAAACAGTCAATACGTTTATGAATTATTTTATTTGACAATGAGATCGATACAGACTTTTCCTGACAATTGTTCCATCATTTCTATTTTCAAAAGATGAAAGAAGCACATTGATAGTATAAGTTTTGCCTTAAAATAAGACTGGGAGAGAGGAGAACGTTTCCCGAGTGATACGTCTGATTCGCGGAATCTGTTAATGAACCCAAGATAAGGCTGCGTCTGATGTTTCCACCCTGTACTCAACCAGGAACCAGAATGATGATTAGGGATCTTCGACTCTTTTTTCATGCGCCGTCTCCAGGGATCTCAACCGATCGGAAGATCATAATAAAGTATTTGAATAAGTCCAGAAAATACTTCAACTATATCAAATGGCTCATGAAGGACAATTCCTTTCTTCAAAATAGTGTATATCAACCCAATATGTTCAAATATTACCTTATTTGCATCCTAAGACATTCTTCTTGCTTTACAAATTTTATGAAGCTTCTTCTGAAGTAAAAAAAGTCTGTATTTTCTCTTGTAAAAATGTTTAAATTATGGAGAGGCTTTCAAAAAACACCTACTCTCCCACAAGATGTTTCAGAGAAGGCATAGAGACCTTCTAGGTTTCTCTAACTCCCTTGTATGTAACTGCAGGTACATATATATCTCCTCAACAGCATACATACTTATGTGTTGAGTCAACTAAAAGAATATTTAAGGCAATGAAATTGAAAAAACTTGGTATTTTTGTTTGCATATGACTCTATTTAAGTGACGTTATTATATGGCTTTGGTTATTGTTAACATTGATATTAGTGTGTGATAGAAGAGTTCTGCATTGCCTCCACTCATGTTAAATGATATCATTTAATGTGTTCTTTATATCGAACCAACCAAATAGCAACATTAACATTAGCTGTAAAACATTAGGAATTCAAATGAAATAAATTTTTATTTTCGATTAATATAAATAGCGGTCAATACAGACGAATCAATTGAAAATGTCCAAAAAAGTTATTTTTTTTTTTTTTTTTTTTTAGCAGCCAGGACTGTCTTAATCTTCCATTAGGGAACACAACTCCACAAGACTCCTAAAAAATATATAACTCAAATAATATCTTTCATAACAATTAAATTCGAAGTTTAAGACTACCCATTAGCTTTAAAACCTAACTATAACGTTACATGCATGCCACTCATAGCCATTGAGATACTTATTTTATTTACTAAAAAAACTTTTAGAGTCGACTTATTTATATCCAAAGTTTTCCTATTAAATAGCAAAAGGTAACGAAAGTTACGAAGTATTGTTGGTATGAGATTTGTGTCAAATTTGCTTGAGTTACCCTATTGCAGAAAAAGAGCCTCGGTACGGATAGACCCTCACTCTTATTACAATGACTTTATCCTTTATTAAGTAGTCCTATGTTCCCTCATCACCGCTAGTTCTTAAGACTTCTTTTCCATTAACATAAATTCCTTTGGCATTTTCAAGCAGTAGATATCTCTCTATGAAGATGGGCAAAGATTGATCGACAGCTGTTTTCATTTGATTTTTCTATCTCAAGTTCGAAAAAAGGGTGAGCACTTCCATTTACTTTTATAACTAAATTACACGATTATACCACTTCGATTCTGGCTGAAGGATCACACATGTAATATCCCCCTCCCCCTTCTTCCCCCCTCTATATATTTCTATGTATATATAACTATAGTAGTAAAACAGCTAAAGTACAATTGTTGTAGAGGGAGTAACAAAATAATAATCCTTGAAGTAGGAATTGCTCCTTATTTTTTGTAATACTTTTATGTATATTGCTAATGGGAGACCTTCTCCTTTTTATTTGGGCTCTATGCCTTGACTGTGTCTGCTTTTTTCACGGACGCACAGAGTTCTAAGAGAATTCGAAGGCTTAAGTAGAGCTACGGAGTCTAAATTATATATATATTTATATATAATAGAACTTTTTCCCCTAAGCCTAGTAAAATAAATTGAGTAACGTCCACAGATACATACACACACACCCATATAACATATAAATTTGTACATTTTTCTCAGAATTTTTACTTTTAGTAAAAGTTATTAAAAAAGACTCCCAGTGGATGTGACATCTTTTTCGTTTTATTAAATGTATGTATTACTGATTGGAAGAATATATTTTGTTTATAATATAAATTCTAAGAATAACAAACTGGAACCTTTTATCTCTCTCGATAGTTATTAGGGGAAAGAAAAAAAGGCTCGTTTTGATGTCAAGGTTCCAATCACAACAGACAAATGTTGTGTTTTCAACATGATTGGTAGATTGAAAGGGAGAGGAAGTAATTAAAAAGATTTTTTGAATCATGAAATAAGGGTTACACTTTCAGCTTTTGAGGCGTCAACATTAAATTCAAATGATATAAGCTTAACTTTTAAAAGACTAATTACTTTCCTAAGAGGTTTAAATTATTTCCATGTATTTGCATTAATATCCACATATTATTGTTAATAAATTAAAGCAAATCGACACAAAAATGGGTTTCTTTACATTAGACGATAATATGTTGAGGGGAAAATAAAATTAATTTATCAACTGACTTTTTGTTGATTGGGGAGATTAGATTAATAAATGTAGTGTTATGTCATAAATTCACCTAAAGCTGTTAAAATAAAAACATTAAGGGCGTGTTCTTTTCACGTGCTGTGTTGGATCTATGGATAGGGATATGGATTTGGTTGCATTTTATTTAGTATCTCATTTCACATGGAAAGAAGATGGGGAATAATGAAAAAACTGTTTGGTACACTTGCTAGTCAGTATTTTACTGAACGTTGGTAGAGAAACATCATATCATGTCATTGCTTTCTGTAATTTTTATTTTGCGTAGACTTGTTAAAGAAAATACGTAAAGACCGTGTCATGAATTCCCTTCCTTTAAAGCTGTAAAATGCATAACAACATTTTTTATGAAAAATATGATTCCCTTTTGAAGAAACTGATTAAAAGGAGTGACAACCACGTGGGTATCGAAAAATAATAATGGTTTTATATCCAAAACACTTAAAATTAATTCATTGTCCTCTTCACAATTATTTATTTCCGAAGGAACCTAATTATTATTTTTAGAAATACTTATACATAACCTGCAAATTTAGAGCTTATTTTTTTTCTTCTTCCTCTTCCAAGAAGTCATATTTGTCAATTATTTATATATGATGAAGCGGTGTTAAATATATTTAATAAAATATACTAAAGAAAGATATTTCATACCTATGTATAACTCTATCAAAATCATGCTTCTCTTGACCTCATTTCAATTATTTTTTTCAAGATATTCTTCTGAAGAAGAGAAAAAAAATTCAATAGAATTTTGAATATTATTTTGTACATAAGCCTTAGCAATTGCATTCCTTTTGTCCCGTCTCCCTAAACGGATATCATAGTTAACTTATAATGTTCTGAAAACTGTCCAGTCTTACAATAATTAAACTTGCTCTGTTCCTTAAGAATTTAAGAGGACGTGAACATAATGTAGAAATGTTATACTCTCAAAAATGCATCTTCTAGAGGGAAAGCAATGGATTTGGCCTTACAAGATTATAAGGCCCTTATTCTCCTAAAACTCAAAAATTACGAACTAATACAACCCAATTCTTGAACTCGCCGCATCGACCTTGACTTTTCTCTAAGAAATCAGACACTCGACACTGACTCTTTCGTATTTTATGAATCACAAAAGCAATATTTTTTGGCCCTGGGACATTTATATATTTCATTTGATTTATTTTGACACCTTACATATAAAATAGTAATAATGTATATCTAAAACACAGACATAAACAAAAGAAAAACGATAATCAAATACAGATATAAAATATAAGTATACAAATAACAGAATAAACTAAAGCAGTGATTGTTGCATTAAAATTTCTAAATATTTTCTTGTTAAGTTTAGTAAGGATCTGCAAATTTCTTTCTTTTTTGTTTTGAAGGTTTATATACAGTATTGGAGCTCAACAATCACTGCATGCTGAAGAAGTTTGTCCTTGGCCGAAAGTATATAAAAGTCTCCTCTTTCCAAGGAGGTCCCGAACCACTTCTCTTGTTCCACTTTCATAGCTTCATAAAGGGGACGAAGAATCTTGCACTCGAGTAGAATATGTACAGTTGTCTCCTTAACTTCTTGGCAGAATATACATTGAGAGTCACTGCTTAAGATTGAAGAAACTTTAAGGGTCCCGGTGACCACACGATAGACGAACAATTTTCTGGAGGCGTCAAGAATGTGTTTTGGTAGCTTTGGCAAGCTTGTATGTACTTCACATTTAGACTTCTTCTTTTAAAACATTATTTACAAGAGGAAGTCAGGAGGAAATCAATAAAAGTAGTATTATTATCGTATTTTGGAAAGTATAGTTGAAAGCTTTGATAAAGTAAAATGATTTATTGTTTTTAGGTCTTTTCAATTCTCTAAATCTTTATTGTTGGGAATAATTTCATGTTTGATAAATATTGGTTACAAATAAGATATACTTTTAAGTTTAGTTCTCTCAAGACGCAAATTTTTTAAACTATAATAGTCATATATGTATAATTGTTTTACACATAAATGTAGTTTTTATACACCTTTATAAAAATTTGATAAGTGAAATAATAATAATAATAAACTTGGTATATGTATTATCCAGACATATAACAATAAAATCGCAGAATTGAATTTGGATTTTAAAAGTCATAAATAAGACAGGGGAGATTAACATCTTAAACAAGAAGGGAAGAGCGTAACTAACAGAATTATAGTTTTCGTTTCGACCGTTAAAAGGGATAAATTCAAGTATACAAAAAAATGAAAACATTTTAGTCGTCACTCCAAATTTGTATGAATAGTAACGTCACGTACCATGATTTTTGTATCGTAATATTTTATTTGTACTACCTGGATTATAATTAATTTGATGTTCTTTTAGAAGTTCATTTTTATGAAATTAAGTTTTAACACAAAGTTAATAATTTACGTCTAATACATTATTAAAAAACTTACAATGACTCAACACCCTAGATATAACAACTATAGTAACTTTGTTAGAATGAGGACAGCTGACCTCCTCCACAGAGCGGGAATTCCAACAATAATCGAGATTGTTGTTCGGCAGTCAGGGATGGCTGCTTGGAAGACGGTCAACCTTCCATATTATTCTCTCAGTGATATGATATGCACCTCGGACTCCAGGACAAGAAGTGGAACGAGCGATCTCAAGTGTCCTTATTCTGTGGGCTGCGCTTCAGCGGTCAACATGGCAAAAACATGGAATTCGTCTCCTGAGCTGAGGCAGGCAACCACCCTTCTAGAAGCAAGGCGAGCGGCAACAAGGCTTGCAAGGATCTCTAGACATCTCTAATTTCTATTTTTTATAAAGTAAGTTTTTGGTTTTCTAATTTATTTGTCTTTTTCTTGATCTGATATATTCATATTTATCTAAATTAATTTTATGTAAAGCCATTGTCATATTGACCCCAAATATATCTCATCACACGCACACTGGATGTAGAAGAAGATCAGTCTATGATTTGATTTTTTCGAATCGATAAGAATGACGGAAACATCCAATCCTTCCATTGAATCCAATAGCTACAACTTTCAAGGATGAATTCAAGCATAGGTAATGACTCAAATCAATTATAGTATCATAATTAATGACCAGGCCATAAATATTCTTTAAATATGCACTCATGTAATGGCTTTGTGCAAATTACTTTGGCAGGGCCACTGACCATGACAACATCTGTTGAAGGGAAGTAATTACTCTGTGCAACAAATGTATTATATATATATTTGTAGCATTTTAGAGTGTCTTTGTAAGTACGCATATCCTCTAACAGGTTTATTAGTGCTTGCGTACTACTTCAATTTAGACCTCCGTTCTAAACGCGATTGGCTGAAAGAAAAGTTGCCGCTATGAAATACAGCATTATCATTATCGTGATTCTTGAGGCTTTAACAACAACTCTGACCAGAGATAATTACATTCTTTAGAAGAATCTGAACATCTAAAGAAATTTTGTTATTTAGTATTTACGGATCCTTTGAAGGACTCGTCACATATAAATAACAGCTAATTAAAGTTAACTCCTTACACCAATGGGGAAAAAATATTTGATTTATCATCCCTAAGGATAAATAAATCCTTTGAAGTACGATTAGAAATTATTAAGAGTTGCCAACTGAAAAATACTGCTTAAAAAATCATGCTTACAGCTTTATTTTTCCTTCTTTCTCTATTTGCAGGTTTTAACGTGCATACATGAAACTCTATGCATTTTATTGGTGAATATACAAAATATAATGAAAGGTTTGGTTATCAGAGCTTTTTTGCTTCATTTTGACCTCTTATTTATTTTGTTGTATAAACCGTTTTCTCCAGAGCCTTCTTAATTGATTTGTTTTCGCTGTACAAACAAATACGTTCATTATTATTATTATTGTCTTCGTTAGTATTTCTATTTAAGGGTCGTGTGATTATTTTCCCCTATGATGAGATGATATCTATTTTCTCTCCTATTTCTCTTCCTTTCCCACTTTCACACAGATTCACAAACATATCTATCAGAAAACTAAAGGAAGTACAATCGTTCTGTGTGATTCCTCGATGAAATCAATAGGATAAATCATCACGTCTCTTGAGCATCATCATTAAGAATAGAAAAAGGGGACCCGTTTCAGAAACGTGATTGGTTGACAGAAAAGAAGAGTTAATAATAAAAATGTAAGAAAATATAAATTTACTCACGACTGGTGAGGTCTTAGAAATATAAAAACATAAAAAGCAATTTGTCAACTGTCGTTGGAGGCTCATAACAAAAATCTATACCCCTTCAACAATGGAAGATTTTTTAATTAAGATTTCTGGATTTGATTCAATTTTACTCATTTCTTGTTGTGTTGGGGCTCCAATCTTCGACAGCTGACAAACTCACGTATTTTCTCCGAATAAGCTATCAATATTTTTATTCACTATGAATGAGTTGCAAACATCGATTCAGGGATATAAATATCATCCTTTATACACAAAATGTCCATTCTCATGGACCTCGATCCATGTCATTTACGCATCCTATGTATCTCATCAATATTAATTTAGTTAAGTAATAGTCTTCGTTAATAAAAAAATATTTTGTTTCATCATATCTAACGCTGTATGGATCTAACTATTGGGCGTAGAAAGGGAAAGTGAGTTACATTCTGAAAGAAAAATAAGGGAGTACGATAGCCGTGAGGGTTAAGGCGTGTACAACTCTCAATGTTGGAGGCGCAGGTTCGAACCCCGAGAGGGGATGGTCAGTTTGGGACTACCTCATTGATAAGATCCTAGGTGTGAATGACTAATTTTAATGCTATAATGTTTATTTATATCCTGTCGGATGCAATTCTATCGAACCATATGGGCAAAAAAATATATGCGTAATTATTGATCACTTTGCTATAACTACCTTTTTGTTAATCCTAACTATTAGAAAATTAAGGAAGTACAATCCTCCGGTATGATGTTAAAAAATGTGTATATATAAATCAAGAAGATAGTCTTCTTGTCTTTTCAGGATCATTAAGATGAATGTACATTCATTTGGAGGAAAGTAGATACAAAATCATGTATAAACCTTTCCAGGGCGTTAGTGTACCCTACAGATTATCCCCTTTAATAGCTTGCAAGATTTTAAGGTTATTGATGTGTACTACAATTTAAATCTGTCGCTTATTCATTAAATATAGTCGATACACTCTAATGTGCATATTTTAGCTCTTAAGATAAACAAACTTCTTAGATAAATACTTATGCACATAGCTGAGGAGTTACATCATGTCCTATCTTAGAATATGGAGCTGGCTTATGGCAAACAACCTAAGTATTTGATAAGTTTGTGTATTGCCTGATCTGGATCTATTTTATTTAACCTACTGCATTTCGTAGCAGAAAATATATCTTTATATACAGTGAGGGATATCATAGTTATGGAAGGCCACAGCCAAGGTAGATGGGACACACTCATGATGGACGACTGCTCTAAGAGCCTTGTCATAAGAAGGTCTCAAGTTTTTTTAATAACCGTATGGCTCTGAAGCGACAATTTGTACCGATTTATTTAACTATATCACAGTTCATTTTTACATAATGTACATAAAAAACGAAAAGTAATACGATAAAATGAACATTAAAGTTTAAGATTTTAGCATTGGAGATGAACTAAAACAAATATTTACGACGATAATGACTTAAAACACAAATCGTATAATATTTGTTTACATAACGTATCGAACAAAAATATTGGTTAAAAACACTCTATTATATATATATATATATATATTTATTTATATATATATATAAGTAGTCAAGATATATCTTCTTATATTTTATTAACAAAACAAGTTGGCAAGAATTCTTATTCACAAAAGTTGTTCAAGAGGATCCATTCTTGACTTCTACTCAACCTATCCCCCGTCAGCCTCGATTGCCGCCTCCAGCCTGGACCAGAACCTCGTGGAGGCGTTGACAAGGTGCTCTCTGTTCATGCTTGTCACTGCCTCCACTATGGAGGCCTTCAGCGAGACAACGCTGCTGTGAACGAACTTGTTGGATTCCCTTCCCAAGATGCTCCACACGTAGTAGTCCAACGGGTTGCAGTCCGAAAATGAACTTACTTTTATATTTTAACGAAAGAAAGTATAAATTTTTCAAAAGATTAACATATATCAAAAATAGTTAATTATAAATATTTTTTGAATAAATTTTTGAAAAGCGAGATATGTATATATAGGATTTTTGTAATAACTATATAATTTTCGCTTTTCAATCGAACGTTTGCTATGAATACAATCGTTAACCGGATTTGGTAGTTTTTTCCAAATGAAGCAGAATTGGGAGCAGTAGAAAAAAATATAATGCTTGTAGTACCGATCAATTGAATATCAATCGGTAGCTCTGAATAATAACAAACTTTTCGTCTGCACCGTCCTCCTGCTCTTTCAAGCTTTTGGTCTATTTAAAATATGCAATTATGAACTACAAAGATCTTCTATACGGATTAAGTATACCACTCTGAGGCCTTTTTATAAAGTGGTTGAGTCAAAAGGAAAATACACTAAATAAAAACTCAGTTGGTACTATGCAATAAAGCATAATTGTACTTTCAGTTGCTTAGTTGGGAACACCAATTCAAAAATATATTCATTATGTACACCATATGTATTTTCTGGTGGACCGCGATCAATGGCACTTACGAATCATTTAAATAGGTAATTTCAGTTCTTGATTATTGGCATTGGGAATTAAGTACCCTTTGATCCGGCTGGTTCCAAAGTTACCTCTATATATTAATTAAATAAAGCAATTAATACCACTCAGGAAAATGATGAATGCAGTTTTTTAGTAAATTAGCTCATCACGAACACATTCTCTCTTTTGTACGATAAGACATACCAAAAGAATGAAAAAAAGTTGCAAATAGATAATTACATGTATTGAGGAGCTTCCAAGAACTCCCATAAATGCATTCCTAATGATTAATTATGTAATTAATTAATTATGATACACTCTTCTTTTGATTGAGGAATTCTTTTCAAAAGTTTGTTTATTAACTTTCAAGATTTAAAATATAATAGAGAGTACCGAAGCAACCATTGGTGGCGCTGAATATCATAGAATTTGTTAGCTCTCCACTTTTGGGGGAAAGACAGCCACAGAAATAAAGAATGAGAGAGTGAGACTTCATACTTTTCCAATGCTATTTATACGTTGCTTCGACACTTCATATTATATATATTTTAAGCCTACAAAAATATATCATTGATGACGTGGCGACAACCTTCTCATTTATTAATAAACCCTCCTGCCTTCCATATCTATTATCTCTTTGGTTTCATAGTTGCTTTTAATCCACAAGCAGTCCATTTTATCCATCTAACAAGCTCTCTCTTTCTCTCTCTTTCTTTCTCAAAAGAAAAAGGAGGGAAAAAATAAACTTCTTAAGAGAAATTGAAAGCTATGCACATATGTATTAACAAAACTTTCCTCCTTTCAATAGTTTTCAACTCACATTTTTTTAAAGAAAATACATTTTTGTTTTAGACATATACATTCTATTGTAGAGGAATATTATTAGCTACATATAACTTTATACACATTGCTTTTTAAAGGGGAGAAATATATTATTTGAAATATACACAAAAGGTTGTTATTCAAATTATTATTTTAAATAAATAACCATGAAATCATAAGCAATTTTTTAATTTATTTGATTTAATAAGCTTTATGTTTTAATATTTTTATGGCAGGCATCCCTAATTGGAGCAGTTCGAGTTTCCACACACCATCATATAAACTACTTTAACCATTAAATAATCAACGGATTAAAATATAGCAGGAACTATTTACTTCGTACATCTTCATTTTTTAAATCTAAGTCTAAATCTGGACCCACACGCCGTCCTAAATAGACCATCAAATCATTAAGAAAATTAAGATAATTTTATGGCTTGATATGCATCTGTATTTGAGGTCGGCTGATAGTTGCTGACCCTACTGTCATTCCTCAAATAGTCCCATTTCAGGGCTTCTTAATAAAATCAAAATTCTTTGGGGTGAAGCTTCAACGTCATAGATGTTTCTATTTCGGTCATAAGAAAGCATCATTGTACACAAAAACGAGTAAAGACGTTTGAATATGAAAAAGCCCTTAAAAAGATATGAACGAGAGACTAACTCAGGAAAGAAAAGAAATCGATGAACCGAGTGCTTCTTTGTCTTCTAACATCTCAAGAACGGAAGAAGTCGTGGAACCACGTACACCTCCAACATCTAATTTAGGTTCAGAAACCCCTACTGACAATGCCTCTGTGGAGAAAGTATCAAATGAAAGAGAAGATGAAGGAACCAATAAATCGAGTTTAAGGGCAGATACTCCTCACCCCACTGAAGATAACAACGTTGTGCAGGTGAAGTAGAGAAAGAAGTTGGTGTATCTACTTCTCATAATTACCTTGTTGTCACAAATTACAATATTCCTATATCAGGGCCACCACAAATGGAGAATCAATCATCTGAAGTAAGGAAACTCGATTCAAGAGGAAAAAGATTTCAACCGGCACATTTGAATTCTGATGCTATTTTAAAATATAAGTCTCGATCCCAATCTTCCAAAAGAAACAGAGTCGTGGGGACAAGTCACCAATTAACCCAAAGGAAATTCCGAAGAATTAATGCTTATAACTGCATTGCAAAGTCCCATATACAGACATTAATAGAATCCTTTTTGAAGAGCATATAAAAATATAGATAAAACCCTAAGTAACTCCTTTTGTCCAAGCTTTTTACGGACATAAAACGAATATGGACCTCAAGAGGATCATCTCTCTCAATACGAGGGGAGGTATAGATAGGAAACGCCGTCACGCTCTACTAAACTCTGTTTTTTCTTCGAACCCTGACATAGTTTGCCTGCGGGATATAAAACAAGAAGTTTCTTCATCGTGTCCTACTGGATGTTTGATATGTAAGCCTAGGCGCTATCTTGTGTTTTTCACGGGGAAAAATTGGAGAAGAGGAGTACTTACCTTCATCAAAAAAAGGATTAAAACCGTAAATGTGCTGAGGAATATTCTATGCAGAGCAATTGGCATAAATTGTGCGTATCGACTGGTAGCATGAATTTCTGTATTATCAACGCGTACGGACCCAACGAACATTATCCATTATTCTTTAGATCAATAATGGATTTCACAATCTTTAAATCTATTCCTTTAATAATTATTGGCGATCTAAATGTTGATCTAGAAAAAAAAGATGGGATTTATCCTAATTTGCATCTGCTTAACATCTTAATGGCTAAACTTAATTTGATCAACGGCGTAAAGAGAAATAGTCCCCATCAGCTCATTTCATGGAAGAGAGGATCTCAATCTTCACGAATTGACCACGCTTTGGTCTCACCGTCAATGTTTCGACAAATTAAAGGTACAGCCAATATATACCAGAGCCTCTTTCAGATAATGTAATTTTAGAAATTGAGATGAGTTTCTCCCCATGTAAAAAGACCGTTAAAGTTCCAAAGTGGGTTATCAAAGAATCTAAATTTGGAGATAGGTTAAGAAAGTTGTTCCCAAAGCGGGGGGCGCGTCCCCTAGGGGGGGAGGCGCAGAGCAATTGCAGGGGGGCGCGGGAAAAACGAATGAATGAAAATATAAATGCAGTAGACTAAATAACACTGTTTTATTTTTTTTTTTTTATTTATTAGTCCAGAGTTTTAAAATACATACAAATAAAAAATATGCACTAAAACTGAGGTAAACGTTAAAAATGTAACATAGCTAAACGTATTTAAAAAATATTTTTTTTGCACATTTAATTAGTAATAAGATATAAAAAAAGGAGAATGATCATAAAACATAAAAAAAATTCGGGTAAATCAAGAACATTCCTAGATATTAACTATTTAAAAAAATACAACTTTAAGAGATGTCTTGGGTTTATATTTAGTGTTCGCTTTTGCCTCCGTCGTTATTCAGCTCCTCCAGGAGGGAAAGCTTCCGGTCTAAAAGACCTTCAATCCCACATGGGAGTTTTGAAGAACTAGTTCTCGCTGCATAAATAATTCGCTGGATGCAACATATTAGCTCCTCTATTTTCCAGTGATTGGGACGCTCGGGAGTGGAGAAGATGAGCCAATCTGCTCGAGAGAGCTTTACATCGAACGCATTGTTTACTCGCCTCTGAGTCAGCTCCACCAGTGGAGCCACTTTGACACAGTCTGCGAACAAATGACTCGATGTCTCTGTTCCATTATTGCAGAATACACATCTTCTTTTCCTCGGATCCTCCTGTGATTTGCTCACAAATAGGGAGGAAGTTGCCAGCCTGTAGCGGAACCACTTATCGGCAGAGCTCAAAAAGGGGTTCCTGAAGAGGTTTCTGGATCCGTAGAGAACGGCTGTGCTTGGAGAAAGTCCCAACCGCTCGAAACGTCGCCGGACAAGCCGCTCTGGAGATTCATATGAAGAGATTATATTTAACGATCTATTAATTTTTTGAAGAGAAATACATCCGATGGCGATGAAGAAAGGTGTTGGAGGGTCAGTTGTGTTTGTATATGGCCTTTGGGCTAACTTTTGTACCCTTCTGTATTGTAAAAATGTTTTAGGATTCGCCAACCCCTCCTTATCTCTCAGGACTTGGTATACCGTAGAATATCGGCCCAAGGAAAAGAATTCCTCCCTTGTTTTTAGCCTCGGGTTGAAGTTTATGGGTTCGGAAGAGCCAAGTAGAGGGAGAACTACTTTCATAATGGACTTCCAGGAACATGCCATATTCTTCCAGTGGTTTCCAGAGCAGGATAACGCTCCAAAGAGCTCACTTGGTCCCATATTGATTCTTTCCTTAAATGGCCGACCGGTCGTAGATTCAAAATCTCTCTTAAGAAGGAGCGCCCATTCATCTCCACTGCCATGTAGTCTCTTCAGCCAGCTCAAATTCAAGGTCTTCCAAACCCTCTCCACTCGTTTCAGGCCCAAGCCCCATGACGAGGTTGGTGCAGAGAGACGAATTTCTGAGATGTAGGCTCTTTTCCTTTCCCAAAGGAAACCATGCAGAGCGTATTCAATTTTTGTTTTTAATGAATCAGAGTACGGAATATATCTAAGTAAATGTACTATACGTGGAACAATGATGTTGTTCCATATCGCTATTTTGTCCACGATGTTTATACTTAGATTTTCATAAAGCGATAAAGATTTCAATACCGAAGATAAGATGTTTTTTGAGTTTTGTATATTTGCCTTAGTCGATCCTTCTTTTGAAACAACGATCCCAAGAAGAGTTGCACTATCTGAATAGCTCAGGGACGGGAAGATCTCTTTCAGCTCCGACTCCTTGGATGTGAGGACTTCAGTTTTGCTTTTATTTACTGATAGGCCCGAGATACCTGAAAATAGCTTTAATAGATCGAAGGTTCCTTTCATTGCCAACTTCAGGTCTTTGGATGTTCCCCAGAAAAGCAAGGTGAGGTCATCTGCGTAGAGCTGGACTAATGCTTTCCGACCAATTTGCATGTTATCGTCGATCATTCTTTGGAGACCATCAATCGCTATAAGAAAAAGGGTAGGAGAAATGGGATCCCCCTGTTTACATCCCTGAGTGATCTTGAAAGAGGACCTATTAGCTGCCGAAGCCACTCTGGCCGAATTATATCTTAAAATTGTTCCGATCATATTAATAAAGTTGATCGAGAAGCCTCGTCGAAGTAATTCTGAAAAAATGTACTTGTGAGATATAGAATCAAAGGCTTTATTAAAATCCACAAACAACGCCGCAAACTCTAAGTCGTCGTTCACAAAGCGATCAATCTTGTCCTGGATTGAGCGTGGAATGTCTTCAGCTCTTCTTCCTTTCATGAATCCTTTTTGAGATGGTCCGATAATATTTGGAAGGACTTTGACAAGCCTTTCGTTTAGGATTCCGGTGAAGATTTTATACGATGTATTTAGTAATGTGATTGGGCGATAATTTGTTATTTCCAGCTTGTCCTTGCCCTTTTTTGGCAATAAAATTAAAAGTCCTTCTGCCATGAATCGAGGAACTCTCCCCATGGCCCGTATTTCATTGTAACATGCTTCTAAGATTGGGGCAAGCCTATCGGCGAATTTTTTATAGAATTCGTAAGGAAGACCTGACGTGCCGGGGGACTTGTATTTTTTCTTGTAATTCCCGATATGTGAAAATATCTCCTTCTTAGAAATAGGGGCTTCTAGGCTATTAAGTTCGGCTTTTGGAGGTTGATGGCCGTATGTACCACCGATGTCCTCAACCGAGATTTTATCGCCTTGTCTCCGCCATTTCTGACAGAACGTGCATGTTCCTTCCCTCCTGCAGTCTTTGCATTTATATAGAGTAGAGTAGAAGTTCCTTATCTCTTCGTCGATTTTACTTGGGAGATTTGTAATTTGCCCCTTTCTTGTTCTCAGGGTAGATATTTGTTTGAGGCTTTGGAAGTTCCTTTCGGAGACGATATGGGGCAGTGAACATTTTATATTCCTTTGAATAAGTTCAGATTTTGCCCTGATGGCTGCCCCGAAGTTTTGGTGGTCTATAATTTCCTGTAGTTCTGACTTTATATCTACACAGTTTGGGTTGGTCGTTTGCAAGGCTTTGAGACGCTCTAATAAGGCTCGTCGTTGAGCAGCTTCTTTTCTTCCCCTCTCAATAAATATCTGTCTAGCTCTCGTTTCAATCCTTTTGAGCGTCATGCAAGGGGTGGACCAATTGGATTCAAGTATAGAGTTGCTGTCTTCTATCATTTCCTTTATGTCTTTACAGGTATTTTCGTCCTGAAGAAGAGATACATTAAGCTTCCAATATGATATCTTTTTGGCATTAGGGTTTTCCATGTGAACCATGATTGGGCAATGATCTGATATGTATGGCGGAAGAATAGTGAAATCTTTGACAAGCTTCGAAATGTTTGGGGAAGTGAGAATATAGTCTAATCTCCCCTCTATTTGTTTGCCATTTACATTTAATGTAAATAACACTGTTAGTAAATGGACAAAAAACTAAAAAAAGGTTGAGGTTTGTATTAATTACAATGTGTGAAATAAACTGCAATGGACTCTGAGAACAAAACGTGTGTATGTTCTTCTTTTTTTTTGGGGGGGGGGGGGCGTGAAAATCTCTCATGTACCAAAGGGGGGCCCAGCAGAAAAAGTTTGGGAACCACTGGGTTAAGGAAAAATTTGATACAGAGCTTCAGTCATTCTTTGTAGTCAGATAAGATTGCCACTGTTTTTATAGAGTGGTTCGTATTTTTCCTCTGCCTTCTTATCCGTTGGATTTTTCTTTGGATAGTGGTCCACAATTTCGCCGAATTGACCAATCCATTTCACCAGACGCAATTCGTTGTAGGTATTGACCATTGTTATTTTCAACTTCTTGTTCGTGTCAACTCCTTTGAGTTTACAGAAAATATTCACAATCTTTGTTCATAGCTTCCATTCGAGGTTGAATTTTCAAGTCTTCAATTATCGCTCTGACATCAATTGGGAATCTTGAATAAATACAAGTCATTCCCAGGCCAAATCTTGGATTTGCACCAGCAATCTCGTGCGTCTTAAAACCAAACTGAATTGCCAAGTCATAGATATCCAAGTGTTTCAAATTTTCATTTCTAAAATGATTATTTTTAATAGATCTTTCGTCACTGTTACTTTCAACATTTTTAGAGTATCTGATATTGCAGAAGAAGAGATGGAACGAAAGCGCAAAAAAAGAAAACGATGCCGTATTCAGAAGGAGGGGATCTTTGTTTAAATGTGCTACTACTTCTGTTGGAGTCCAGAGAATTATTTTAGACCACACAATACTCGACGATAAATCTACAATTCTTAAATACTCTCATTAAAAATTGGCAATCTACATGGAGGACAATGGCATAATTATTCCAGACGGCGAGAATCTAACCCTGACACCCCTGTTTTTACTGCACAAAATATTCGCGAACACATAGCGAAAAGATAAAAAATAATAATGCTTTAGGACCGAATGGAGTTGGCGGACAAATCTTCAGTTATCTCCCAGATGTATGCGTACCTTATCTTCTTATACTTGGACTTGGTATGGAAAAACATGGCGAGTTTCCTTCTGCATTAACTATGGATCGAATAACAATCATACCAAAAAAATGAATGGCACAAAATTCAAACATTTTTCACACATATCAATATTTTATACATAACAGTTTCTCAAAAAAATGTTTTTCTTCATTTTATATACAAAATCAGAATGAATTAATTTATGCGTAGAAACACAAAAAGATTAATAAAAAAACTTATTTTTGTCTGAAGCATTAAAGCCAAGATGTTTATTTTTATATTTATTTTTATTATTCAGGCTTTAAAAAATCTGATATAAGAATACAATGAAATATTTAGGGAAGGAATTATGTGCATAATGTGTGATAATTTCCTTCACTGACAATATTACATGAATAAAATCGTATTATGGACACAAAACAAATTAGAGTAGAGACGTCAGGATCAAATTAAGGCTTGTCCAGGAGCCTTGATACACGAAATTTTAACCAAAGGCTTTCCATGGTTTCACTTCATGGGCACTTCATAAGACGGAGTTATCCCGAAAGCTCCTGAGGCTCACATTGTCGATCGGTTAAGGAAGGTATGCTGGAGTCAGCGTCGAAGGCCTTTTGTTTCATCTTGTTCTCGTAATCGAAATCCCATCCTTCTTAAAGTAGGAGAGTCTGGACACATGACTGATGAGTCATAACATAAAGCTGACAAAAACCCATAAAAACAAATTTAATATCATAAATTAAAAGGTGTTTGGATTTAATAGCAAATTTAATATTATTTTTATAAATCAAAGGGGATATATTTTAACGTAAAAAGATAGCAATTGAGTTGAATTTGCTAAAAATTGCATTATTTTTACGATTTTGCCACTATTTTTAGCAGAAATAGGATTTATATGTTGAACAACAATATTATTGCATTTCTAATTCTATTCGTAATGTGGGCAGCCCTTCATCAATTACGAAACCTTTTTTGTTTTTATATATCTAGGATCAATCATCAAAATAGGTTTCCCTTAATAGTACTTTACCCAGAATAAAAGCAACAAATGATCGTTCCGAAGTCCAATAAGTTTCAAGAGTAGAATGAGACTATTTGCAGTAGCCTCTTTCTACTCTTGAATTGTGCGATGTACGATAGGATTGTCTTTAGACACATGTTTTCTCCGATTGCAGTATCTAGGATGCTTCCAATGTGTTTTTGGACTCTGGAACGACCATTTGATGCTTATATCGTTAGTAAAATATTATGAGAAGCTTATTTTGTTTATTGTTCCCAGAGATACAAAAACAAAAAGATTTCGTGATTGATTAAAGGCTGCTCACATCATGAATAGAAGTAGGAATGTAATAATATTGTTATTCAACATATAAATCCTATTTCTGCTCAAAAATAGTGGCAAAATCATAAAAAAATAATGCAATTTTTAGCAAATTCAACTCAATTGTCATCGTTTTGCGTTAAAATATATCCCCCTTGATTTATAAAAATAGCATTAAATTGGCTATTAAATCCAAACACCTATTAATTTATGATATGAAATTTGTTTGTTATGGATTTTTGAGAGCTTTAAGTTATCAGTCATGCGTCCAGACTCTCCTACTCTAAGGCACTGGAATGCCCTACATGTCTATAGTTTATTTATTAAATGAAATCGTAGATATAATGAAGATATAATTGTAGTATTTAGAAACCCACACAAGTAAAGTATGTATTTCTTCACATTTTTTATGCTTGCCACAAAATGGTTTCCCCTTGTTTGGTTTTGACTTCAAAGAGACTTTACCAGTGTAATTACGGAATACTCTCTCTCACTCACAAAATATGTACGTATATAATAGGATACATATGTGCAAGAGCCTCTTTGTTTTCAAGAAAACGAAATTAGCTTGAGAAAGCCTTGCACATAATAATAATATTCAAAGAGTTTTTTTTCTTATGGAGAAAAAAAATGTCTTGACAATTTTTTTGTCTTAATATACTATTTTTTGCTGCTAATAATTTGAAATATTTTAGGTTCCTCCTTTTTTAAAAAGAATATTTTACTTTGTCCATGATTGGCTGAAAGAAAGGGACCGGTAACAATAATAATAATATAAACAGTTGGCATATCGATATACAATATCGTTCCACACTTTGCTATTGAGGTATGAACATCTACTGAGAACTTTTATTATTTACAACACTATTTGTACCTTGTTGCGGGCCTTCATCAATGGCATTTGCTGATCCTATTAATAAAACTAAACTTTTTCACTTTGAATGGTTAAGGGTAAGAAAAAAGAAACTGGATTGGTTGAAAGAAAAAGAGAGGATACATAAAAATAGGTGGCATTGGATTCATATCAGGCTGATGAGATTTTTTTAATTTATAAATCCTTGGCTCCTCTAATTCCATCTATAGATATAATAAAACAACTATTCAAATGAGGCAAATAATAAATATTTAAATTGCTTACATAAACCTGTCAATAAATATTCTTTCGAGTATCAGAAGTAAAAAAACTAATGCAAACAGTACTATGAAATAAAAAATAATGTTGTTTGATGAGTTTGTGAGAGCAACCTTTTTGTTATATTTATTTATGGTTCAAGGTTGCACTGAACTTTATAGGGAGAAAAAAATCACCTGTCCACTGCAAAAGAGAAAAAGAAAAAAGAACGATTAACGACGTATAATATATATATATATATATATATATACATAAATATGTGTATATATATATATATATATCTTGACTTCATGGTTCTAAGTAAAGCTGGGTAATCAATTCAAAGGCGATCATTAGACCAGGTTTTCTTTCTATAAATTCCACATGCAACCAAAAACTACATCATCCAAAATATTTTTCTTGCCTCTTGAGTTTATACCCACATATTATTACATACTTCGTTCATAGCAATATCTTTAATGGTTGAGATTGTAATCATTAAGTTCAAGCTTCCCCAGTAATACATATGGTTTAATAAAACCTTTAGCTTTTATGAGCATATGCATCGCATAAAATGGTTTATATGTCTAAAGGGAATAAATATTAAAAATACAAATAAATATAAGCACTGCTAACCTATATGTATACTGCAGTGGACAAACAAGGGACGAAACTCCTTTCAGCAAGATGAGAGATGGGAAATCTTCTCACGAAGATGAGGCATGATAATCCTTTCTCGAAGATGTGGCATGAGAATCCTTTCACGTAGACGAGGGATGGGAATACCTATAACGAATACGGGGGACGGAACTCCTTTCACGAAGACGCGGGATGGGAAATCCTATAGTGAAGACGGGGGACGGAACTCCTTTCATGTAGACGAGGGATGGGAAGTCCTATAACGAAGACGGGGGACGGAACTCTTTTCAGAAAGATGAGGAATGAGTCTTCTTTCACGAAGACGACGTATGGAAGTCCTATATCGAATACGAGACATGGAGAGCCTTCTAACAAAGACACGGGATGGGGAGCCCTCTAACGAAGACGAGGGATGGGAAGTCCTAGAACGAAGACGATGGATGGGAAGTCCACTCACGAAGACGAGGGATGAGGAGCCCTCTAACGAGGACAAGGAACGGAACTCCTTTTACGAATACAAGGGACGGGAATTTGGTGTCTTTCTGGAAGGGAGGAGACTGATTCGAGGGTGGCCAAGGCATTGTCTGTATGTATTGAGATGCCTTTCCTGACTCAAATAAGGAGTCCACACCAACCAATCGTCAAGGGAGGTCGGAAGAAGGGAGAGAGTGAGCAAGGAATCTCCTACTTGTTTGGAGTCAAAACCAGAATGCTTTCATTGTATCGAAAATTTTGTACCCTCATTCTGGCCCAAGAACAAAGATTGAATACACAGATTATCGACTCTGATCACTGGAGGCTCCCTTATTTGATGATTGTTGACTGTGACGTCACTCTTCACTCTCTCTCTCTCTCTTTGTCGATGTTTATGCATATGTATAGGTTGCGTGCGAGCTATAACGAATATAAGCTGAGTCTTGCAAAAAGAGCTCTTTAGCTGTCCTCCAGTGCAGATGGTAATTGAGCCCAAATACTCTTAAATAATGATAAAATCCTTTTTTTACCCATTTTGCATTCCTTTCTTTATTTAAGTATATTTATTTAAGAATAACATTGTTCATTCCAAATAAAAGAAGGCTACACCTTTCTATCAAACTCAAATTTTATCAAAATATTTTCTGTTTTTAGCAGCTTCGACTTAAAGTGAAGACTTTAGAAAAAACATTTAGTCAACCAACTTTCGTCCCTTTGCCTGTATGGTAGTCCATGGAACTCATGAATCATATGAAACAAGCACGTTTAAGAAAATAGCTTTGCTAATTGAGGCGATTATTCCTAACTCATGCTGTTCTTCTACTCAACATTGTATATATTACTTTGCTCATCAATAATAAAGGAGCTTTGCAGATAATAGTCTGAGTTAATTTAGTTATTCCAATTAATTTTTTGAATTGCAAGTTATTGTGTTGTTTTACGGCTCCTCAAAATCTACTTTGAGCAGAGTAAGTAAAATACACCTTTATACTTTCGAATATGGTAACAATGCATACTTTGTAAAATACCTCTTCATACTTTCGCATCAATAATTTTTATATTTCAGATTATGCCTGATAAATATTAATTTCCTATATGTACCTATCCATTATTTTCCCGCAGATGAATTTTCAAAATGTGACTTATAGTAATTCCAAGGGACAGCAATATTTATTGTCTTGTGTCTTACTGTTATTTAGCTTTATGAAATAATTTATTAGAGATGATCATAATTGAATTTCATCCCCTTTTTAATGTTTCAGCCTTATTCAGCAAATGGTAAAGAGGCGAGAGCGTTCCCTATGTTATCGATTTCCAATGGTAGGCCCAATAAACTTTATTAGTATTCTTACTTTGGATCATAAAAACGTCAATATCTAAACATTTGATATTACTTTACAGGGCCTTACTTTGATATTATCATATTTCCTAGTTTTTGGTCATTAAGAAATGAAGCTTTGGCCATACCTAGTTTATATGTTGAAAAATATGATGTCAAAATCTAAGAATTGTTGTTGTTTTTTTTGCTCTACAGCATTTGTCACCACATAGAGGTTATAACAATGCTATTTATTTCAACATAATGATGATAATGTAAACCGCATCTTTGTGTTTCTCGTTGCTACTCAGCTCAAAATATCGTTCTAGACTGTGATCTAATTTCAATTATGTAATGTCATGCATTTTCTGCTAGGATTGGTTAAAGCATGTTTAAATTTAATGTGTTAATACAATATCTTCATACTTCAAGGCTGAAGTTGACATAAATCGTATAGAAATCACCTTATGTAGATAGTTTTCATTATGTTCCATGCTTTTCTGAGGATTAGCAGAAATTTTGTATACAAATCCTACTTACTGAGTTGATAATAGTTCTCATCACTCCGTGATGGCGTTCTCGAATTTCGATATGACTAAGATTATTTTCTATGACTTTGTCCTTCAAATATCCTAAAAATAAGTATGATAGAGTCTCTCTAACGGAGTTAGACACGCTATGGTCTAAACCCTAGTCTACCGATTTGGTTTTGACACCTGCAGGATTTTTCTGATGTACTATCTCAGGGCTAATCTAAGAATAATGCATGCACCTCTAACCCGTGCCGAAATTAGCTGAAAAATAACTTTGAGGGCCGAATGATCATTCTCAAGACTTATAATGAATGGGTACCCACTCATTCAGACTCAAGCTCCCCATATATTTTTCTTTTGAGCGTTTTGTAAGGACAAAAATGGCTCTCAGGGGGGGGGGGGGGGTTAAGGTTCTCCACGATTTAGCTCCGAATAATGCTTTGGAATGGAGTATTTTCTCATTCGAGCTTAAGCATGAGAGTTTCCATGTCTTTCTTAAAGTTTCACACGGTGCATTATTTGGTATAGTTCCTCCTGGTGTTTTATTCTATTTACGGTATTTTTTTGGTCTATATGGTTTGATAGAATTACATCCGTGTGGATATAAATAAGTATTATAGCTTTAAAATTAGTCAATCGAACCTAATATCTTATCGATGAAGTTGACCAAAACTAACATTCCCCTATCGGGATTCGAACCTGCGCCCTCAACATTGAGATTTCAACACGCCTTAACGCACGTGATCGATTTTACTATGTTCTAAAAAAATCAGGACAAGGGATACAAAATGAAGGGATATAGTACATAAAGAGTAAAGGGAACCTGTTTTCTTTGGGTTACCCTGTAATGATGTATAAAACCTGAACATATAGATATATAAATTGTAAAAATATACAAAAGCAATAAGAGGAATGAACGAACAAAACCTACATAGATAATTTATATAATAATATATAATTTTATCATTAATAATACTAATATATAACTTTAATATATAATTAATAATACTAATATGTAACTTTAACATATAATTAATAATATATGATTTTATACTACAAATAATAAGTCACAATTTTATTCATTCATAAGTGTCCATGGCATATTTAGATATTTCTCCCTGTTGATACCAGGACCCTTGATGCAGAAGTTATAAGCCCACGAAAGCGCCATCTGGTTGTTTATGCATGCAACTTTTTAACTTCAACGCAATTTATACTCATTACTTCAAATTTCCTGCGAGAGAGTCATAGTAATATTTAATGCATTACTTTCATTCAGTTGTTATGCGTGAATGAGAACATAAAAACCACACAAAATGCACTTAATCTAACTCTTGCCTAGGTACTGAGAGTGTGTTAAAGAAAACTTTATGAAGAAAAAACCCACAGAGGTCATAATAATATTTAAAGCTTGTTAAAACAAACCCACGAGATATGAAAAGTTTCATCTTCTACATTCATGCCTAACATATTTCGACTTTTATGGTTAATGCTTCCTCTTTATATAAGATTTTCAAAGTTTTTTATTAAGCATCCATTTATTTGAAGGAAGAAAAAAAAACAAGTCATTGGGACCAAAAAAAAAACATTGCTTGGATCACGCAAGGCTAAAGCATTCACCATGAAAATCTATATATAGGACTTTGAAGTACATATCCCCCCCCCCCCCTTTAATAACAGCCCCTAATGATTGGACTGTTTGCTATGCATGTGGGACATAACACCTGAGTAGCATTTTTTTTTTTATACGACTAGACTCCGATTATTAAAATTCACAAGTCTGTACGGTAATAGCAGTTTTTAAGGACCGATATAATATCGATATTTTTTTCCAAGAAAAAGACAGTAGCCGATTGATCAGCCGATAGCCTCCTTACAAAAAATAATATTGAGAATTATTGAGGGAGAAATTACAATACAAAAGTTAAAAAATATGATATTTTATATGGTATATAAAATCTTTAATTCTCATTTGTTGTGTCAGAAAACTAACACAAAGATCTATGCGCTAACAGTATTTCAAGCCTTTTATGACTACTATGACTACAGGAAAAAAAAGAAGCCTATTCCTATTAAGTGAAGTAAAGGATTTTTAAAGTGATTAATATATGTTTTGGAGCCCTGAATCGACAACATTTTAAAGTATTTTTTCGCAAAAATAAATAAATTTATATATCGGCAACTATCAGTGCCTAAATTCGCGGAGACCGATAGTTTGTAAAATACACTATCAGCACCGATTTAAACTGATATATCTATCTATCGATTTCTATTCACATGTCAGGCATGCCATTGTATTAATCAATTTGTCGTGTCGTCATAAATGACGTAGATTATAATTATCGTTTTTCTAAGTTCAAAACTTTTATATGACTGAGCGGCTCTTTGTTCACTCAGTACTTGATCCGTTATAAGATGGACTGAGTGACGTTTTTTTCTTCTCTTCAGAAAGAATGAGCTTCGATGTCATTTGGCTAGGGAGCGAAGAGTCACTCAATCTCTTCATTTAAGTTTGAGTTATACTTGTATCAAAATAAACATTCACAAATGAGAAACTCAAATAATGATCTAATCTATCCATGACTTCGTATTAAGTATAATGAATTTTGATCATAGACAAAAGAGTGCCGAAGCAATGTATGATGGCGCTGAATTTCGCTTATTTTAGTTTTACATTGTTGGAGAAGACAGAGACGAAAAAAAAACGGAAGAGAGAGTGAAACTTTATATTTTATCCAATATATTTTATGCCATGAAATAGGAATGTTAATTTAATCTCCCTATTTCATGATTAAAGAAAAATGTTGTTCTCGCAAACTCCCCCCAAAAAATGTTTGTTTTTTGGAATTACTGTTTTCTTTATTTTTCTATGTCCGATAAGCAGAGTGACAGATGTGATGAAGCATAATAAACATTATAATGCTAGTATGAGCAGTTTTTTTATTAAATTAATAGGAGCGGAATAGGTGGAGTCCGTTCAATGGATTCGACATGGATGTAAGCCCATGAAGAAAAGACTATTTGTATGCATGATTTTTCTTATCTGTAAAGCGATGTTTAATTCTCAACATCTGCGAGTAAAATGATACTTTTAAGGTAAATGGCAAAATTTAGTTTTAGTATTCCCAGTTTATTCATGTTTAAATAAAACACCTTTTGTTTATCCTTCTACAAGAGAAAAAAATATGAAGTCTCAATCTCTATTTAGTTCTTTCTGTCGCTTGTCTTCCAATGAAGAACTAGCCAATGCCTTGAAATTTAGGTCTACCATAGGTTGTTTCGACACTCTATGTATATTCTCTATAGTATGGATTCTCCATCAGTTTAAGGAATCATTTGTTTTTAGATGGAACGATTCATTTGGAATTGAAATAGTTAAAGTGTGTTCAACTCTCAATGTTGAGGGTGCAGGTTCGAACCCTCCCGAGAGGAGATGGTCGTTTTTGGTCTACCTCATTGATAAGATCATTGGTTTGAGTGACTAATTTTAACGCTATAATGTTTATTTGTATCCTGTCGGATGCAATTCTATCGAGCCATATAGGCAAAAAATTGAAATATAGAAGATTGGAAATACAAAGATATAAGTGATAACTCATATTTGAATCTGATTTCATAGAAAAATTACTTTTTGTTTATTGAAAAAACACTTTTTACTATAGACAAATATTGCATATTGTTAAATATGTTGGTATATAATATAGAATTATTATGCTGTGTTTCATGGCCTACAGTGTTGAGTTGATGACATTTGAATCATGAACTTAAAAATAAGATTTTCAAACAACGAGAAGTGTTCATTGAATTGTTTGCCAAAATGATTATTGATTTTTCTTTTTTTTAAGTGTTCAGAGAGTGTCAAAAGGGTTCATGAACGAAGCAGTTTTTTTTAAGTTATCTATCTCTATATTCAATTACGTTAAGAACCAAGGGCAAATATTTATATATTTATAAATTAATTTTTAAATATAATTGTAGCTATTCTCAATAAGCCCACATACTCAAGAAAAGGAGGGCCATGTATCAAATTTCATATTTTGAGTAATCTGAGCATGTATGTATTTAAATGCATTCACTCACAATCTATGTTTGCAACAATATTTTCAAAAATACAAAAGAAAATTAATACTTCACTCTTTTGCATGAAGTAGATAAATTAAAAGTACTCAAATGTAATGTAAGAGTTGAATACATACAGGGGCTTAAAATGGCTGCCCCAAGTCGTGGAACAATTGACGAGTCCTGGAAATAGAAAAAAATAAACCTGCAATATACGTCCGGTAGTGTCATTCATTGTTATGTTTAATGTGTCTTTCAATGACGTCACTGGTTATTGTTTCAGCCATTGATCCAATTTTCTAATCATTAAGACTTGGACTGCTCAAAGGATACTAATAATTACTTTCTTCTCTCCTTTGTTACATCTGCCGCAACTTGGATTATTTATCTTCCTTTGTTTATTCGGTCCTTTGTACATCCAGTTATTATATATGCCGATGGTCTGGACCCTTAATAAGCTATAATAATGACACAACTTTCGATGTGATTAGGCATAGTCCCAGCTTATACACTCTCAATGTAGCATATCCACGTTTCAAGAACAACAACAAATAAAAACAACATCTAAATCTAACTTTAATAAATATTCAATTGCAAAAAACTCGTTTTGAAATTTATCTGTTTTCTTTCCAATAATATTAACCATTATGTTTGACTTATAACTTTTATAGGTATATATATATATATATATATTCTTAAGAACATTTTTTTTTATCCACAGCATTTTAAACATATTTCATTTATCACTACTTACTTTTTCCGAAAAAAGAAGTAATATTTCAACCTTCATGCAATATTAAATTGACGATATTTATAGGAATAAAGGAAAAAACTTATGACGTCTCCAGAGAGGAAACATAAATTGAATCAAAATCGACATATGAATGAATAAAGGAAGTATAAAAATATATTTTTTATGACACCATAAAAATCAAAGTATTGAATTTATGGACCTTTCAAAGGAAGGTATGAATGAAACCGAAGTAGGTATATTTATATATTAATAATATTATCATATAAACTTACTGCTAGAAGGTAATATCTACTTAAAAGTGGTGCATTAGTCGAAGGTTTCTTTATCATATACCATATGCAAGAGTAGAATCAATACGTAGCATATAAAAAAGGATGCTTGGATGACAGTGTTCGTAAACACACTGGTATTACATTATTTTTAATTCGTATTACTTTTCTTTTTACACGTCTTATCGTTAGAGGGCGGGGATCAGTCTATCGGCATTGCTAATAAAACAAAGATAAAATAATCCATCTTTTCTCTGAATATGAAGATTTCCTTTATATAGTTGATTGTCATAGTATGTAATATTAAAAAAGCATATTGTAAGGATCCACAAATGACAGGGATTATGGCCCATAAGATTAGTCACTTAGTCTGAGTCGATGACCACACCTCAAGTGCCATGAGTGGCATTATTATTATTAAAGTGAATATCCTTTTCTTTCAACCAATCACTGTATAGGAAAAAAGCTCCTCTGTGATATCCTTGATTAAAAATCATTTTTAGCTTCAATTCAGATTAAATAATGATTAACTTAAAAATGATAAGAAATTACCCGTCTCTTTTTGCTTCCTAAGCTTTCCTTGAAACTATTTGGGTGAATGCTTTTGATCCACACCAATTAGAATAAAGACTTAGTGTCAGGGGTTGAGTGGCCACCGGGAGTGCTGGGACTATTCCCGGTGGGCCGCTGGATTCAAGAAACATAAACGGCCGTTTAGTACAATATTTTTTTCCTATTTCATCGAGGCAATCATATCAGATTCTTATACTTCATCCAATATCTGTTGAAGTCAAATATGTTTCTCCCTATTGAGGTTCTATTTATTTAAGTAATTTAAAGATTGTTGTTTTATATAAGTTTTAACTTAGGATTTGTCTATTTTTTATACGACTAATTGACTCAAATATTGGAGGTTTATTACTTTTTTAACATAATATTGTCAATGGTGAATGATGTATACATTATAGGTGATGTGTATGGATAACAAGAAAAATATCCTTTAAGGGGAAGACAGTTTTTTTGCTTTATATAGCTTAATAGTAAAAAAATTCATCATGAACTTGTGGCCCCTGTAATGTTTGTTTTTTTTACTTTTTAAAAACATTTAATTGGTCGTATGTGTAAAAGGATAGGTCAGCTTTTAAAAAAGGAAACGTTATTTGTTAAATTTATTAGACTTTGATTATTATCATTATTATATATATACCTTCTAAATGAACTTAAATTGCTAAATCAGATATTATTTTAATACCTTTTCATCTGTGATGTTAATTGTTTAATTTTTCTCGCATTACCTTTGCTTTTATTTACATTTTATATATTTCAAGAGTACATTATAAAAAATTTGGTTTATGTATATAAATATATATATGGATAAAATTAGTTGTATAAAACATAAATATCTTCCAAGAAAAGACTATGAGCTTTGGACTCCAAAACAAGCCTCCGAATCATCCTGCTTGTCCCAAACTGCATACCAGATAGATGGAGTTGTAATTACTTGTAATTTGGTTGAAAAATGGTCCTGAATGTGCCACATAGAAAGATTATTAATTACATAATATACTTGTAATTATTTTGCTCATTGGAAGATATATTTTTGTTTCTATTCAAAATCATTTTTTATTATACTGATTTAAAATATACTGTAAACTTCAAACAATAGCAAAAAATCCAATCTAATCTGAACAGTTTTGTAAGATCATCAATGTAGAATATAGTTCAAATTACTTCACAAATATATAACCAATTTCCAAAAAGGGTTCATTGCCCATTTTTTAAATAGTTTTAACTCCAATGGAATCATATTCTCAATCTCTCACCCTTTATTCCTTCATTTTTACATATATCGTTTTGATAGCCTCGTTCTAAGCTTATTCCTTACTATCCTTTTTATCAGGTGAACTCTAATGGAATATATTAAAATATTCAAGTCCTTCACCTTCCGAATTATGCAGCATATGTGCATAGCACCAAACATGTATTTGGTTGGGGGTTTCTTCTTAGAGCAGGGCAGAGAAGCCTTTTTAGGTGCCCTTCATGTTGGCCGCTCCGTCATTGGCACATCCTACACAACAAGACGCATCCAGGTTGAGGGCTGCAAGTGAGTCTTTTCTACTAGTTTGCAGACACCATTGGTTCCATATATAATGTACTTGAAAACAGAGTTGTAGAGTCAGACTCGCTAATTTTTGAATAACTAGTGAGTCTAGGATCAACAAAATACTTTTTCAACCCTTAGATTCATACCATGCACATTGTATATAAGTTAGTTGGTTCTCATGTAACTTGTATAAATTGAAGTATAGATAGGTATTTAGCCCATTTGAGATAACGTTGTTATGCTTTATAAAAATTGACGTCACTGGGTGATATCTTCCTTTTTCTATTTAAATTTTGTGCTTAGACTTTTGCTGCACAAGGGATAACAGTAATTATATCATTTTTCTTCTTGCATCATCAACTTTAAGCTTATATATTTCGTCATAAATATACTTAAGATGGTCCTCATAAGTGGTTGTTCGATTTGTTTTCTTTTCACATTTTATAGAGTTAAATGTACATCCGGTTATTTAACTAGGTCGTTTGCTTATTCCCAATATTGATTTATATTGAAATAGCAATACATTTAGAAGAAAAAAAGTTACTCACTTCTGTTGTTCAATGAAACAGAGGAATGTTGAAAGAATTCCTTTTCATCATACAATCTGTTTTATATACAGCATTGCCATAGAATTTGTCATCATCTTAGTCACGTCAATCAAGAAAGGGGAAAGCAGAGGATTTTTACAAAGTTGATGCAAGTAATGGTGGAAAACTATGCAAGCAATGATGGGAAGAAAAAATATAAACATATTTAAAATGTCTTCTGTCTAACACACTCAAACTCCTATCTTTGCGTTGTCATATTAAATGCAGCCCATGTATATAAATGGTTATGTAGTATACTTTTTGTAATAAATATATATATATATATATGAATGCAGGTCCAATTAGTAGGGCTTATATAATAAACAACATGTTTTAAATTGGTGTCGTGGAGTTGTCCACCTCATAATCAATAAAGCTTTGCCCCTAAAATGAATATCTCTTATTATTCAATATCAATTGATCAAAAATAAAGATCTTGCTGGACTCAACTTCACGTTTTGCTACCAATTATAGTAAGGCTATGAATGTTTAAATATGTAATTTTAAGTGCTCGCTTTAATCTCTTACTACAAAGGTTAGCTTACATGGTTTCATTAATAACATTTTACATCTCTTAACTACAACAGAACTTATGTAAGTATATTGCATTAAAGAGCCATATCAATTAACTGAAAATGTGGCCCTGGCCTGAAATCAATTCTGACCAGATCATGAACCTGAATCAAGGAAACTGTTTGAGTATGTCGAGGCAGATGTCTGCGGAATTTTAAATAGAGAAACGTCCATATCGGCTAAATAGCTATATTACAAACAAGGAAACTTGCTGTAGAAGTTGGACACAAAAAATTTGAAGATGCTGAGGAAGGGATCTGTAAGTTTTCTGATGATATCAGTGAGTTTAAAATTGATAGCGTCCTTTAAAAATCCAGTCTTACGAGTATTGAGACATCCTCAAGATGTACTTTTGGAGATCAAAAAGAATCAGCACCATTGTTTGGTTTTATCAGAAATACTAAACCATTACTAAAATAACAATATTGCCTCTTTATGATAAAAAATGTGTAATCCTACTGTTGCAAAAATGTTCAAAAGAAAATTTAGACTTAAACAATTATTATCCAATCACATTTTTCAACGTGTTTGATTCATTGAATTCACATTTTTCAAAAAGTACCAAATTATCACATTTATTCTGCTCTATGCCAACATAATTCAATGACGGCTGGATCCTTTCTAAGTGTTGTCGTTAATCATATTATAATCATTATTATTATTATCTCGAAGACCCATGAAAAAGAGCATAAATGAAATAGTTTCTAGATAAGTGTTTTTATGTTCATGTGTGCGCGCGTGCGCTAATTAAATTCAATAACAGATATTTCAATAAGCATTCGATTCTCTATATATTTATATTTCCTAGGTATTTAAAGAAAATAAATTAACAATTTACCACTTCATTCTACCGATGGAAGGGCTCTTTTTCCTTATGAAGCGCTTTTTTACTCATACCTCATCTGAACTCAAACAAAACATCTTGTTTTTGATCTTCAATACCTTGATCCTCTAATACAAACTTGACTATAAACAGGTGGAACTATTATTCAATTGGGTTATTGATATGACTAAAGAGTGCAGTGATGTCACAAAGGAATTGTAAAATAATTATACTCGTATAATGAAATCCATCGTGGAGTCGACATATGCGAGGATCGATAAGGCACTAATCAAAGTACATCCATAATTTGGAGCAAATTGCAGATGACTCATGAAGTGCCTTGTTATTAGGAATAAGCTTGCCTCCATTCCGTAACAAAAGTATGAGATTCATGACGAATCACAGTCAAATGCATGGATTTCAAGGGGTTTGCTCTTAATACATTCATCCGGGAAGCATACATAAGCAAACTGAATTCGACTCAATATACTTATTATTTTTTCTCCAATCCTTCATGATAGGATTTAGTTACTTATTATATAAATAAGCTAAATCCTTCCCTACTGACGTCAGTACACTTTAAGTTTGTGGTATTTTTGCTTTATATTTACAACTGTACATGGTTGACATGCTCTAATACTGAGAAAATGGTGGCAATATAGGTTTAAAACTGATTAGAAATTTAGAATACAATGTATGTTTATTACATATTTTCACGGTTAGTGTGACGACATAAATCGTTCTAATATTTTGACTTCATTAAAAATATATTATAATTCTAGTCTTCCCGCTTGCTGATGGTTTTAAATGACGTCGCACCGAAACGTAAGCTCTCTTATCAATATGGACAATGGGCATACCTTGTATTTCAATATATCTTGTGTCTTAAAACAACTTGCCTCGCCAATAAGAATATGTGAATCATTTAGAATGCACATTACTATAGCCAAAAGTTAATACTGAATATAGCTGGTATTAATCCGTTGATATTGTTAGCGATATTTTAATAGCAAGAGTTACTTATTTGGTGGACAATGTTATACTCAGGTTTTATTTGAAATGTAAATAAATATTTTGCCTTAAGATAAATTATAGTTGCTATGTTAGTCTTTGGCGCCGCAACGGTCGGACTCTAAACTTAGTCAGGATTGTTAAAGAAACAAAGCCTTTAACCAGGTGACTATATACAGGGGTTACTATAAATGGAAAATGCAAAAAAATGGATTTAGTTCAATGACGTCATTAGAGAAATTATTAGTTCCTTATAAACTTCGTATAACTCAGGCCCGTACGAGCGGTGCGGTGGGTATGGCTTGCACCGCGCTACTTTTCACGTTTCCAGGTTATATTTAAATAGTAGGCATATCATTTTCTCAAATATCATTTAATTCAAAGAATTAAATAACTTCTCTTTCTTACAATTTACACTCTGACTGCCCCATGTTGCAACATTGGAAGCAGTAAAATGGGCCTAATTGTAGACTAAAAAGGGTACCACCACATCACACTATTATAACAAAAAAATAAATTACGAATATTGAAAGGATGGAAATACTTTTGTTGCGTTTTGGAATCTAGGGCCAACAGATACCCCACACCACCAGAAAATAAGGTGGGTATTTATTATTTTCGCTTCAAGACTCGGAAGAGCGGCGCAACAATAATTATGTTTTTTATAAAAAACATGTTCGCTTTTTATTTTAAAATCACACTGCCTTTGTATATTGATTCAACATTTGGGGGGGGGGGGGGACTTTAAACTGTTGCCCTACAATTATTTAAACAAAATACTCCGCACTTACGTTATCTTTCATATTTTTATTGAAACAAAAACAAAGAACAACGTCTTCTTATTGACTATCCACTTATTTGATGTAGGAGCCCTCCGACACAAGCACTAGCTCCTCCCGTGACTTGAAGCAGCTGCAGGCCATCTTCACTATCTCCTTCTGATGATGGACTGCTTCATGATGGATAATAATAAATACCCACTTTATTTTCTGCCGCATTAGTATGATACACTTCCTACAAACCTTTAAGTAATATTTCTTGGAATTTGAAGAGTTTTAAAAAATTGTCCGGAATGAATTTGACATGATGAATTCGTCACAACATACTTAATTCTTTATCTCCAACTCTTACACTATATATATATATATATTACTAATTACTGTATTGACGTAATACTTGAAAATTCCTGGATTTTCTATCAAAATAGAAATCCTGATAAATTAAATTTCTTCATACATTCAAAATTCATACATCTTTATATGTCGAAGCAGTAACTATTTCTAGGAAATCTCTTGCTTTTCAAGGATGCATCACATCTCTATATCCTTAATAAATAATGCATATGAATACACTTTAACATTAAAGTAACAAATAATTATGATACTAATGATACAGGCATTAATATGCAACACTAAAAACTTAATCTGTTCAAATACGGAATAAACATGATGACAATCCAATTATTTGTCTGTCTCTGTTGATTGTCAAAACTTGAGTTTGTAGCTGTGAGCACCACACACACATTGCACATATATATGTATATATTGATGCATGGATAAAAATATTTACGGAGTCTTTTCTTGAGATATGATAGTACGAAACACAAAAAGTTAATGTAATGATGAAAGACAGAGAAAAAATATTGCATGAATTTATCATTAGGAATAACAAAAAGAAAGTTCTACAAAACTCACCCATAAATATAACTCATTTAGTGCGTAACAACCTTTTCTATTTTTATACATCTAGTAGTCAGAATAATAATATTTTAGTCGTTAGGTATGATGCGACAAAATAAACATACATATTTTCCCTTGTTAAGGGCAGGGCCTTATAAGTAGAGTTACGTCGTATGAACTGTCTGTGTAGCAGCTGACTCTCAACAGCCGACTCAAGTCAGGCTCAAAACATTTATAATTTAACGAGAGAGTTGTTAATAAACATTCTTTTGAGATAGTTTATGAGAAGTATAAAAATGATATAAACTTTAAAGATATATTAAAAACAAAACTATGCCTGCTTATAGTGCTGTGGATTGTACAAATCATTTAGGAGTCTCTCTTTTTACTTCCCATGGAACAATCCCCCAATAAATGAAAGGTTTTATAGACAATGTTTTGTTATAGATTCTGATATATTTATCTTAATAATAACACAGGAACGATAATCATTATTTTCATTATGTGTGCTGTTTTGTGCCCAAATGCTATTTCACCAGGTGACATGACGCTCCAATCTATTGTCGTAACTATTCTTATAGGACTCTGGTCAAGAGCAGTTCCTTTATTCGCTTAATATTAATAAGTAGTATTAGAGGAGTCCTTCAAAGGACTCGACAATGTCCATTGTTCGAGCCCTGTGAGAAGAGATAGTTTTTGTTCTTTAGGATGTTACAATTCTCTCTGAATTGATGTTCACGTCTCAAGAATCGCGAGTGACGTGATTTTTTATTGCATAATGTCAACTGTCTTTTTTAAATGAGTCACACAACTTCTTTTCAAACATTCTTGTAATAGATAGTGTACTTGTTTGTTATGCATACTTATCATACTAACAGGAGTGGGATAATGATTTTGTCGGAGATAAAAAAAAAGTTAAATACACAACAATGGTACAAAATTATAAACCTCATTTGTCCCTAAGGTGATCCAGAAAGCCAAAAAATGCAAGGATTGGCCAAACCTTGATCTATGGATAATTTAAAGTACCGAAGCAACATAATCGTAACATGGTGCTCAATAACGTAGTCTAAGTTTCATATTCCTGCATAATATTAAACTGAGAGACGCGAAAACAAAAAACTAAGGAGAAAATGATATTACATATATTTTCATAAGTAGTGCAATGACGTACTAGAAAGTCTTAAAAGTGAGAGTCAAGGATGCACAAGAAAAAATAGCCTACGGTCAGGGCGCAAGAAGTGGATGAGCTCCTCCACTTTTATTCTTTCTATCACAATATTTTAAAGCATACGTTAGATAGAATACAGAAAAGGGCAATAAAGAGAAATTTAACAGCCTCAATTGTGTATTCCACTAACGTCTTGCCTGTTACTGCCTATCCAGACTATAAAATCTTCGAGGATCCTCGGTCACTCCGGTCATGATAATTATATTAACTTCCAATTAACAGAAGAAATATCACCCCTCCTTCTCTCTCTCTCTTTTCCAGAATGAGTCGGGTGCGTCTGATTCCAATACAAAAATAAAAAGAATTTGTTCTTTAAATCATATGTTCCGTTTCCCTATCCTTTGTTTTTCAAATCAAAAATACACATATTTCTCTTAGACTACGAATACAAGATCTTTCTTTTTGCCATAATTTGTTGCACCATTTTGAAGTCATTATTTATAAATCATGATTCCTTAGGCAGAACATATATTATATTTTTTCCTCAAAAGGGAGCTTAAGGCCCAAGCAAAGAGGATTTGGTTGTATACCCAAGTTTAGTAGCCATTTTCACACTTTAATGAAGTGTAATTATTTTATATAGATTTTTTAATGGCTCCTGAAGTCAAACTGAATATGTACATTATTTATAATCCTGGCGTGCATGCTTAGGTATAAATAATTTGATTGATTAAGACTTCATTAATAAGAGAAAGTTTTGGTTATCCGTACCATATCCATATATATTAACAAATGGTATTTTATAAATGCTGGATATTATACTTCATTCGTTAATTAACAAATAGTCTTAGATTTGATTAGAAACTAACAAGATAGGAAAAAAATATTCTATTTAATGAAGTGTTTTGATATACTTATATGTTAAAGATATTTTTGCCTATTTGATTGGACGCAGGTTCGACTCCCGAGATCAATATTGATCAACCTTTTAACTTATTATAAAGATACTAGGTTCGACGGACAAATTTTAAGCAATAATGTTTATTCATAGCGTCAAGGACACTGCAAACTGCATCGAACCAAATAGGCAAAAAAATCAGATACCCTCAAAATCAGGTGTTTGGCATACTTAACAAAAAAATATTGATAATCGAATCCGGAAATAAAAAGTAGCAAAAGATTGTGAAAGCAAGTCTTATAAGACATAGCTACTTATTTGTTCTAAAAAATAGCTGACCTTGCAAGGAACACTACTGCAGCATTAAATTATTCTAACAAGAATGCATGACAGGGGCATAAAAGACATAATATTTGATTTACCTTGTTAAATAAATAAAAATAGTCTTAATAAGGGGAATAACATTCGACTTATTGACAAAAAGCTAATGTAATACATTGTAGGCAATGTGAATATAACAAATTTTGAAAAAAGGATCTTTAATTATTTGTTATATATATATTAGGGTTGTTCTTATTTTTCAAATGTTTGAAATGTTAGCAACATTGTGTATTTTCTGTTTCTTGGTGATAAAAGAAGACGATATACAAAGTTTGAACAAAATTGGTCAACATTACGAGGTCGCGCAACGAGGTCAAAGTTTTAAAAATTTAGTAGAAATATAGTTTTCGCAAATTTCTTCAAAATAGTGGACGTTACAGACTTCTATAATAATTATTAATTTAAAGGAAATCTAATTTACTACCAGACGCATGTTTGATGTTTTTTAATAAAACAAAGATTTCAGTAAAAACAAAGCAAAAAGGGAGTGTGTATTGTTAGCTTATTTCATAGCTTTTTTGTATCAATTAACTTCACTCGCCTGTAGAAGATGACTTGTTCGCTTCAGAGTAAAATAGTACTTTTAAGTTTAGTAAAACTTTAGATGATAAATCCAAAAATGACCTTGGTTGCATTTTATCAATTCAGAATTCAGTACAATCTGAGTTTACATCATATGATTCAGAGCCTGTAATTGACCTATAAGAAATCGATTATAAAAAAATTAATAATAATGTGTTTCTTAGATTTGCGTCAAGGTATCCTCTCAAAATTTTACTTTGTCTCTGACGCATTTATAATCCATTATATGCGTCATTTTGTACGCGAGATAGGCTTTTTTAATGTACATATAACTCTCTACTTATTAAATTGACATGATTTAGTATACCAAAATATTAAAGCTGGTTAACCAAGCTTTCATTTGATATGTTTGGTGTTCTCAAAATCGCTATATTTTAAGAGATATAAGCAAATACATTTTTGGACGTACTCTCCCCAAAAATTGATCTTCTGATATGATAATATACAATTACCATTTGGTAACTGCTGTTAGTCTTACCTGGATAGAAAGAAAAAAGAAGGGAGAGAAGTGAGGCAAAATACTCTCTCCCTTCTCTTATATATATATATATATATATATATATATATATATATATATATATATATATATATATATATGTGTGTGTGTGTGTGTGTGTATGAATCACTATTGCTAAAAAAATAATATTAGTTGTTGCTAGTTCAGTTAACATAACTTATTTTCATTATTTGTACGTATTACAGCAAGAGTAAAGATTAAGTATCGTCAAAGAAATAAAACAAAATAATACATATTAATTCACTGAGCATTATAATCTGCTTCTTATAAATAATAATAATAGGTGATATTGACGAGGAGTACATTCAAAGGATTCGTAAACGGAATTGATCGAAGCCCATGAGATTGGACACTTGGTGTTATGTTCTTAAGGACGAAATTTGTAGCTCTGAGCTGATGCTGATACCCTAACAGTTAAATAACAGCCTTATTTCATAGCGGCAAATGTTTTTTAAATCATTGCCATTCCTTCTCTTCAACCAATCGTGTTCTAAAAAAATGTGTCATATACCTAATTCTAAGGCGTTTTAGCCTCAATTTTGAGAAATAATACAAAGCTTACAAATGTTTTTATGATAATAAAGAATGTGTAATATTACTTCAGGTATCTTTTCACTTTTTAACCTCCCCTTGAAGCTATTTGGGTGGGCTCCATTGGAGTACAATTATTTTATTTCTGTATAAGGAAACAACAAAATTGCCCTTTTCTCTCTTTCTCTCAAAACAAGTAATTAACACCTCATTTACAGAAATGCCTTAAGCTAAGAAATATGTTTCCCATTCCTAGGAAAATTGATTAAACTTTGCATAAAAATGTTGCTGCCTATGGAGCTTAACCTGCTGCATGCCTTGTGAAGTTATTATTGTATGTAATAATTTATACGGTCAAATACCATGCCTTTTCAATCATGTGTTTTAGTGGGTATCATAGGAATCAAATTTGAATATATTAAACGTGTTTGCAAGGCAAAAGTTGCGTCTTGAGAAAGAAAAATGGTCGTAAATAAAGGGATACTATTTCGGGCTTTTAATTGGTTTTTATTCGTTGAAAGAAAATATGATATAAAATATGATATAATAACATAAAAGCAGTCAGCATAATAAAATAAAGTATCAATTAAATCGTTTCTTTTGTGTTACAAGCATCAATTTAGAGATACTATCATTAAGTATACATATCGTCACTTCTCATGGGACTACATCCATGATTTCCTTGTCCAATCCTTTGAATGGGCTCCTCCCATATTAATCATTCTTATAAAATAGTATTCATGTTGTTTCATCATGGCAGAAGATGAATGACTTTGTGACGTATTTAAAGAGAGAAAATTTGCCGTGTGAAAAAACATGTTTATTGTTGAGTTCGCGAGAAGTACCTTTTTGCTATCCCGAGCCATTGTATTCACAGAGGAAGCTTTTTCTTGAAAAGTGGTTGATGTGTAAAACATTGAGTTCACTTACTGAATCAAAAATGGACGTAAGATTTTTAGTATAAAATTTAAGGTTCTTATGTTATATATTTTTATTTTTTTATTGCTTAATAGCAAACAAAAATAGCTTCATAACGAAACCTTGACTCGCAAGATGGGAGGGGGTTTACTCCCAACAAATAGTGTATTCCACATAATTTCCTTTTTCAAAGCGTAACTTTTATCAGTTTTACACGTTCGATAACTTAAACTTTGTATCCTATGATACCCACTAATGCGTATGTGTATATAACAGAGGGTCTGCAAGAGTTTAGGAGACCCTTTAAAAATCACACCGGAACTTGAAATATTCATGAAAAATATATATTCTTTTCTTTTGATTTAAAAGACTTAGCACAACAAATTAAAAGAAGCAGTAGGCTGCACTTTGCTATCAGGATTAGCTGTCATATTGTATAATTTTCGAGAGTAGAACTAGACACCGGCTGACATCAAGGAGTATATAGAAGACTATTATTTTTATTAAAGATTCTCAATCATAATTTTTTGGATGTTGTTTATAATAAATACTCTTTGGCGTGGCAATGAAAACTCTCTTAAAATAACATAAAAAAGGTGAATAAACAATAGTTTATATAATTCGTATTTGTTTACAACAATAAAGGTACCATAAGAAATCTTTAACTTATATAAAATAAATATCACTGGAGAATTATAGAAACATTTTTGTATATATAAATAAGCATTAATGCTTATAATTATGGTCCAGAAAGCAAATAATTTTACAAATAATTCTATATAATTGTGGGTAAAAATGTCAATGCATTTTGTTACTAATCTGATGGCAGTCATATGCGTGATTGAACTTGTTGTGAATATAGGGTCCTTTCCAGCAGATGATGACGGGACTTTTATGTCGATATCTAAGTATCGTGCAGCGACACCCATCCTTAACGCTCTTAAGTCTTCAACGAAAGAGTTTGCGATCAGTTTATGAGCAATTAAAACTTTTACATTAAGAAGAGTATGTTCAATTTATTAACTATCCAAACCAGGATTTTTTATGTGTACTATTCAATTCATATATTTCTGAACATTTCCGAGTCCCTTTGAAGTAAGACAATGCAAAGCCTTTCTGGTCCTTCCTCACACACACACACACAGAGGAGAAAAAGAGAAAGGCGGCCCTGCATAATTACTAGATAGGCTTCAATAGAAGAACAAAAAACACGAGCCTAATCAACTGCATGTTGTTTATCTCTCCCTAAATATGATAAAGATATTTATGTGTTTATGTCTCTGTGCATAGACTCTAATTAGTTTTGACATGTTAATGCCTTCTTCCCACTCTGACGATTAAGAAGAAGAAGTAGAAAATGAAGGGAGGGAAGAAGGCGTCTCATCACTACTTTCATGGCCTTGGCTTTCACTTCATAGTACTCCCAAAGGGTGTTGTCCCTTTTTCTTTTTTCTCTTGAACAACAACATATCTTGTATGATTGATATTACTTAGGGATAGGAAAAAAGGTTGTTCTCGCAAACTCACAAATAAAAATGATTTTTTTTTCATTTGATAAGAATGTTCTCTGTATTTTTCTAGGTATAACTATATTTATTTTATAATAATATGGAATATTGGAGTAGTCCATTTAAATGATATTCAAATAACATGGAGCCATGAGAAGAAAACAGTTTTTGTTCTTAAGGATGCTATTATTCCCTCCATTTTTTTTCAACCAAAGCCGTGGTTTTCTTATCCCTAATTTTACACTTCATAATCCTAAATGTACCTAGTACACACTTTAAAAAGGAAAAAGTCGCGTCGTATTTCCTTGCCTTCAACAGAACCATATGTAGTTATACATAGTAGAAATAGTAAATACATATATATATTTAAGGCAATGAAATTGCGACTATCATAAAGCAGGGAAGGAAGGAAGGAAAAAAGGATCAATACTTAAAAGGATTTTTTTCTCTTACTCTCTCTCTCTCTCAATCCTTGTATGTCTCTCGCAACCTCTCCTATGTTTAATAGGTGTGGTAGTATTTACTTAAAGCCTCTTACAAAGGGAATATGATTTATATACATAAAGATATAAATATATGGGTAAAGTGTTTATATAAAGGAAAATACTGAAGGCGGGATAAATAAATAGGGATGAAAGACGGAACTGTAAACCAACAAAAGCCTTTCAGTTATTGGAGGTAACGTTTGTGTAAAAAGTTGTCACCCTTATAAAAATATTTTTGTTACTTTGTACATAATTTACCATAAGAAGTGATATATAGGTACATACATGAATATTATACATTATCGACTGCATAAAGTATTTGTTCAACTGAATAAATATTTTTTTCTTATAATATTTGTCATTTGCATTGCAAATCAAGTGGAATATAAAAAAGTTATATAAGCTATTAAAGACTATGTTTACGGACGTAACAGGACAACCACCCCCGGACATTTACCCCTCGTTACTAATATGTCTTATCTCTTAAAGTCCACTTATGAAGTTAACTATGTTTTCTTTATGACAAAATTACATTAATGTTTAAAACCTATGTTCCTAATATCGATCATATGTTTTAAATGACCGATATTAGGATCATAGGTTTCAAACACTATGCAAAAGAAAACATAATTAACTTCATAAGTGGACTTTAAGGGATAAGAAATATTAGTAATGGGGGTAAATGGCATGGGGTTGTAAATGACCAAAGGGTGATTGTCTGGGGGTGGTAGTCCTCAACTCGTTTACGGAGAACCCCCTCAATAAATGAAAGGTTTTGTTGAGCATCAGTTTGTCATTGATCCCCATATATTTCTCCCGGACAAAAACAGTCCCCCAACTTTATTATAAGTAGGAATGTGGATTTGGTTGCATTTCATTTAATATTTCATCCCTTTGCAAAATGAAGATGGGAAAAAGAAAAAACCTTTTGATATTCTTGCAACTCTACAGTCGATATTCCACTCAACCTCGATAGAGAAACACAAACATCGAAGGGTAAAAGCCAAAGTCTGTATAATAAGGTCTGGGCAATACAAAAACAAAATCGTAATCCTAGCAGTATTACTACTCAATGACGTCACTGGAGAACGAATATATATATATATATATATATATATATATATATATATATATATATACGCACACACACATACATAAATATATATTTATAGATAGATAGAGATCTTGATTGATATATATATATAGATAGATAGATAGATATAATCGTTCTCCAGTGACGTCATTGAATAGTCACACTGCTACATGTTTGTTTTTGTATTGCCCAGACTTTATTATACAAACCTTGGTTAGAGCATGTCCGAATTTGCAACCGATCTTGGCGTTAGGATTTTAATGTCTCAAAGCGGTGTGTAATGTCCGAAAGAAAATAATAGGACCATATAGTTGAATTGAAAATTGTGGAGACGCTAAAAATCAACCAAATCCACTTCTCTAATCGTAATAAGTCAAAATTATTGACATAAAGACTTTATTTATTTCCTGATACTGCTAAGAAATCCAAATATGGACAATATTAATATTTTTGGATAATCAATAATACAATGTTTCGTATCCTTTTGTCATGTTAACAGTATGGAGTGAAGGGATACAAGCATCAGAGAGCAAAAATAGCCATTAAAATACGGGTATGGAACACCGTTTTACCGACCCGAGATAGGAAGAGAAAAAACAGCTGACAATTGTTGTATGGCAATCGATACAGATAGATATTTCCCCCAACAATGGAGAGCCAATAAATACCCCTATATTCAACGCCATCTTGCGTCTCTTCTACACTATATTGTACAAATGTTTTATCGCTTTTGCACTACAAAAAACACACATGGACAATGATTGCTCATAAATACAATATTTGCACATGTAATGAAATGACCTTAGGGGATAGATATTTCTAATATATATATATATATATATATATATATATATATATATATATATATATATATATATATATATATATTTGGTTGACACAAGAAAATCAGTTAACTATTTTCGTTTGCATTTTTAATTATATAAATAAAATAATTTTGATGGGCTTAATTTTATATAAATTTACTGCGGAGTAAGTATTTCCTTGACAAAATACAACCATAGTAAGTAACAAAGTCCTTCATGGAAGATTTATGAGGTTCAATAACCTCAACTATATAAAACTTAACAAATATTTATTTTAAAAAATAACTTTCAACCAGATGCAGATAATTTATTTGCAATAAGAACTGTTATGTGAAAATTATTAATATATGTATATTGCATTGTATAAAACAATGTTGTATACATGCTGCAGTGTGAAGTAATAAAAAGTTTTCTTCATGAAAAGACCCTCTCAAGTGCCATCATAGAGTAATGGCCCTATTTTAAAGTAGTTTTACTGTTGCAATACAAGTAGATATACTTTATATGTTGATATAAATAGATAGCACGTAGAGGGGTTAAAACTGTATAATATCAACAAATAGTATGAATTTTGAGACGTTAATCCACTAAAATATTGAAATGTTAGTATATATATAATCAAATTATTTATCCTGAATTCCCATTATAAAACATATTAATAACAGAAAACGAGACATTTAGCTATTGATAATTTGATCTATAATATGTTTTTGATGAGAGAACTTCCCTTTTTAAGGAATTAAACTTATTTTCATTCATTAAAAAATATAACTCGTAATGATAGCAAACAATGAAACTGATTATCTGTAAAGTAATTTTCTATTTACATCTTATGCGATCTATACTTATAAAAAATCTAGTAATGGATACGAAGGCAAATAAATCGAGAAATCATTCTATGTTTTATAAATAAATTTATTAAAAAGTCATGTATAAGTACATACATAGATAAATTCCTTGTAATTGAATTGTTAATGGAAACCTCCACTGCATTTTAATAAGGTGGATATACCAACAGTTAAAAGCAAAATAAAGTTATGTCGCCCTAATTTAAAAATAACATAACAGTTATATAATAAACATAGCAATTTTGGTGTCTCTTCAGACGACCAAAAGCCACGAATTTTTTTTCAAGTAAATTGTTGACACATGAAACGAAAAGTATTCCAGTCCAATGGTATACACTTGACGATTACCTCTATATTATGGAAGTAAGATTTATAGTTCACGTATTTAATTAAGATTCTTGCTTTGATGAGGGAAGCATCCAAGTTATGAAGTCTCCAATACCTTTCTATAAAGGGTTAGAACAATAAAATTATGAGAGATGGTATTGACAGCTTTGGCAAAGTCAATAGTCATAAAAGATGTGTTAAAATCAAATCCAAACTTGTCGGAAGCACAAAAATTACCCATGGGTTTTATAACATGATTGTGATCAAATCAATAAGAATATTCCTAATTTATTGACGTATTTATTGTTTAGCAATACATAAATAAGTCATGAACCATGCCTCTTGGCATCAAAAGATGCGCATACTTAGAGATAGATAAAAGGTGGTTCGTTTTGAAACGTGATTGGTTGAAGAAGAAAAAAGAGAGGGAGTAATAAAAAAAAAGTTAATATTATGTTACACTGTGTCAATTCACTCGTGGCTGTTGAGAGTCAACATTAACTGAGAGGGACGACTATCATCCTTTAAAATATTTATGGTCGCTTCTTGATGGGCATTCATCCATGACATTGTTTAAACCTTTGAATGGACACCTCCTATTCCACATGTTAATATTAGTTGAATAAAGCAACTTCTCGTCCTCAAGAAAGAAACAATATTTATTTTGTTTCTACATATATGTCGACAAATGGATAATCACTCCGAATTTCGTACGTAGAAAGAGAAATAAACAGTGTAACCAAATGGGGAAAAAAATCATGTTCATTAGTAAACTTCCGAGAATAACCTGTTCCTATCCCTATGCATACATTCTCTTTCTCTTTTTGTAGTAAATTTGCAATATATTTTAATATCGCTATTCCAGATAGCAATAAAATTAGTTTAAAAATTGTAAACATTCGTTTTTTTTGAAAATTATAACTCGAGTATAAGAGCATTAATCGATTAATTATTATGACAATACCTTTTTTATGACAGTTAAACCTTCCTTTATTTTATTTATAGAAATGAAGCCATGGAAATGCTAAAATAAAACAAAAAAGGAATCGCAATGTCTCTTTAGATATAAAAGAAAATCTTCTACAGAGTAAATAATTTATTGTGTAATATAAAATTATATATATATATATATATATATATATTAGGGTTGTTCTTATTTTTCAAATGTTTGAAATGTTAGCCATTGAGTGGATTTTCTGTTTCTTGGTGATAAAAGAAGACGACATACAAAGTTTGAACAAAATCGGTCAACATTACGAGGTCGCGCAAAGAGGTCAAAGTTTTAAAAATTTAGTAAAAATATAGTTTCCCGCCAATTTCTTCAAAATGGTGGACGTTACAGACTTCAATAATAATTATTAATTTAAAGGAAATCTAATTTACTACCAGACGTATGTTTGATGTTTTTTAATAAAACAAAGTTTTCAGTAAAAACAAAGCAAGAAAAGGAGTGAGTATTGTTAGCTTATTTCATAGCTTTTTTGTATCAATTAACTTCACTCGCCTGTAGAAGATGACTTGTTCGCTTCAGAGTAAAATAGTACTTTTAAGTTTAGTAAAACTTTAGATGATAAATCCAAAAATGACCTTGGTTGCATTCTATCAGTTCAGAATTCAGTACAATCTGAGTTTACATCATATGATTCAGAGCCTGTATTGACCTATAAGAAATCGATTATGAAAAAAATAAATAATAATTGTTTCTTAGATTTGCGTCAAGGTATCCTCTCAAAATTTTACTTTGTCTCTGACGCATACATAATCCATTATATGCGTCATTTTGTACGCAAATAGGCTTTTTTAAAGGTACATATAACTCTCTACTTATTAAACTCACATGATTTAGTATACCAAAATATTAAAGCTGGTTAACCAAGCTTTCATTTGATATGTTTGGTGTTCTAAAAATCGCTATACTTTAAGAGATATAAGCAAATACGTACTGTCCCCCAAAAATTGATCTTTTGATATGAGAATATACGATTACCATTTGGTAACGCCAGTTAGTGTTACCTGGATAGAAGAAAAAAAGAAGGGAGAGAAGGGAGGAAAAATACCCCCTCCCTTCTCTTTCTCTTTCTATCCAGGTAACACTAACACATTACCAGATGGTAATCGTATATTCTCATATCAAAAGATCAATTTTTGGGGGAGAGTACGTATTTGCTTATATCTCTTAAAGTATAGCGATTTTTAGAACACCAAACATATCAAATGAAAGCTTGGTTAACCAGCTTTAATATTTTGGTATACTAAATCATGTCAGTTTAATAAGTAGAGAGTTATATGTACATTAAAAAAGCCTATCTCGCGTACAAAATGACGCATATAATGGATTATGTATGCGTCAGAGACAAAGTAAAATTTTGAGAGGATACCTTGACGCAAATCTAAGAAACAATTATTATTTATTTTTTTCATAATCGATTTCTTATAGGTCAATACAGGCTCTGAATCATATGATGTAAACTCAGATTGTACTGAATTCTGAATTGATAGAATGCAACCAAGGTCATTTTTGGATTTATCATCTAAAGTTTTACTAAACTTAAAAGTACTATTTTACTCTGAAGCGAACAAGTCATCTTCTACAGGCGAGTGAAGTTAATTGATACAAAAAAGCTATGAAATAAGCTAACAATACTCACTCCCTTTCTTGCTTTGTTTTTACTGAAAACTTTGTTTTATTAAAAAACATCAAACATACGTCTGGTAGTAAATTAGATTTCCTTTAAATTAATAATTATTATTGAAGTCTGTAACGTCCACCATTTTGAAGAAATTTGCGGAAACTATATTTTTACTAAATTTTTAAAACTTTGACCTCGTTGCGCGACCTCGTAATGTTGACCGATTTTGTTCAAACTTTGTATGTCGTCTTCTTTTATCACCAAGAAACAGAAAATCCACTCAATGGCTAACATTTCAAACATTTGAAAAATAAGAACAACCCTAATATATATATATATATATATTTATACAGAGTGGCTAGGCAAAAATGTCCGGTTGATAAGTTTGTTTCTTGTGCGCAGAGCGTACGTAAAAATTCAAAACAAGTAAATCAGCTACGCTTTTGAAACAAATAGCTACAATTTATAACTATAAAAAATATCTCTCAGACCAGAAATGAGTGTTCAGCAAGCGAAAAGACAACGGATTCACGATTTGCTTGACGCGCAAATAAATCAAGTCGATATTGCCCGGATCGTTGGCGTTGATAGTACTGTCCGTCGTATCCAGCAAGCCAAAAATGATGGTAAAGGCTTCAACAGAGCTCCTGGATCTGGTGGCCATAACAAAAAGCGGACAGACGACTTTCTCAATGAAGTTAAGGCCAAAGTTGAATCGGACCCCACCATCAGCCTAAACCGTCTCTCAAAAGAGTTCAACGTGTCCAGGCGCACAATCCAGCTGGCTGCCAAGGAAGATTTGGGCTTGCAATCATTCGTTCGGACCCACAGACAGCTATTGACAGCAGCAGCGATGGAGAAGAGGCTCGATAGGTGCAAGATCATCCTAAATTGGTTGAAAAAGAAGCCGTGTCTCATCAAAATATTTTCAGACGAAAAGATCTTCACGGTGGACCAAGTTTACAATCGCAGAAATGATCGATGGCTTGCTAAGCAACGTGAGGATGTCCAAGGAGTCTTCAGGACCAAGAATCCCCAGCAAGTGATGGTCCTTGGTGTATTCAGGTCCGACGGAAAGAAGATGCCTCCATTCTTCTTTCGGCCGGACGAGAAGATCGACACCGAGGCCTACTACAAAGTCCTGAGGTATACTGTTCTGCCATGGTTTAAAAAAAACTACCCCACCGGAAACTATGTGTGGCAGCAGGATGGTGCACCATCTCATATGGCGGCTAAGAACCAAAAGTTCTGCAAGGACAATATGGCCCATTTCTGGCCGAAGAACTTCTGGCCACCGTCATCCCCGGATCTAAATCCGCTGGATTTTTTCTGGTGGGGCGCAATTGAGAGCAAGACCAACCGGACCCCTCACCTCAATCTTGACTCTCTGAAGGCCACCATCATCAAGGAGTGGGACAACTACCCTGAGAAGCACATTATAAATGCCTGCAAACGCTTCCGGCCCCGCCTCGAAGCCGTCGTGAAGGCCAATGGAGGCCATATTGAATAATTTAGATCCTTTTATATACTACTTAAAGCCAAATAAATTTCAGTTCCATAGAAGCAACCAATTAAAAGTTAATTAAGTTCACAAAATCAAAATATCAAACCGGACATTTTTGCCTAGCCACTCTATATATATATATATATATATATATATATATATATATATATATATATATATATATATCTATATATATATATTTATTTATATATATATATATATATATATATATATATATATATATATATATATATATATATTATATATATATCATGGGTATGAAGGTATGGTTTTTTAGATCAAAGGATATTTTCCTTTTTACTTGATTGCTGATGGCAAAGGGATAAAGGCTTTACTATTATACAGTTATTTCCATGTTATTAGTTCGTATATAATAAAATAAAGCAACAAAACTATTATGCTTTTTAGAATATAGGAATAAAAATCAATAATTCGAAAAAAATAATCCATTACAGTGAATATTTACTTTACTGCAAAAAAAACTATGAATACCTTGTTATCGGTTGTAAACAGTTACATTAAATGTATCACATGGAGATTGTATCTCATCATTTTAGTCATCAGATTCCGAAGGTTATTATAGTTTTTGAGGATTTAAACACAACGACAATGAATTAACATATATATTCATCAGCCACTTTGACATATGGATTGTTTAAAACCAGGCGTCATGGGCTCACAGTTCATTCATGTCATAATTGTGGTAACTGTATATATACATAGGTATATATTAGGGTTGTTCTTATTTTCAAATGTTTGAAATGTTAGCCATTGAGCATTTTTGTTTCTTGGTGATAAAAGAAGACGACATACAAAGTTTAAACAAAATCGGTCAACATTACGAGGTCGCGCAACGAGGTCAAAGTTTTAAAAATTTAGTAAAAATATAGTTTTCCGCAATTTCTTCAAAATGGTGGACGTTACAGACTTCAATAATTATATTAATTTAAAGGAAATCTAATTTACTACCAGACGTATGTTTGATGTTTTAATAAAACAAAGTTTTCAGTAAAAACAAGCAAGAAAGGGAGTGAGTATTGTTAGCTTATTTCATAGCTTTTTGTATCAATAACTTCACTCGCCTGTAGAAGATGACTTGTTCGCTTCAGAGTAAAATAGTACTTTAAGTTAGTAAAACTTTAGATGATAAATCCAAAAATGACCTTGGTTGCATTCTATCAGTTCAGAATTCAGTACAATCTGAGTTTACATCATATGATTCAGAGCCTGTATTGACCTATAAGAAATCGATTATGAAAAAAATAAATATAATTGTTTCTTAGATTTGCGTCAAGGTATCCTCTCAAAATTTTACTTTGTCTCTGACGCATACATAATCCATTATATGCGTCATTTTGTACGCAAAATAGGCTTTTTTATGTACATATAACTCTCTAATTATAAACTCACATGATTTAGTATACCAAAATATTAAAGCTGGTAACCAAGCTTTCATTGATATGTTTGGTGTTCTAAAAATCGCTATACTTTAAGAGATATAAGCAAATACGTACTGTCCCCAAAAAATGTCTTTTGATATGAGAATATACGATTACCATCTGGTAATAGTGTTAGTGTTACCTGGATAGAAAGAGAAAGAGAAGGGAGGGGGTATTTTTCCTCCCTTCTCTCCCTTCTTTTTTTCTTGCTATCCAGGCAACACTAACTGGCGTTACCAAATGGTAATCGTATATTCTCATATCAAAAGATCAATTTTTGGGGGACAGTACGTATTTGCTTATATCTATAAAGTATGGCGATTTTAGAACACCAAACATATCAAATGAAAGCTGGTTAACCAGCTTTAATATTTGGTATACTAAATCATGTGAGTTTAATAAGTAGAGAGTTATATGTACCTTAAAAAAGCCTATTTGCGTACAAAATGACGCATATAATGGATTATGTATGCGTCAGAGACAAAGTAAAATTTTGAGAGGATACCTTGACGCACATCTAAGAAACCATTATGATTTATTTTTTTCATAATCGATTTCTTACAGGTCAATACAGGCTCTGAATCATATGATGTATTGTACGAATTCTGAATTGATAGAATGCAACCAAGGTCATTTTTGAATTTATCATCTAAAGTTTTACTAAACTTAAAAGTATTATTTTACTCTGAAGCGAACAAGTCATCTTCTACAGGCGAGTGAAGTTAATTGATACAAAAAAAGCTATGAAATAAGCTAACAATACTCACTCCCTTCTTGCTTGTTTTTACTGAAAACTTGTTTTATAAAAAACATCAAACATACGTCTGGTAGTAAATTAGATTTCCTTTAAATTAATAATAATTATTGAAGTCTGTAACGTCCACCATTTTGAAGAAATTTGCGGAAAAACTATATTTTTACTAAATTTTTAAAACTTGACCTCGTTGCGCGACCTCGTAATGTTGACCGATTTTGTTTAAACTTTGTATGTCGTCTTCTTTTATCACCAAGAAACAGAAAATGCTCAAAGTCGCTAACATTTCAAACATTTGAAAAATAAGAACAACCCTAGTATAGATATATATATATATATATTATATATATAATATAGGTTATATATATAATATATATATAATATTATATATTATAATATAATATAATAATATATACTCATAGAGAATATAGAGTGTCGAAACAAGGTATGGGTAGAATTGAATATACGAGTATTGTTAATGACAAATGAGAGTCAACAAATACCCCAATATTCAGATCTAACATCCGATACTTCAGCACTCTATATGCTAAATGTGCATACCTATATTTTTGGGCACTTTGACACGTTACAGTTGAGGTTGCGTTATTGATTATACAAATCTCGTATAAAGCAGTAGAACATGGTACTTAGTATGAAATATAAAACGTAAGAAGGGGGGGAAAAGACAAGGAGAAAGATAGAAAAAGGGATATTCAGGATTAAATATTGTTTAAATGTCGTTTTCTTTAGAAATCACGTACCGTTTTATCCCTATTTACACTACAATCTATTAAAACAACTTAAATAAATTAACGTTCTTTCTTCTTTCTTTCTATGTTTATTTTCTTTGCACTGGTCATCAACACTATGAAGGATATATAAAATCAACAACGTAACCTGAACTGTAGTCTTCATCTTTTTTTAACAGGAAGATTTTATTTCAAATTTAACTACAAACGAGACAAAAAAGATATATGTGTATATCAAAGAATTATGAACGTTAACAAGCGAAGTATTTGGTTTTTTGCCTCTGGCATGCGATTTTTTAATATCAGGATAAAATTTATATTTTTTATTAAAGCTGTAAGTATTTTATGATATAAAACACAACAAAATATAATAAAAATTTAGGGAAGGAATTATGTGCATGACATCAATAAACAAATATAGTTCAAAATTATTCCTCGTCTGAGTCGCCTACAAAACATAAGATACTACAACAAATATTCAAAAAGAATACTAAAACATCAAAAAATACATTTTAAAACTCAAGCATACACAAATTCTAGGCATAATAAATTCTTCTAAAAATAACTTCTAACAAAACTATTGTAAGATTTGATTATATTTTTAATATTTTAAAATACTTCGCCGAAACTTTGGGGTAGAACTTAAATAAATCCGCCGCATATTGCCATCCAGCGCCAGTAGTGTTAGGAATCTTCAAAGAGAAGGACAAATAACGAGCAACAGAATATATTAGAACGACTCTTATTTCCTCCGGGTTCGAAGGACCATTCTTGCAGAGCTTGCTCTCAATGAGTGATTTAACATCTAATAAAGCACACTCCAGTGCTTTCAAATTCTCGGATGAGGCTTGGCCTTCCATTACTCTAAACAGTACAGATGCTTTTGCATTCACCTCAATTTATTTAGTCCGTTAACATTTAGAGCTATCAGCTTCTTAAAAAAATTGAACATGAAGGCAGTTTACAAAGACGTGTATAGTTGAATTGTATATCCTCCGCAGTTTTTGCACGGAGAACTGAACAATAGCCAGTTTCCCGAGATCTGAAGTTGCACAGTGAATGTTTTACCATAGTGGATGCTAACTAAGGGTTTGTACTCCCAGGGCAGTCTTGTACGCAGAGGTTGGATGAATTTTATATTTACAACGACCATATTGCTACGTGTTGGTTATTATTACCTCCGCCGAAGGAGTATTGTTTTCACTGGTGTGGTTGGTTGGTTTGTTTGTCAGCAGGATAACTCAAAAAGTGCAGAACGGATTCGGACGAAACTTTGTGGAGCTGTTGGAAATGCCAAAAGAAACAAGTGATTAAATTTTGGCATCTCTGAGTGCTTCTTTAAGATGCAAAATGAGCTAAATACTAATAAATTTTTCAAATTAGCCTACTCTGCCAATAGATGTCGCTGTGCTGTGCTCTCAAAGAGGAGAGCACAGCACAGCGACATCTATTGGCAAATGAAAAAAAGACCAAGTGATTCATTTGGTGGGATCGGCGGAGGTTTGCACTCTCTGAGTCCTCTAGTTAAAAGTATATGGAGCTATTTAACTTCTTTGATTCCATTGTTGCGTTTATGACTTTTTAATGAGATTGTAACGATATATATAATGAAGTAATGAATGATTAAAAGTTCTTTGGTAATTAAATTCATATCAGTAAATAAATTTGCCGCCTTTTTTGGTCATTGAATGTGAGATTGAAGGAACCGTTTTATAAGAAGTTATAAAAGTTATATTTAAAAAAATAAAAATAGAGGTCCTATCTTATTCTTCCCCTATAAAATCTCATCGATATGTTCCTGGAGATTGACGCTGCTCACACCAGCCATCGATTTTAATATAGAAGTATACATACCTAATTGAATATTTAAATAAATACACAGTTTTTTATGTACTACCACTGAGCGTTTTTCCACTATCACTCTACATGTTTGTATGAATATTGGTCACATGATTTTTCTTTATTCTGATAATAATTTAATTATCAATGATCCTTTAGTCAATCACGACCTCATTATATCTATCATTTCAATCTTCTTTTTAGATATTTAAAAATCATAAACGCAACAATGAGAATCAATGAAGTTACATAACTTATTACTACTAATAATAACAAACACGTAGTAATATGGACGTATAAATATAAAAGTTCACCCAACCTCTGCGTACAAGACTGCCCTGGGAGTACCGAATGGTTCCCATTATAAAAAGTTTATATATAGTGTTATTTTAAGATGTTGATCTACATTCAGAAAGTGGCCGAAGAGTAATGTCCATAAATATTTTTTGGTGCATCCTTGGAACTATATTAGATAAGAAGCTATCCCCCCATATGTTTCCTAGGTCTTTTAAGGCAGGAGAGATATCTTTGATGAAAGAAGGTTTCCAACCAGGATTCTTCTTCGTTTATGGCCTTCTAAGCTAGTAGGGTAATGAGTGGGCTTTGTATAACACTAGTGGAATGATATGTATATTGTACAAGTCGATCCGCCTAAGCATGTTGAAGTTTCTTTATTGTTTAATTTTTGTGCGCATCGTATAATATAATGAAATCCACTTCATTTCCATTTCACCGTTTCTTTTTACCATTCAATGCCCAGAACTCCAATTATGTTCATTATTGGACACCCCACTTTTTTATTTGAAACATCAGTAAACCAGTTACTGATTGGAAGAAATGTATATTTTATTATATTTCTAGGCACAAAACCAAAATATGATTTTAAAAGAAAAGAAAAAAAATAGATCACTGAGGGAAAATGTGATAGATAAGTATCAAAAACCGGATCATATGTTTCAAGCGTACGTCTTGGTACATAAAATATGAATATAATAAAAACAATTATGTAAAAGATCAGGGGGGGAAATAATATTAAAAGGATATATTGAGATTCACGCCGTTTGAACAGAACAAAATACTTTTCACTCATATATATAACCCGGAATAAATAAATTTGTGAACAATGACAAAAGCCTGTTCACTATCAACATCTTTAATTATTAAACAAAAATACTTATTGAATAATCTTCTATATTTTTTTATGTATATATATATACTAAAAAATACTAATTGAATTTTCTCCTATATATATATATATATTATATTAATAATTTATTCCCCACATTATTTACAATAGAAAGTGGCAATTATTAGAACAAAAAAAAGCTTTTTTGACTTAATCAGATCCTTATTAAGACGAGGCAGTTCATTTTTATAAGTATATTTGTCATTTTCTATTGAAAATCAGATTGGAAATAAAAAGTTATAAACATAAGGCAAACAGTTTATTTACAGAAACAAATCCCCCAGTAAATGAAAGGTTTTGTAGATGCATCTTTTGTCATTGATCCCGATTTATATACCAGTTTAGGCACATTTAAATATTAAACCAGTTTCCTGAAAGACATATTATTATTATTATTTTTATAAATATTAAAATACAAGAACGAATATTTTATAGTTTGCTTAAGTCAAACTATCTAAATGGCATTTTTACATAAAAAAGTTTTTATTAGGATACTCAGTATCTAAACAGATCAATCTCGTTCTTTAAACATTGTAATATATATTGTTTTAATAAGCTTGTCAGTATACATTGTATGTGCAATTTAGAAATAAAATAATTATATTTATACTTAGGCACAAAAATATTTACACTATTAGAAGAATAAAATAGATATTTTACTTTTAAAAAGTACTCTACAATGATCTCCAATAGTTTAGATATATGTTTAACTTTATATATGAATATAATAACCCATTAGAAATATAAAATTGTGTATAATACTTTAGATACTTTCAAGTTATAAAAATTATTTAAAAAATTCTTAATATTTTAAAGTCAATGGATATTTTTAACTACTTTTTACTTTGATTTATAAAAACTGAAATGAATGGACGCAGTGTAAAAGGTTATCACCTATAATTTTTTTTAAATTTTGACAAATTTTATTAATCTGTGTTGTCTTTTTGTTATAAACTTATAAAGGAAAATGCAATTTTTCAATATAATAATACCATTGAAATATTATCAAAAAGAATCACAATATCACTATGTATATTTACATTTATTCAAATTATTCAACAGCAGCCAAACATAAAATTTTTCTTGGAAATCGAAAAATATTTTATTTCAAATGACAATCTTAATTCATTTAAAAAAAATATTGAAAAGAATATCATTTTCAAATCATTATGCATTAATAAGCCTCCTGTATAATGAACAAATGGAGAGGTAAAACACAAACCAAAGTGCTAAAGAGGGTTACTTTTAGCGATGCTATCAAAAATCCTTTCAAAATCAATATTTTAAGAGAAATGCAATAAATTTTACATTTTTATCCTTATTTTGAAAATAAAACTGAGCAAAAGCAATGATCGCCGTCATTGTTGAAACGATCACTGAATATATCAGTCTCCTCAAAACACATCTCTTTTCGACAGGGAAGGCCATTAATCCAAAAATGTACAACACATTGATGTATAAAAAATACAAGTAAATATATATATATATTTATATATATATATTTGTGTGTGTGTGTTAATGTATATTTTAAACGTATTACAGCCTTCAAATTAACTAACATCTTTTATTTTTTTTGTACAACTTTATTACAAAATGTAGGTTTTCAAATTATATAAAAATAAACATTCACATTTATAGAAATTTTTACTCACATTTATTAAAAAGTAGTACAAGTTTGGCATATAAAAAATACAATCCGCTATTTTTGACTAATTATAGGATAATTCTTTAAGTTTTAACTTAAACTTTTAAAAAAAATCGTAGTTTCTTTAATCTACTTTTGAATGCTTTGGACCTTATAAATAAATATATTTTCTTGCGTTAAAAAATAGGAAAATGAACAATGAAAGGAAAGGTTTGTAATAAAATTAGCTTAATGCCTTTTAATGGGGGAAAAAAATTACGATTAATCTGACAATATTTCTACAGACATAAGTTTATCTATTACTCTTTAGGTAAATGTTATAAAATATATTTTCCCCTTTTTCGAGAAGAAAAAAAAAGATTCATGGTCTAAAATTGGGGCACTTTTCAATAATATTGTCCAGAGGATTGAGGTTGCGTGATAAATTATTAAGTTCCAATAACAAAAGCTTTCACTGTAAACTAAGAGAAAGAAAGAGGGTTTCATCATTTTAGGGTGCGATTTATCGGCAGTTTATGATGTAAATCATGTTTCCCTTGGGCGTTTATACCTTCACAGAAGAGCGTGGAGGATACATTCAATAACATATTAAAAGACATATCAGAAATTTTAAAACTACGAATAAGTTTAATATGAATATATTATAAAATACATGAATTAATATCCTGAATATTTGTTTCTTTGATTTGAAATATTTTAACTAAATATGGTTATGATTCATTTAAGGAAAATCGAGAAAACTTGGTTTCTTATCACTAGAGATGTCAAGGGCCTATTGGGAATCATGAGGGTTGTTTTCTGTGAAGGTTTAAACGCCCAAGGGAAACAGGACTTACAACATAAGTTGCAGATAAATAGCACCCTAAAAAACCCTCTTTCTTTCTCTTATTTTATCAACCTCAATCCTCTGGACGATATTCTTGAAAAATGCCAAATTGGGGAGCCTAAAATATTAAACAATCATTTAATCTTTATTTGTTTCAGATTTATAAAGAACATATCATCACTCATCATTTCCATTTCTTCAATATAAATTTTTATGATATTTTAGGACAGAAAATTTATTAGGCTGTGTTGAGTTTCATTAAAAAGTTCCGTAAAATATGTAACTAAAGAAACAAAACTATATTTTGAAAATATTTTTGCATTCATGTTCAAATTAAAAACAAAATAATAAAAAGGATGATCCTGGCATTTAGTAAATATTAAATTTAGTCAAATATGTTTAAAAATACGTTCGAGGTGTAAAGGCAGCCCTCTTATTATTAAAAAAGAAAATCTCAAACCAAAAAATTGATTTTTATGTCGACAACCAAGCAGCTCTTGTATCTTTGGGCTCGGTTGTTGTAAAGTCTCGTACAGTGAACAATTGCATCAATGTTTTGAATGCACTTGGACGTGTAAACCATGTCAACCTTCATTGGATTAAAGCTCACGTAGGTTGGCCTACTGAGAAAGCTGACCGACTTGCAAAAGCTGGATCAAGATCAAATCTATTAAAGGACATTCCTATTCCAGATTCTTTTATGTCAAATCTGATAAGGAGGGGTCTTTATAGAGAATGGGCCTCCCGATGGACACAGGATAGCTCCTGTAGACAAAGTAAACTGTGGCTTCCGAAGCCGGACCCTAATGCATCGAGACGATTGATTAATCTTAGTCGTGAATCTCTATGTATTCAAATACAGATAATAACTTTCTTAGATATCATCAGTCATTGTCGAACAAATTTCTCACTCGAGAGTGTCGTTTTTGCCAGCAGAGTGATGAGATGTCTTATCACATGTTGGCTGAGTGTGATTTCTTTTGTCTTAAGAGAATGATCGCTCAAAAATGCTTTAACCAACATCCTCCAGAGTTAAAGCAGATACCAGCAATTCTTAGGAATTGTAACATTGGTTACCTGTTTGGCTTCCCGAGGTAGAATGGGTAAACAACATGGTTAAAGTGGTTGTGTGTTCTAGGAAATGGGCTAAGATCGCAAATTCGATTCCGCCCTGGACTCAAGACTCGACTTCAATTCGTACTCTTGGATCCTACCCTCAAACAAACAAACAAACAAAAACAAAACGTTCGAGGTGTTTCGATTTTGTCTTGAATCAAAACTTCTTATAAATCATTATATAATGTACAGGGGTTCCGCCGACCTCATCCGGGATCCCATATTGTTGAAATCCACTGTTGACACCTCTTAGGGGTAAAAGACACCCGACCTAAGACTTTTGTAGAAACTAATTCTGCAAGGTATCTAATGAGGTTGAAATAGGTGTAAGAAACACCCGGCTCAAGAGTTTTTTAGACCCTAACCTCACAGGCTCTGCCGGTATAACTGGGGGATCCTATGGGATTGAAATCATATAAAAATTACTGTAGGTACTTTAGTGATAACACCAAAGTGTCCGAAGGGACTTTTCAATTATAGGAATCTCTTCATCATTTGTAAGGATGAATTATAAAAAATAGGAATTATAAGCTCAAGAAAACGTTAAATTATATTACATAAAAGTCTCAGGCCGGGTGTTTTTTACTGGAAGATGTTATTAAATATCTTACTTTAGATTCATACGCTCCTCAGACTAGAAATCTCAAGAAAAAAAAATATTTTTGTTTACTGACATTATTTTTATACTTTGTGAAGTTATGATGGAACCATTAAAAATCGAACAGATTCTATGTTATTCCAAAGATCCAAATAATCCCAAAAATAGTTGTTTTTATGGATATTTTTAAGTGTTATGATTTTTAACATTCTGGATAGAAAATAAATATGCAATTGTAGCCATAAGAAATGTTTTTCTATAGTAATATGTAGATCGAAGTGTATACATATTTTATGTAAAGCTTCTTCTAGAATCCCAAAATCAAGTCATAATTACTAAAGACACTCATATATATAAATCAATGATTTGGGCAACCGTTCGCAATTCAGCACATCAATTTGAAAAATAGCGATTAATAATAAACTATACTAAATACTAAACATTTTTAAGAACAAGGACAGGTAACCTAGTTCATTAAATGGACCACCGATTTATTTTGAATAATAATAAAATGTTTGTGAAAAGCAATAGTTTTTATAAAGTAGTTTTGAAATATATTGTCCTTTTATATTTTGTATTGTGATTTGAATTTTTAATTTGTTTACTATTTTGTCTACACTATATCGTTTAGTATGAAAAATAGATATCTGCGAAGTATAATGCATCGATATACAGAACATAGACTTGATTTTCTTCAATAAGTAAATATGTAATATAAGACAGAACAGCTGTTATAAGACAATCGTAAAATAGTACTTCAATTACTAGTACAGGGAGTACACGTATAATCCGGAATAACTTTGATCGGTTATATCGTCTTTGTTTTTTTAGATATTGCAACGCACATATGTAAGTTACTGCGCTTGCATCTTATCTATCTGCCAAAAAAAAGATTGAAAATCAGTCAACATTTAGACATGGAAGAGGAGAAAAGGCATGCGATGTTCGCTTTCTTCCGTGCCGGGAGGAGTCCAAAGGAGGTGATAGAGTTCTTCAACTACCCCAAGTCGACCGTCTACGACCAGTGGAAGGCTTGGAACTCTTTCAAAAAGAATGATGCTCATCGCAAAAAGCGTTCTTGGTCCCTGAGGGCCACCAAGACTGACGAGTTTGTCGCTGAGGTGAAGAGGAAGGTCAACGAGGACGGCAACAAGTCCTACGCCAAGTTGGCCGCCGAGATGGGCTGCTCCAAGCAGGCCATCGCCAACACTATCAACAAGGACCTGGGCTACAGTTCGTACAAGAAGAGGCTCCCGCCCACAAGTCGAGGGAGACCCATGTGTGGCTGTTGTACCTCCCCTACCACTGGAGCCCGGACTTGTGGCCCCCCCAGATCCCCTGACTGCAACCCCCTCGACTATTTCTTCTGGGGCATGGTCGAAAACAAGACCAACAAGCACGCTCACAGCACTCTCGACTCCCTCAGGTCCGCCATCGTGGAGAAGTTCGCCAATATGAAGAAGGACGTCGTCGCCAAGGCCTGCGGCCGCTTCAGGCACCGACTCGAGATGGTCGTCGCTGCTGGTGGGGGCTATATTGAAAAATAAATATCTATATATGTGACTTTCATTTAACAAAAAATTGTTAAAAAACATTGATAAACAAATAAGTTATCAACATTTCAAAATATGTTTTAGTTAGTCCGGATTATACGTATGCGCCCTGTAGTAAAGAGAATTAGAGAAACTATATCTAAATAATAGGTGCTTATTTCCTCAAAAGCTGCGAATAATATCACCTTTCATCCAAATGAACATTCAAGTTTATGGATGTCCGGTTTAGCATTACATAGTTCTCCCTTACTTTTTATCTTAGAAAATGATACCGAACACAAATTTATCTATAAGAGAAAGTTTTCAATCCAGATGATTTGTTAATATTATGCTCTGATTTACTTAAATATATATAATTAATTTGTCAAAGTAATATCGTCAGAGAATATTACTTTATTTGCTGAATATTACTTAAAACCAATATAGTCCAAGTATTTAATTGACTTAAGTAGCCGTTATTATATGCAGTAAAAGAAATGAGAATGTAGTGGCCCTTAAATACAAGTCAATGATTTTCTATTAAGTTAAACTCTTGGGACATATCCTAAGATAATACATTGCATGCTAGTATGCTTCAGGTCTTTCCAACCAAGTTATTCGCCCTACATTATCTTCAGTTTCCTAAATTTTAATCGTTCTGACAGGGTACTATATGTATAAGTATTTTAATAAAACATGTTAGCTCATATGTACATTTTAGTACCGGGACTCTATCAAAAGTCGAATACGTAACCAAAACTATGTTTTAAATAAGAAAATAGTGACAGCAGTACCACAATCACCCTTTAGATAATGTTGACATGAATCGATAAATTTGAAGAAAGGTATTTCGTAATGTTGACATCAAGACATATTCGTGCCATGCTTATGTCAGGTGTTTTATTTAATATAACAATGGTTCTGCTCGTCTTTTAAAAGCCGTCTGTGAGCCTGTTTGTAATAAGAAAAACATTTAATATACTCCATGGTTTTATTTGTACAATAGCGGTAAATGAAAACGTTTCATAATATTAATAAATATATTTTGATGTATATTCTTCATAATCATATATCATTTCTATAAATAATATTTATATGTCTTTGAGTTATGGAGGGGTTAAAAACTTTCAATAATATAATAATAAAAGGAGGTAAAGATAGGTGGGGAGGGGGACATACAAGCTGGTCTTCTTCCAAAACATAACCACTATCCTTGATATATAAAAGGCCTTGGACGTCAATGTGACGTAAATATGCAACTCATTAGAAGATATATGTATATAAATAATTCCTGGGGCTATAAGGTGGGGTGGGTAGCAAGGCGTTTAAGGGGCTCCATATCTAGGATACAAGTATTAAACCGGATGAACATGAAATGCAGAAGGGATTCTTCTTCTTCCTATTAAAGATTTTCCTCAAAACACAGCAGTATCAAACTTGGGCCCCCTTGAGATAGAAATATCTCCGTAAGACCCCGGCTGTGATACCTCCACCGCCATCATTTTTTGTAAAACTAGCATGGAATAAAACTTTTGCGCAGCCTGTTTTCGTGAGTTACCACGACTTACATTATTAAAGATGACGGCCTCCTTGGACGCAAACTTTTCCTTAAGAATGTTGCTGAGTTGTAGAGCCCTCTTGTTAAGGACACGATCTTCGAACTCCTCGATGGTTTCTTCCTCACCCATTTCCTCCTCTGGAATATCTTCTTCTTGGGGTGGATCGAAGTCGTCATCGTGATGATCGTCATCATCGGGGAGAGGTGAGGGAGCGCCCATGCTGGGTGGTCCGGGGTCGCCAGGAGAGTCCTGCCCATTCATGGCGTCCCAGCTCATGTTTTTGGGGTCGGAGGTGTCGAAGCCCAGGTTGTCCATTGGGGGTTCAGCTGCAGGGGTTCCTGGTACCTCTGCAGGGGTCTCTTGTTGTGGAGGCTCTTCCTCTCGATGAGAGGTCTCTTGTTCTCCTTGCCAGGCCTCCCCACTCTCTTGTGCCGCAGCGGCCTCTTGTTCCTCTCGCTTCTTTTGCAAGAGATGGCTCGTGTCATACATATCGCTATTGTTCATCATGGCCTGTTGCTCCCGTCGATAGGCCTCTGCCAAAGCTGCTGCCTCGTCTTCTTCTCGCTGAGCCCGCTTGGAGGGCGACTCATCGCTCATGGTCTTCCGCTTTCGTGGCGCTCGTTTCGGAGTTGTCGGCTCAGGGGGACTCTCTGGCCGCGTGGGCACATTGTCCAACATGATGTTCTCACTGTCTCCCAGGAGACCGAACTCCTCATTGTCGCTCGGGCGAGCCGCCAGTCGACTCTGATAGAACTTAAAGATGCCTGCGTCGTGAAGAGGTCGTCCAGGTAGAGCAAATAGTTTTTCTACACCTCCCGTTTCCTTCCAGTGCATGAGTCGCTTCGTGGGGGCGCTAGGTCCAGTGTGGTGACAATGTCCGCTGTGTCCGAGAGCTGTGCCTTCATTTCCTCTCCTGCAATGGCCTTGACCTCGTCTACAATGAGCTTCCGCTTTCGTTTGGTGCGGACAGTGCCTCGGATGGCTGATGCGTCCACGGGGCCCAGAGCGAAGGATTCTTCCTCGTCCCGAATGAGTGTGGTTTGATCCGCAGGAGGTCCAGAGACATCTGGCGAGGGCTGGGGTGCTGGCGAGGGCGGTGGGAGTGAGACTTCCGCCGTGGGCGCGGGAGAGGCCAGGTTGCTGTGGACTTCTCGGGTGCTTCCAGAGAAGGAGCCGGGGAGGGACCCCGGGAGCTTAAGAGAGGCGAAGGGGCCTCTGGGGGAAGGTCTCGAAGGTGTGAGTCATCTTCAAAGGCGTCATCGTCTTCATAGAGTCCTCCAGCACTGGATTCCTGCACATCGTCTTGTGCGGAGAAGAGGATGTCTTCGTTGTCATGGGCGGGTTTGGCGGCGGACGCGGATCCTCCAGGTATTGCTTCCTCCTCGTCGTCAAAGAGTGAGTGTGCCTCCTTCCGTTGGGAGTTTGCGTCTTCTCCGTCCATGAGGAGTCCACCCTGGGCGGACTCATCTTCCTCGTCCGAGTCTCCGTGGAGCTCTCCCAGTGAGGAGGGCATGAGCAAGTCCGTCATGAAAGCGTTTCCTTCCGCTGCCGCGGCGTCCAGGTTGAGTGTTCCGTAATCCTCTCGCATGGTGATCTCCTCGGCGCGGGTCTGATGGTGGTTGAACTCCGCGGCGTCCAGGACGCTCGACTCCTGGCTGTCAGGGACGGCCGTGTCAAAGTTGTGGAAGACCTCTGGGAGCGTGATGGCATTCACGGCGGCCTCTCGGTTCGTCTCTGGGAGATCCACGACCCCCGGCCGGAAGGCCATTTTGATTTTGACGAAGGCCTCGTTGCAGTCCGCCAGGAGATACTTGGCCTTCCGGGAATAGATCCGAACCACACCCAGGAGGAGGTGACCCGAGGTACGCAGGGCCATCTTCACCTTGGGCTGAAGGATACCCTCCACAGACTTCTCGATGTTCGTCTCGAAGACATGAGCCTTTGTCAATTCTTGTCCCAGTGGGCCGCGAGCCAAATACGGGCCAGAGGACCCTTCTTGGCCAACACGAAATGCGCGTAAAACATGGCAGACTATCCGATCCACCTCATGCAAAACAAAACCAAACAATCACCAAGTCACACAATGATCACTCCAAACGACGTCCAACACAACTTCAGGCAACCCACAGAGAATCATTCAGACTGTAAACAAAAATGGCGGAATCCAAAGATGCCGTTCTGGGATGATATCATGAAGCAAGGGAGACAACAGAAGACGCCCTACTCTCGAATACTACAAGAGGGCTTCATACTCTCACTACAGTTGGTAGAATTGCTCTCCTACGGCTGAAGGGGCAGTCCTCTAGTGCTCTTGCTACCTACTACTCTCTCTTTTGAGCGCCAAATGAGTAGGAAGGGGAGGATAATCATAATAACAGTTGCTGCTACGTAGTTGGTGCTATTATTATTATTATTATTGAATAATGATGTAATCCATTTCCTGGAAGGAATTCTTCTTCTATATAATATGCATTATTGTTATTATGATAATACAAACAAAAACGATAAAAAATATCACCTGCGAATTACATAACAGTATTGAATGTGAGAAAGTATATTTGGCTAACGCAGGTCTTACACATCCAGTGAGGTCATAGGATAAGGTATTCTTTAAGAAATAAATGCTTACTTATTTTTTGGGGAAAACGTCATTGGTGATATGTTTATGTTACTTAACTCCTAAAAGAACTTTCTTATACGAGGCTTGATGAATATACGAGAGTAAGCATGATTTTTTGATTTGAAATGGTTGAAGACGCTTTAAAAGGGAAATAAACGTCCAACATTGCATTTGCAAAAATGCAACGTCATGCCAATTAAATTCTAAATGTGTCCTTCAACGTTCGGAGATGAATTGCAAAATTATGTAATGTTAATATTATGAAGCATGAACAGTATTTTTTAAATAAAGTGTATTTAATTGATTTGTATCATAAACTAGCACCATTTTTTATATAACTCTATTGCTCGTTGTGTGTATTTTAGAGTCTAATTTTTTAATGCTATAAACTTTGTAAACTATATTTATTCCAAAAGTATAACGACATTTTGTAATGGACAAACACTATAAACAAAAAAAAACCTTTAAAGCACTCTCGTTATATACGTGAGGTATCTAGTGTCATGACTGTCAGGTGAACTACTTGCTTTGATTAAGTAATTTCGAAAGAAAGTTGTCTGAACTGTCAACAATAAAACAATGAGCGAGTTTATTTTCTTTTTGGGATATAAAATAAAATGCTTGTAACTTGGTATAATAAAGGTTTTCATAAAACACGCAACAAGAGTCCGCCTAACAGTATAACTATTTTCATAATAAATGCAGTTGTCAAAAAAATGGATTTCAGACAATTCTTGAACCTTCATTATTATATAAACATCCTTGACATTTAAAATTCATACTTATAAAACAAATATAACATTTGAAATACATACAAACGTATATGATATTAGGAATAAATGGCCGAGGAAAATACGACTTAGGAAGAAATAACCCAAGAAAAATTGACCAGGAAAAAACGTCCCCAATAGAAAAAGATATAGTTTACCTATAAGTAAAAAATAAGAATTTTGTTTGCCGTTATTTAATCAAGTTTTATAAAATATATAATATATGATATGAAGAAGAAATGGTCAAGGAAAATACGGCCTAGGAATAAATGGTCCAAGAAAGTAATGACCCAGGAAGAAATGACCCAAGATAGAAAATAAAATGATGATGGATGGAAAAATAGCCCAACTAAATATGTAAGCCGTCTAATAACAACAGCAAGAAAATCATTCATCAATAATTGCAAATATAAAATTATTTTTTTCCCGTTATTTACTCGATTTTTGTTAGAAATATTATTTGTACAGTAATTAGACTGTATACTTGCCTACACATGTAGTTGAGACATTTTTTCCATGAGTCATCCTTTTCTTTTCCTATGTTGAGTCATTTCTTCCTAGTCCATTTTTTCTTAGTCCACTTCTGCGTTGGTCGTATTTTTCTGATCCATTTCTTTTGGACACCAATATTCCTACAGTACTTAGTTGTATTCCACTCAATCTTTCCTGCCCATATATTTGTGCCATTTTCCCACGAGTCATCATTTTCCTTTTCTATTTTGCGTCATATCTTCCTGGGCCATTTCTTCCTAAGCCGTAATTACCTCGGCTATTTCTTCTGGACACCACCGTAGATATAATAGTCTACGGTACATAGTTGTTTAACAATGTGGGTATAGATAAAATCCATTCTTTGACAATAGCCCTTTTTTTCTTAGTTGCATTTCATCAAAAGATTAAGTCACCAATAATAGTGCACATGCTAAAATTGATCACGAACTTAGTAGCCTCATTATCATACTGGAAAGGATTGGGTTGCATTGTGTCATAGAATTCGCGCCATAAATATTGATACCCGAGCAAGTAATTTTATTGTTCCTTTTTCTTCAGCGTTGATGTTGCGAGAGTTTGTTTAAATATTTTGTTTGCGAGAATTAACTGCTATGTGATACAATTTACAAGAATAGTATACATTTAAGTGTTATTTTATATAATAGTTTTTTCCTCTCATCAGCAAGGTCTTTATTTTATCCTTAATATGCACAATATAAATAAAAATAAAATTCAAATATGAAAGTTTTGCCCAGCTAAAACAAACATTAATAACACTGTTGTTAAAAATATTTTCCTCAATGAGATTTAAAACATTAAAGTATATAATAATTATAAAAAAATACTAAAACGCACAAGACATAAAATTAAATAAGGTTTCTTATTTGACAACTATCAATAGCCATATAAAAGGTTAGCCATATATTTATCCATACTTTATATTATAACTTTATTTGGGAAATAATGTATTTTGTAATATTTATTTTGTCCATGGGTTTGAATATTCAAAGGCCAAAACTAACTATAATTTAATTTATCGTTGCAAATCTTGGTTTAAAAGTACTCTGAATATAATATTAATTCCTACTACCATAATTTAATTTTGAATCGTACAGCCTTAAGGCGGTATGGAAAGAATGGAATCTTCATGAATACTAATTGCAAAAAAATATTGTTATAAAGTAATCATATTGTGCCTATATAATCCGATATAATTTTAATATCTATATAAATATAATTAAACATTATAGCGTAAAAAAGCCGAAGATTATTTCTATAAGGATGATGGAAAGATACTTTTTCTCTCTTAGTGGGTCAATCTGCGTCCTCAACTATAAAAGTTGAACAAATATAAATAAGAACTCATGATACCTCCCATAACCATAACCAATATCCTACTCAAATAGACCATTTTAATGTGTTCTTAAATGTGTAACACTTTCCTTGTTATGTTTAATGGCATCAGCTGACCGGCTGTGGATGATTTTAATACCGACTTGACATAGAAAGAGAAAAAAACTGAAAACATAGAGACATCTCTCTGGCCTCTCTTTTATTATAGTATTAAATCTCACAAACCTCTCCCTTTTTCATAACAGATTTTTACTAATTATTTTATTATTTTTTACATTTATTACAAAAAAATTCAATACAATTTGGTGCGTTGTTTCTTTTATCTTCTAGATGAATTATGAGAGGCGGTCTTACTGTCTTCCTCCTTCACTTTCGTCGTCAAATCGGCCAGAAAAATGCTAAGAGAATTAATAAGCTTTGAGAGGAAGCCTAGAGAGCCTTCCATGACGAGGGTGGCATTGAACTACTTACCATAACAACAAGTCAGTCCCGACAAGAGACGATGGAGTTTCTCTCGTCCAGGAATCCTGTCGAATAAGTGACTCCGGACACAGGGGGGGGAACTCCGTATCAAGGTTCCTCCTCAAGAGTTAAATAACTCAAGCTGTTTAATGTAACGCAATAATAATAATAACAGCTTTGTTATGAAAAAGGGAGAGGTTTGTGAGTTTGATACTATAATAAAGAGAGGCCAGAGAGATGTCTCTATGTTTTCAGTTTTTTTCTCTTTCTATGTCAAGTCGGTATTAAAATCATCCACAGCCAAATATATAATATGAAGGATAGCATTAAAGTTTGTTATTCAATTTACTTTGCACAAATTTGAAATATAAATAATTGGGGCTGTTTTCTGTAGAAAAATATTGTATGTGACATTCCTATTAAATAACCTTTGAAATGATTCATTATAAATGTCTCTTGACACAAAAAATTAAATATATTAGATCAATAATATTATGTTGCTTTTTCTTGAAATCGTCTATTTTAAGTGGTACAATTTATGTTGTACTTATTGTACTAATTTATGTTATGTTGTATTATATACGCATGTATATTTGCTGATGGGCTTAGTTTATATTTATTTTATAAAATGACAATTTGTCTTATCATTAAGATTTTCTATTTATTTTCATTTGTTATATTTATTATTTATATCGATTTGATATCTATATATTTGATATATTTACCTTGATTGATATATTATTTATTTAAGAAAATACGCAAAACAAGTGTTTCAAATAGTTATCGCAACCTCTACGTTTACATGATTATCAAAGTTGAGACCATAGAGATATAAAGATATAGAGAGCTGATTCCCTTCAATAGCAGAGAAACAGGGTTCTGTTGTTTCTGTGTGTTCAAAATAAACAAAGTAATTTTGTACTACGTCTTCGTAAGCTGATCATAGAGATAGAATCTATCTTATAGAATCCATCTCTATGATCAGTTTACGATGACGTAGTACAAATTACTTTGTTTATTTTGAACACACGGAAACCAGTGCCTTAGAGTAGGAAAGTATGGATGATAGACTGATGAGTCATAACCAAAGAAAATGTTCTTTTATATTTTCTTTGGTCATAACATAAAGCTGACAAAAACCCATAACAAACAAATTTCATATCATAAATTAATAGGTGTTTGGATTTAATAGCAAATTTATGTTTTTCGTATAAATCAAAGGGGATATATTTTAATGTAACAGGATGGTTATTGAGTTGAATTTGCTATGAATTGCATATTTTTATGATTTTGCTATTATTTTGAGCAGAAATAGGATTTATATGATGAATAACAATATTATTGCATTTCTATTTCTATTCGTAATGTGGGCAGCCCTTTGTCAATCACGAAACCTTTTTTGTTTATATATCTCTAGGATCAATCATCAAAATAGGTTTCTCGTAATACTTTACCCAGAATAAAAACAACAAATGATCGTCCCGGAGTCCAATCAGTTTAAAGAGTAGAATGAAACTAATGGCAGTAGCCTCATTCTACTCTTGAATTGTGCGATGTACGATAGGATTGCCTTTAGATATAAGTTTTCTCTGATGGCAGTTCGTGGGATGCTTCCAATGTGTTTTTGGACTCCGGAACGACCATTTGATGCTTAGTAAAGTATTACAAGAAGCTTATTTTGTTGTTTGATCTCAGAGATATAAAAACAAAAAGGTTTCGTGATTGATGAAGGGTTGCCCACATTACGAATAGAAATAGAAATGCAATAATATTGTTATTCAACTTATACATCCTATTTTTTGCTCAAAATAGTAGCAAAATCATAAAAATAGTGCAATTCATAGCAAATTCAACTCAATAACCATCTTGTTACATTAAAATATATCCCCTTTGATTTATACGAAAAACATAAATTTTGCTATTAAATCCAAACACCTATTAATTTATGAAATGAAATTTGTTTGTTATGGGGTTTTGTCAGCTTTATGTTATGACCAGGGCTGTAGGAATCTGGTAAATAAACTTTCTGGGCATAAACGACCTTTAAACGCATATAACGCATATTTGGCCTTTTTCTGCATATTTATCGCATATTTTGAAAAAAAATTAAGGATATATATAGGTATGTATATATATATATATCAGGCTTGTGAACGGAACGCAAAATTGAACGGCTTTCAGCTGAAGGCACGTTCAATGAACGGAACGCTGAATGGAACGCAACTTTTTTTTGAACGTTGAACGCAAAAAAAGAGTCTTGCGTTCAGCGTTCAATTTTTCCAAACATTTCCTGCACTTTTTTTCCGAAAAAACGTCATAACTTTTTTTGGAAATTCTTTTCAAAAAAGTCATCACTAATCATCACTTTTTGGAAATTCTTTTCTATAAAAAAACGTCATCACTACGCATCACTTTTTTCGGAAATTCTTTTCCTGGGTTAGATCTAGATTTTTAAAATAAAAACCCTAAATAGTACATCCATTTTTCTAATTTACACAATGTTATTTTTTTTAAAATATTTGAACGCTGAACGCTAATGGAACGCTGAAAGCAAAAACATTGAACGGAACGCTATTTTTTTGAACGCTGAACGCAAAAAAGCTGAACGTTCACAAGCCTGGTATATATATATATATATATATATATATATATATATATATATATATATACGGGTCTAAACTTCTCTACAAGGGTGCCATGAGAAGAAGAAGAGTGTTTATATGTAGCTACAAAACCGAAAAATAATGAATTCCCGCCCGATTGCCTCACGAAGGGGGGAATCCTTACTAGGCATCAGGAATCCACTGACGTAGAGCATTGGAATCCTTGAGAGGGTGCAGATGCAACTGACCGTTGAGCCAGCAAGTTCCTTGAGAAGAACCCAGACTTCGAAAAAATTAAATTCTACTCCAAAATTCTGAAGAGAGAGACTTTGGAGCTCAAAGATGATCCCAAATTGCCGTTCCTCTTCTCGTGAACTCCAATTATCTCTGTGGAAAAGGGTTTTCTCCAAACTAAAGTCTCTTTTGGCTGACCAGCGAACCAGTCTGACAGAGAGGCACGTAAAAGATATGCTCATTCGTCAGTGGAACAATGATTACATGACATAATTTTTATTTATTTAGAATATACATTATTGTTCCACATATTAAGGCTTTTATTTTGTTGCTCATTTAACCTTTTTTTCGCATATTTAGTCATTTCCCCCCGCATATTTCTGGGCATATATGGCATTCTTTTTGTTCCAAATTCCAACAGCCCTGGTTATGACTCATCAGTCCTCTGACTCTCCCTTCTCTAAGGCACTGACAGAAACAACAGAACGCTGTCTCTCTGCAATTGGGGAATCAGCTATCGATATCTTTATATATCTATGGTTGAGACTCAGAAGGGAAAACATATACATATTGAATTATTAGAAATTGATTCGAGTGTAACTATTTTGCAAGAATTCACGAATCTGATAGTATCTACCGCTACAGATTGACATGAATCATACAATTGGTATAATTGCTCGGTTATTTTTTAAGATGAAAACTATCAGGATTGGTACAATAAGTATGCATTTGGTCTGTAATAACGATCTACCGAAGTAAAGGAGTATCAATTGATAGTCTGGTAGTTTCATCTAACACTCGACAATAATGACACCAAAAGAATATGCATATTCCAGAAGCATTATTATAATTGTTGGGAATAATCCATAGAGATAAAAAGATAAAGAGAGCTTATTCCCTTCAATTGTTTCTGTGTGTCCACTATAAACAAAGTAATATTACTACGTCATCGTAAGCTGATCATAGAGATATATTCTATCTCTATGATTAGCTTACGATGACGTAGTACATATTACTTTGTTTATAGTGGACACACAGAATCAGCTGAACGACGTTCTCTGGTATTGAAGGAATCAGCTCTCTATATCCTTATATCTATGGAATAATCCCCTGGTTTTTAGAATTTCTTTTTTGACTTGTGGACAGTGTATTATTATTATTACATATTTGTGAGTAGATTATAAGCTGTCATGTTTAATTCATATCCATATCAGTTCTGCATATTTGTCACTTGGCACCTATGAGCTTCCTATTATGACAATATGATCAATAAAAAAGGATTTATAAGAATTACAATTTTTGTGTGGTGAGGCAGGTTCAAAGTGGTACGGTGTTCAAAGGGATTATTCTAATAACTAAAAATGAGAGATACGTAAATATATTATTGGACATCCGTAAATATTATTCCTGTGATACCATTGCTGTTTTCATTTTTTACGAGATAAACAATATTTTATTTCTATAATGTCGAAATTGAATATTTTTTACGGTGTATCCAATCGCCATGCATGGATCTTTTTTGAACGTGATGTGATATTTTTTTTTACATTTTTCCTAAGTTCAATACTTATTATTATGTCTTAATTATTATTTTAAAATGTAATAAAATATATGTCTGGGCCGATCCTAGTCTCTTTTCGAGAAGGGAATAAGGGATTCCTCGCCGATTTTTGCTCCCAGAGCTGAGATTATGATAAACAATCAAAATTTCGCTACTAACGGTAGTAAATTTCTTCTAAAGTAAGGATTACCGTTATCGATTGCATGATTCTGTTAATGAATTGTATCTGCCCCTCCTGGTGGATATAAAAAAATGATTTCTCAAAATGAGTTGCAATCCTCTCCCGCATTGTAGATGACTTTTGAATATACTGATACTGCTTCATCGGATAAAATTTTCTGAATAATATACCGATACCGATTGGACAAGCTCTGCTTGCTTCTCTCAAAATGGGGATTAATGGCTCTTCACTGATCTTTGTCCAGTAACCAAAGTGTTCATCATGTGTGACATCACGTTAACAATATTCATACATTGAGAATGGGCACCTTTTTTACTTATGTACTTTGCTTTCTACGATAGTATTGTAAAATAGGTTTTGATAATAAAAGGATCGATACGCATTTTATGAAATCACTCTCAAAAGGTAGAATCCCTTTTCTCCGTTTTAATTAAATTTTAAAAAGCCTAACTTGATGAATGCTCAATCTTTGAAAATTGTCAGTGTCTTTAAATTATGATGATGTTTCTTTTTTTAGTCCAATCACCCAAAGAACAGAATCTTTTGAAATCGAAACTATACGCTTATAACTATACGTTTCTATAGATTTGAAAATAAAAATGTTATAAAATATTTCCTGCTTCAATTATATTTTATTGCATAAAGAGAGTCCAGTAAAACTTACCAGTCCTGTTTTATTCAATTTAGATGTCTTTATTCTTACATTGGAGTCCTTAATACACTATTTAAGGTAATGAATTCCCGTATCTCTCGTACATTTCTCGATTAAAATTCCTCTTATCCACAGTAAAAAACTTGCTACTCTTTGGCATTATATGAATCTATTGAACGTTGCAAATCCATTATTCTTTTATGCTGCTCTGAGTAAATGAAGGAAAGTCATTCTGTGTCGTCCTTAATATAAAATTAAATTATTTACTGGATTCAATAAAATAAAACATTCAGCTAAAAGCAGAATTTAAAATACTATTCATCATATTCTGACGTAACGTTAAATAGATTCCTTCTATACAAAAGGATAACCAAGACCTATATTTCTACGGGTCATAAGTACTTTGAATATTTTTAAGAACTTGTACGAATTAGATATGCTGTTCGATTTCATTTATTCAGAAGTTCAAAAAGCTAATTATATATTTTCGAGGTTAATTTAATAATTTCCTAATACAGAAACCCCATTGGCAATCTCGTCTTCCCAACCCCAAAGAGACCGACGAGGTCTACGACTTCGGTGGCGTGTCCATTAAGGGGCGGCACAGACACATTTGCGTCCCACGCAGTGTCTGTGTGGAACAATTTTGAGTCCCTGAGGTCGGCCAGGACACTAGCTGCGGCAAGGGACGTAGCCAGGACCATTGACCGCAGTACCCCAATTTAGGGGGATTTATGTATTTATTTTAGTATTTTTAATTTTATACGTGTTTTTAATGTTTATATATTTATGTGTATGTGTTTATACACAGGAATGATGTGTTTTTATTTTTATTTTTAATTTTATATTATTATATCTAAAACGGACCAGCAAAAAGCTAATAATTTAAATCAAATAAAGGATTACACACACACATTATATAACCCATTATATTTTAGTTTACGCAAAATCCTCGGATCTGGAAGTAAAATATTTGGAGATTTGAATAAAAATAATAGACATTAACTAAGTTTATTTTTTAATATCATGTTTTATTAATAGTGTAGCTACACCTTTTATTTGCATTCCTTTCCATAATAATTCATATATTTCGGGAGTTTTTTTTCGAAGTATCATATGCAATACAAAATAACCATTATGGCAAAAAAATCAATTAGATGTCCAAAAAATACCAATCGTTGTGATAATAAATTATCAATCAATTAGATGTCCAAAAAATACCAATCGTTGTGATAATAAATTATCAATCAATTAAGTAATGGATAAACTATCATGTCTATAAATTACTTTATTGCCACATATCATCATTTAGGAGGAAGGAGTATTATACACATTGATGAAATTGTATTTCGTTTTTAAAAATATAAATCGAATATGAAAAGGAAAAAGTCACTTACTTTAACTCTTGAATTAACGAAAAAGAGGCTTTATAGAATGAATTTTTTTAATAAAACCCATATAAAAAGGATTTATGCTGAGTTCTAGAGGATAGTACTATTTTCCATTAATAAATTATCGATGATATACTAAGAAAAGGCGTAAAATATCACTTCTATCTATAATATAGCCTTCTTAAAGACTTTTCCGATATTTATACCACTTCTGAGTACAACACATCGAAAAATATTCCCTAGACATACATATTCCTTCCTATACAAAACCTATATAAATAGATAAAATGAATGATTATTAGAAAGTTGTTTGCATTACTCAAGTTACTTTGGATGCTTGTCTCACTGCTGCAATAATTTGATCTATATAACATAATTTACTTAGGGCTTCTACTTCCCCGTCTAATATAATAATATATTAATAAATAAAGGAGAGATGTTGTAATTAAACGAAACACAGTGAGTCTCACGTTCCAAAATTAAATCACAATAGCTGAAATATGCTAAGTAGTCAGCTTTATTATAATAAATAAGAGTGCAAATAGATTGAATACGTAAATAAACTTATTACTTAAAAATAAAAACATTTTGGGGTTGGTTGCGAAAACCACTTGCAAACGTAAACTTGGAAGAATGTAGAGGATAAAAAATGAGCCAATACGGATTCACTGTAAGTAATTTTGCAAAGTGCGATATAACTAGAACCACCTTCATTTTGTATGCTTTTGACGGTTGTACTTTTATAACGTAATTTAATAACATTGCTAATTGGATGATTTTCTGAAGTAACCTAATTTGTATTATCTCATCGATTGTTTTTTAAATTATTTGTGTTTACGTGAGCACAGAGTACTCAAATTTAGCACCCAAAGAAAATATGTTTTTCAGAGTTTGCCTTGTTGGCTTGCATAAGAGAGCTCTTCCAAAAAATTAGAAGTTCCGTTACTTTATAATCCAATATATTTATCATTCGAGGTCCCTCTTTTATATAAAAAACAATAGCTCAGGATATTTACTATATTAGGGAATAATATTTTGTTTTTGTTTTATTATCCATGACGATCAATGGACCCTTACTCCGACTATAAGACGTATAACGAAACAAAACTATGGTTTACCAACTGGAAATATAATGTTTGTAGTTAAGTTTGGTAGAACTAGAAATAGTAGAAATACTATTAATAATAGCCTTAAAATTGACTTCATTAATAAACTATTTCTTTGTAAATTCCACCTTATATATTTTTTTTCTTCGTTAGAACACCTGATGCTATTGGTCTTAATTTATTTTTTATACATCATATTGCTCTCAAGCCTTATTGTCTAAATTTCAGTTCAAATATAATAAATATATATTTTATATATCAATTAAAACCAGAATCAGATATTAATTAAATTACCACATATTTTTGATAAAACAAGTTCAAAATTATATGTGCATAGCTTTTTCAGTTGATAACATAGTTTTCTTTATTTTTCTGTGTCCTCGTGTCAGAGTAAGGATCCCTATATCGACAAATTTGATGACTCAGAATTGTTTTATTATTATCATTATTGTGTAATTTTGGAGTAGTGCATTCAAGGGATTTGTAAATAGCATGGATCGAGGCTCATGAGAAGATGCCATTGATGATCTTAGGATGATATTCGTATTCCTGAGTTAATGTTCGGACCTCAACATTGCAGCGAATGCAATGATGACTTATTTCAAAATACCAACAGCTTATTTTCACTCACTTTTCTTTCTTTGCAACCAATCACGCTCGAGAAAAAGTTTCCGTTTTTCCCTACACAAGAATGATCATTGACAATTAAAAGTATATTTGTTTGATAAAAGATATTGAGGTTAGTATCTGTGATTGACAGACAACTCCAATATAAAAAAAACTCCCACTCTAAAAATCCTCTCCACAATGAACAACGATGGTTAATTATATATGATAAAAGTTCACTTTCTTTATTTGTTCCTTTTAAGTTCCAAGGAATTGTATATTTGAGGGGGCCATGGATTAAATATGCGTAATTTAACAATGAATGTATCTTGATCAAACAGAATGAATGAGTTTAATCCTTATCTTTTATTTGAAAAAAATACTTACTATAAATATAACATTTAAAAAAGCGTCAGTCATTAGAGATATCTCACAATAATTAAAGAAGCATGTATATGAAACCCATATAATCATTTTTCAGTAGATTTGTATAGGAAATATATAGTTTGAAACAGATTCTATACACTATTTCCCAAAGAGGCATAAAAAAGAAATATTTACCTTCTAAATGCAAATATAAATATGGGGTGAAGTACAGGAAATTTCATCATTTCATTACGAATAAACTTTATTAAATTATTAATGATTATATAATATAAATTTATATTTCAAATATAACGTAAATCTTTCGATTAATTATAAGAAATAATTATAATGAATTATATTTATATTTAATATACATAAATAAACTTTTAGTAGAATTGTAAACCTTTATCGTTTGCAATTTAATATGTATCCCTATGCAAAAGTAAGGTCATATTAACGTAAGTAAATAACTATTAGTATTGAAAGAAAATCGGAATTCAATTGAGTACAACGTGACGAAACATTATGTAAGCTTTTCTTAATATGAATAATTTTTTAGAAACATTAAATAATTTTAAGGTTAAATAAGTATTATCTAAAGAGAAATTTTTTTCTAATGTTTAATTATTATACAATAGTTTTTTCTATCAATGTCCATTTAATAAGCACAAAAACCCCAAGTCAGAACAGTTTCTCTAATCATCTCTATGGATTTTAGGTTATCTTCCTTCAACAAGTGAAGAGGAAAGTTCAGTGACTTCCCAATCACAAACATACACACGCAGAGTATGTAGTAGAAAATGTCCATCGTCACACGAAAAAAGCCTTCTCCATTTTATCATGGACATTATACAGACTGCACGTATTGAAGGAAACACTTGTTAGTTACTTGATAAATGCCCATGAAAAACGTGTCAGAGGAGGCGTGCACGAAAGTTTAAACCGTTCTTTTTTTCTCTCCTTCTTTTTCTTTTCATTGGTTTTTGTACTTTTTTAGACCCACAATATAACACTCTCATGTGAACTCTTCCTTACAGTTTTGAAGGTCATTCATTGACCTCTGAGGTTAATAAACTCTCACAAATATTGAAAACAATAAGGGTTGAGAATTGGAGTGAGTAAATTCAAGGCTTGCCATGAGGAATATACATCAATTGGATTTTATATAATTTTTTTACACATTCAAAGGCTTTGTTTGTTGCAATGTAAATACAATTAACACCTCTACCAACATCAAAAAGTGCAAGATTCAATACACCAAAGATCTTTAGTATTAGCTAAACTTGGTTTAGTGTTACGATGTATGCATATATGTACCGTGACGTCATAGATAAATAATGCTATTGTTAACGTTTCTTTTAGGACAACGTATAACTTGATGGAATATTCAATCGAAGAACTTCATTACTTCTCTGGTCATCCGTTATTGAACAAAGAGTCACTCAGTGCCTTTTGGAGAGGATCAAGGATCGGTCTAGTCATCAACCGGCGACTGTTCGAAGAGTCACCAGGTTCCTTCACTGAGTATTTCATTTTCTATTGGTCTTTATGCATATAACATAAATCTTAGAGAAATGTAAATAATAGTCAGGGGTGTATTCAACAAAAATTCCAAGAGGTCCAGTCCCCAAAAATAAGTACGAACATCATGATGTTACAAAGGAATTCAGATATTTTATGGCTGGGTGAATTCGATTGGGATGGCTTTACTCGAATACAATTGGTCAGCGAAACTGGTGTCGCAAATACAAGAAAATAACCACCAATGAAGATGGCAGTATCTCTTCGAAATTTAAATCTCATATTGATTTAATGATTCTTAAGCTTGAGTCCATATATGAGGGTTGAGGCGGACTTTGTTATGAACAATGTTAGCGATCGCCGAGGGTGCAATCCATTTGAAAGAGTCCCTAAAAAAAGCAGAAAAATAAAAAATATAGACGCCAGAAATCCAACTACTAGCACTGAAAAGGGTCTCAAATGATATTTTTGCTCTGTCCCTTGTATACTTGTTTGTGATTAATCTATCTGCTTGCATGTAATCATAAACAGGATTGTTCTTCTTTTGTTTATTGATTACAAATATTTTAGTAATTTTATATGTATATAAATTGTCTTTAGATTTTTGTATATTTTAAGATCTTTTGCCATATGTTTGATTGTCCATACTTCGGTTTTAATTATATTTTTATATGTATTTAAAGAAGGTTTAATGTTTTGGATAGTGAAGGTCTTATAGAGGAAAATAGTTTTAGACTAAATTCCTTATTATGTCTGTTAAAACACAATTTTTTAAATTATAATTTCTACATTATATGATGTATGGTTTTTATTCATAAAGACGCTGTTGATAGAAAGTTTTGTTTTGATTTTTGATATGATTTTATTTAGCTGTTATTCAGAGAAAGGGAGTGTTCGCTTAGGGCGTAAGAGTTGCCATGGCCGGCACTAGGTGTGGGTTCAAAACGTGATGCAAACATTAAAGAACCATGGCCTTTTGTCATATCTGACCAGGGACGTGGGCTGAGGCATTGGAAGTTGACGTCACCACTCAGATTACCAGGATTAAGCACTTTGTCTGTAGGCCCATGTTGGTGATGACGTCAGTCCGTATCTGACGTTATAGTAAATATATCCATACACCAAGCTAGTACACTCTGTTGTATACTTATCCGTATATATACACTTCCTATCATATATTATATTAAAAGTGCAAGTGGGAGCAGGAAGAAATCTTTCTGCAGCGGGCAGTCATACATAGGCTGTGGTGGCCTCTCAGATAAGGTAGCTGTAAGTAAGCAAGTAAGTATAAAATAAGTAAGAGGAGGGGGAGGGGGGCAAGAAAAAGAAAAGTCAACGAACTTGTTGTTTTGAATTCCCTTTTACTTACACACACACACATACTTGGTGAAATCAATGTCTGTATACATGTTCACATAGCTCTATGATAATGATAATATTAGTAGTGTAGCAGTTAACCAAGAGAGAGAGACAGAGAAAAAGAAGAAGTTGAGAGGTTGTTGGCTTTAAGCTCTCGCCTTCTCACTTATTTCTCTTTCTTTCTCCCTATTTTCACAGTCATAGTTTCATTAGTATTGCCTGGGTCACTCACTCTACCTTTTTTATTCTTTGTAAAGTGCATTTTGAACATCGTAGGTAATAATATGTCGAAGTTCCATACTTTGATGTTGCTGCAATCCTAGGATTTCATGCCAGTTATTGACTAAAGAGTTTAATAAATAATCAGGTGCATGGGTGAGGCAATGCTCGGGTAGACTGATGACGTCACCCATAGCCTCAACGTAATGGTCTTAACCATAAGTATATAAATAGGGATGATTAAAAAAACAGTTCTCGCAAACTCACCAATTACCATATTTTATTATTTGATATCAAACTTTTTTCTACTTTTAAGTGAGTGAGTGAGGATTCATTTATTGCTAGGTATGAGCAAAGAAAATATGCATTCATTATGCCTCTAAGTGACGGAATATTAAAAGAATTGGAGGAGTCCAAGGGATTTGAAAAATGACATGTATTGAGTGCGAGTGGGCACTTGGTGTTATTAAGGATTTCTCTCTCTGTATTGATGTTCACATCTCAACAAGCGCGAGTGAAGGGACGCGTTATTGTATAATACCAACTGCAGGGCTCTCAAGTCTCACGCATTTGGCGTGTGACACACACCATTCCCATCCGTTTACACGCCACGCATTGTATTTATCACGCAATTAAATTATCACGGTTCGTTCGTTGAAAAATATCAAACATTTTAAAATGGAGTGGCATAAGAAACATTGATTAAAGTTTTAATACAAAAAACGTCCACACTTATTGCACAGAAAGTATCTTTTAAAATTTTTCTTTTAAAAACTATATAAAAGGACGAACGCCAACAACAAAAACTTACGTTGTCTGTTCATTTATATTGTTTTAAAACGAAAACTAAATGACTCAAAGCAAGCCACAAACATATACAATAAACAACACATAGACAATAAAATGAAAACAAAGTTTGCATGAAGTCAATAATTATTTTTTGTTTGCTTGAATTTATGCGTCATTTGCCAGACATCCATCCTTGCGTCGACCAAATCTGACTCTGAACTCACTTCAAAACTTGAGAGCCCTGCAACTGCTTTTGTATTCCCATTTACCGGCTGTAGACAAAAGTAATAAGACCTTTTTGAAAACATTGTAAAATAGGTTGCGTTGACTAAATCGTAAAGTTCTGGTACTTTTCTGAAAGCTCAGGCTCTAAACTTTCGATTGTCGCGCATATTGTAAACAAAAATAACGTGTGCATCGTGATAGAGGCAAGAAGAGCCAATATTGGCAATTTAATCCGTGCCGGCAAGACAACTTCGGACATCATGAAGACCTTAAACGTCATCGAAGCAACGGTCTGTCGGGTCAAAAATCGTTTAGTCATGGGGGTCAACCTGAAGGACAAGCCAAAGAGGGAAGACCGAACAAAGTAAGGCCCAAGGACGTCAGAGAGGTCTTTGAGCTGAATCCAACCATGAAGATGTCAGCCTTCGCCAAGAAGAAGCACGTTCATCGGTCTACAGTTGGTAAAGCCATCAAAAAGGCTGGTGGCAAGTCTCTAAGAAGATTTAGAGGCCATTCCTGTCAGAGCAGCATCAACAAGTCTGTAAGGAGCATTGTCAGAAGCTTTTGAATGATCTGAAACACAATATGACCGGGTAGTTTTTTTCTCTGATGAAAATACCTTCACTGTTGACCCAATGTACAACAAGCAAAATAATCGGGTGATATGCTTTGGTAAGGCCAATGACAGCATCAGGACCCTCACCAAGACAAAGCATCCGGCCTCTGTGATGATGTTGGGGTCGTGGCTTCAACAAGGTAAAAAGGCATCAATTTGGTTTCCAGTTGGATATCGATTGACTGCGGCAGATTACTTGATGGTTTTGAAGGACAAAGTGGTCCCATAGGTCACCAAGACCATGAAGAAATCCAAGAAGACCAATTATATTTTCCAATAGGATGGGGCTCCGGCCCACACTGCCAAGATTGTACAAGGGTGGATGGGTGACAACATGAATTTTTGGCCCAAAGACTTTTGGCCTCCACAAAGTCCAGATTTGAATCCATTGGATTATTCTATTTGGTGGCAAGTTGAGAAAAAGGCCTGCCAAGTCCGTCACTCAAATATTGAGGCCTTGAAGAGCTCCGTTAACCAGCAGTGAAGAATCATGAGAAAGGACTACATTGTCAACGTGTGCAAGGGTTTCAGGAGGAGGTTTGGAGGCTGTCATCGAGGCCAATGGTGGGCAAATTCACAAATAATTTGTTTCATCAAAGTAAAAAATTATTTCAAATAGTTTTTTTGTACAACGTCATCCTGATCAATAACGATCATTTCATTGGTTAGTTCAATGCAGGTCTCAATACTTTTTCTACACCCGGTATTTTAATTTTTCTACACCCGGTATTTTAATTTTTTCTAAGCCAATCATGCTTCAAAGAACCTTCTTCTGATTCCTTTTGATAAATTGCAAGGATTGTTAGAAAGGATCAAAACAATAAAGATTATACCATAGAATTTATTTTTCAGTTTGGGATTGTAACATGTAGGAACTTTATTTTGACTTTTTTAGTACTCTGAAACTTAAACTTTATTTTTTCAGTAATTTTAGGTAATGAAAATCCAAATATCTTATGTTTTGATCCTCTCGACATATAAAAACTCATTAAGAAAACCCAAGAACAACGGATACGCTTAGAGAGGATTGGAAAATTATCCTTAGAAAACGACCTACAGGAATAAAAAAGGGTCTGGATGCAAGAACGCCCAAGACAGTAGGGAAACGTATATATGGAAGCCCACTAGAAGAAGCGAAGAAAAAACTACGGGAGAGAAGTCCGTCCATAGAGGACGAGGAAGGTCGCCACGAGCCTGAAAATGAATGACACCGCCTACGAGTGGGTGAGCATCTTATTTAAAATATTCGTTACAGTAGAGATGAGTTTTAAGACAAAAGAATTACCCCTGAGTTTAACATCGCACCTGTTAGTTTTGTTGAATACTTTTAATATCCCCTACCCTCGCCCCCTTACTCATTGTGATGGGGGGGAAATCAAACGAAGACGAGTGTTTTCCTTTTTTTACTTAGTAATTGTTTGGTATGGATATTAAAATAATAGCAGCAAATGCAAATTCAATTTTAAATAGAGATAAGAGAAAGAATATTTTAAAACATTTGTATCGTTTTGCCCAGATATTTTGGCCATCTGTGACACTAGATAAGTAGATTATGTTTTGATCCTCTCGACATATAAAAAACATCATCTTCAACTCCCCCTTCTCCTTATAGATTTAAAAGACATTCAATATATTTCTACATCTATGGTTTTAACCATAGATAAGAATGCTTTTATGGCCGTCTTTCAATTAACATAATTTTTCAGCTATTGCAACTCTTTTTTCTTTCTTTTTTATGTTCTATCGTCAGAATGATGATTCATCTATAGACAAAATACGAATTGTCAATCAAGGACCTGACTCATAACATTATGTGCAATTAAATAAAATACTGTTACCCGTGTTATAGACCTAAGGTAAAAAGAGAAAAAATAGCTGCTGATTCTCATATATCAATCAAGAGCTGTTTTTTTTTCTTTATAAGAATGATGTGTATTGATTAGTTTACGACAACTTCCATTCTCTAAAATTACAACCGTCATTATGAAAGCAAATACAATTGCTATCTGGGCTGAATGTTTAATATAAATAACTGGAAATGAAGGCGGCTTCCACATCCAAAGGCCGACTTTTGAATATACTCTTTTCAACTCGCTCAAGGAAATTAATTTGTTAATGAAGCTTGGAAAGACTTATTCATACTTTCCATCATTTAAAAAAATCTCACTAAAACAAATACGTTGAACGTCCGACGTTGAATTCCCTAATATATGTGGACCGAAAAAAATAACCAGCCAAGACAATGTTGATATAAAAGAGGTTTAATTTTTTAACGTTCTTTTACAGACCAATATAGTGTCCTAGGTATGTCCTTGGTCACATCAGTTTAGGAATAACACTCTGTGGCCATTGAAATGAAAATAAAAACAGTTTGCATTCACCCCAAAAATAAGAATATCATCATAAAAATATATAATTTTTGTTCCTCATGGGTATCAATCCATGTTATTTACAAATCCTTTGAAGAGACACCTTCGGTATCAACATCAATTTAATAAAGCAATTACTCAATCTAAAAATGAATGAATTATTCTTTTGCATATCATATCTGATAACACAAGGATAATCTTTCTGAAGATAAAATATAAAAAAAGAATGAAATTGAGTTATCAACTCAAACTTTAGTCTTGTATATTGGTTAGTTTGCGATAATATAATGTTATCTCTATTAATCATCAAGAGACGTTATCTCTCACTACTACCATTTATGGGTAGAAACAAACCCTTAAACCACAAACAAAAGTTTGGTTCAGGTCATGTATCATGCACAACGAAACTGATTACTTCAGTAGCTGAATTCTGGCTGGCTAAAAAGGAGTTAATGTCACGTACTTGGCCACGAGAGCTGACAACTGGTTTTTATAACGTCATACCGGCAAGGGGGGAAAGATAACATAGCTAATAATATTCTTCCCGCTCGGGTCATCAAATAGCTATTGTTACTATCAATGTTTGTTTTAATTGAAAATTATAATGCTAAGATACCTGACGTTTCACAATCCATGAAAACCTGAAATACGTATACCTTGATTTCTATATACCTTAACCCTTGTTCTGTATATTTATTGATCTTTGTTTTCATTGCTATGAGTTGCCAATGACTCCTGTTTCTAATAATAACTATTAAAAAATCAATGCTCTGGAATACAAAGTTTCAGAGATATGGATGATATTAATGAATTATGTCTGTTCCTGAATTTGCGATAATATGTTCATGCTGGCATCATCCCCCTTATGATCAAGAGACGTAATAGAAAATACATCGTCTATTATGACGTAGTTAAGTACTATGCGTTTCCATGATTTTATTAACTGTCTCTATCTTCTACTAAGTGCATTTTTACACAACCATAAAACAACGTTAGGGCGGAAGAAGGTGAGCAGGCGTAACGATATCTTTTTTCTTTCTTCAGACGACGAGCACAAAGAACTGCACTTACATACAGGGAAGCTGCCCGTCTTTGGCTGCACCAAAAAACAGTCATAGAACAGTAAGGAACCTGAGTTAAGAGGTGAAAGACCTTCAATGTTTGCAGCTCAGAAGAAGAAAAAGAAGAAAAAAAACCCATGTACTCTTCATACCACTAATGACAAATAACTGTGGCTCTCTTTTGTGCAAATTCTTTTTTTAGACGTGTTCAAGAATGAAGAGGGAAAGATATTTGGAACAATGATCAAAATAAAATAAGATAACAATTAAGCGCAGAAAAAAGTATATAGAAAAAATTGTCTTCAACTCGAGGACCGATTGCAATTCGTCATGCTTCCCAGAAGAAATAATACGTTGCTATCTCTTACCGACATCTTTAAACCAAAAGAAATATTGGAACAAGATTTGAAAGCTTTTTTTCCAAATTTTTAATAAATAATTATTATTAAAAATTTGGAAATTCAATGAATTAGTATTTTTTATATGTTTTATTTGTGTTTCGTTGAATTGAATTTCTTCTCTGGAGCTTTATTTTAAACTATATCTCACGAAAGTTTTGTGACTCATTTGGCTATAATCACTTTTATTTCAAAGTATAACACAATACCATTTTTTTGTTTGTCATATTTTAGAAAAAAATATTATTAAATTTTCGCGCTACACACTTGGGCATAGAATGGGTAATTATTTTTTATTTCTATCATAATAAGCCTAATATCATGATTTCATTAATATAATAATTATGTCATGTATTATTTATATAAAAGTGATATTCATAATTTAAATCAATATAAAAAATATATAATTTTGATTGGTTTTTGCAAAACTTTTACGAATAAGTTTTTATATCGATGAATGTTGAATCAATCAAATAATTAAAAATCATTTTTTAATTAGATGCATCTATAAACATTTTATAAATTTTCTATAAGTTTCTATTATTGGACTTAATAATAATAACTCGATATTCCAGAAGATTCGGTTATTGCTTCCTCCCTATAGAAGGGAGGTATAACGGAGCTTTGGCTGCCCTTCAAATGCAAGGTTATATAACGTTCTCTTTTTTCTCTCTTTCTAATGCAGGGTTGCGTATATATATATATATATATATATATATATATATATATATATATATAATAAATTGTTGACGTTCGTTTGTCGTTCGTTTGTCGTTCGCCAAAAGTTGTCGTTCATCGTTAATTTTAAATCGAATCTTTCGTCGTTCATCGTTCGTTTGTCGTTCACCATTTTGAAAAAAATTGGCGACATTTTTTATAGAAAGAAATTTCTTAAAAAAGTGATGAAGTTTTTTTTAGAAGAAATAAATTCTGAAAAAAAGTTATGACGTTTTTTTAGAAAGGAAATTTGTCCCATGCAAATTAAAAATCATTGTCTTTTTTTGGCGCCAAAAACGAACGACGAACGATAAGGAATTTGCCTTATTGTTCGTCGTTCGTCAAAAACTATGTCGACGTTCGCGAACAACAACAAATGAACGATAAATAAACAAGTCTGATATAAATATTATATATTACAGTTCACGTGAAAATTTTAGCAAGTTAAAAAACAAATCATCTATTTCTTAGACCTAGTCTTACAATACACATTTTTATAAATAACTAAATTTATTTCTACAAGTAATATTCCGAATTATCTTTGCCACGTAATATTATAAATGTCCCTCTATTTATGTGCAAGTTATTTGAACTTATCTGTAGAATTTTTTCGTATTCTTACCTATGTATTTACCAAAATATCTGAAAAAAGATTGATGTTTATTGTTTGCGTTTCTGAAAAGATTTTACTTCTTTGTTTTGATACAGATCTGTATTTTATAAAAGTTCAGCTGTCGCCTGGGCCCAATATAAACAAAGTAATTTGGTCTTCGTCATCGTAAGTTGATCATACAGATATAAATATTTGTTTATATTGGGCACAATGACGTATTTCTCTGAAAAATCTTATAAACTCTATATGTCTTTATATCTCAATGTTAATAACTAATTAAAATTATGTGTGATTCAAATAATATTCTCTCAGTATGACTGCCTACTAACGATAGCAGGGATTCCTACAGGAAATGGTTTTTGAAGGTCACACATTGAAGGAATGCAGGGAGCTCTAACGAGAGTCTGTATTTTGTTGTTGTTTTTTATTATTATTATGCTGTTTCTTACATCTGTACACACATAAATATATATCTCAGCTAGAGATCATTGACCCCTTTTATAGAGTTACTAACACACAAAATTTGAGTCTAAAAATAGAAGCTTTTGATTTTTCTAAGCGGATAATAATCTTTTTCGACAATTTTGTTTTATAGTTTAACCTCTTGTTATTACGTTTATTGTGATTTGATTCTACTCTAGAACGACAAAGCTAATTATTTTGACCGTCTAAAATTCTTCTAAGAGCAAATTTTATGTGAAATACGATAATAAATCCTCTTGGCTCCTCATTTTTCTTTTAGAACATGTATTATAATAAAAAATTATTGTGTCAAAAGTTATTATCGATTTAAAAAAATGTTATTGTTATAAGAATAGATGTCTTAAATGATATTACAATTTTAAGTTGTAATATTTATTTAGGTTATATTACAATCTAGCAATAGAAAATTCGACAAATCTTAGTACCAATATTTTCTTCTTTAATTATCAGCTATTGGTATCCATTTCATGATTCCTGCCAATCAGTAGCAGTAGACTTAAAAGAGAGTAGATGAATTTTGAAATCTATCTACCCTGTCATCAATCGATATATTTGTGTAAGATCTACCGATCCACCCGATTGGGCACAGCTTGCTAAAAGAACAACCAATATTTCAGTCTTACTCTATACCGTCAGTTATTATTTGTGATTTTATGTATATTTTATTATATTTCTACCAAAATACACTTTGATATTTTAAAAAGCATCCTTCTTTGATATATATTATTGTTTCATATTATGATAAATGAAGTAGGATCTATATTACTAAATAAAGTTGTATAGTTTGTATAAGAAATGAATTCTGGCAAACTTTTTATTTAGCACAATGTGTGCAAAGGGAAATAATCGTAGAGGATCACTGCCATCCTCTAATAAAAACAAGAGCTATTATTGTTCAGCTTCAATTTGTCTTAGAAACTTCATTTTTTGCAATGCAAACAAAAAAAAACTTTTAAAAGGGCGAATAATTTATCGAAAAACTATAACAAACATCGATATGACATCACTTAAATATTTTAGGTACATAAAATTCATCCATATGACTAAATAAAGTTAAACAAGAGTTTTATATATGTCTAAATATGTTTTATATAGCTCTGGTTTTATATATGTATGATTTAATTATTTATTATAAATAATATGGTATAAAGATTGGGGGGGGGGGGGGATGTTCCTTTAGTTGTATTGTGTTCCTTTAAAATGATATTAAAATGATCCATATTAATATATGAGATTGATTAATTGAACTGAAAAATCCAAATTCTCTCGGCCATTTTGCTCATGAATGACGAAAGAAAGTGTGTAGAGAACTGCCTCTCACTTAGGCAAACGCAATTCTCCTCCTCGCCTTTTACCTTGACGAAGGTAAATAATTCATTTCCGTTTACTAGTATGAATAGTACCTTAGTTAATTGTTATTATTATTATGTAAGACCAAAGAAAAAGTTTAGTGAGTGAAAGTATATGTTGTTCCTATTGATTCTTTGCGGAGGAATCTGTTGATAGAGTCCAAACCACAAAACCGGTTGCTTCATGGTGTAGGCAAGCGCGCCTTGCCTTATTATGTAATATTGTTTTTTAGCGAAATGATATGCTATGAAGTTAGGTATGAAGGCACAAAAAACAACATTATTTTCATCATTGGTGCTGAAGCCTCATATTTGATCCAGGTAAAAAAAGGCAACACTCCTCGAATCGGTGTGTGTGTGTGCGTGTTGACTGACGGTGTAAATTCTCTTTCTTGCGTTCAACTCGTTGTAATCAGGTAGGGTTGAGATGTTGTTGCTCTTGTTTTGTTTTTTTTACCTGATATGAATTCCAGAGAAGACGAAAAGAAAAATGAAATTGCGTCTTTGACAATTCTTAGCCTTCCCCCTCACCCTTAGGGCTCTGACCTTCTGAAAAGTAATTCTTTCGTGTATAAATTTCTTTTCTTATGTGGCTCTATATAATTGCATTCGTGCAGATATGAATAAGCATTATAGCGTTAAAAATAAACATTATAACGTTACTTTTATACTTATTTATCTCAGCTCAAAAAATTAGCAAAGTAATTCTTAAAAAATAATAATAATAATAATATTCATGATTATGACTTCAAATATAAAATACCATATTTATAAATCAAACAGTAATATAATTATGTGGCGCCTTTGTTTATCTTTGCTATAATTATAAGAGTTTTCACTGTTGTCGTATATGTAGCTTTTTAATGAAAAGGCTGTTCAACGAGTGAAATAAGGAGTTGCTTACATATATTGGCCTTGAAGTTGATGTTCTTTTAGGATATTGTTGTATTAAATAGTATGTTAGAAACTTAATCTTTGCCGTTTTTACCCTTATGATCAATGTTGTTAACTCGATCATATTTACTCAAAATCCTTTTTTTAATTCGGAATTTATCATTGCTCATATATTTTTTAATATTTCACCAAGTTTTATGTTAAATGAGTAATGAAAAATATAAATTAGAGTTTATATTATCCATTTATTTTATTAATATTGTTTTCACATGTATCAAAGAACCCAAAGAGAGTGAAAATATTCATAAAATCAAATCTGAATAGTAACTTAAAACATCAATAATTTTATAGTTCATTGTAGTTCAAGAGATGTTTCTGTTTTTCCAGGAAGGACTTATTGTGACGAATTGTTTGTTTAGCCATTAAAAACATTTATTATGAACGGCTCCAGGACTTTTGTTAGACAGCCATTTCTTAGACGGACACTTCTTAGACGGACATTTCTTAGACACGGACACTTCTTAGACAGCCATTACTTAGACGGACACTTCTTAGACAGGTACATTTCTTATACACCCATTAAAAATGTACTCACAATTTAAATAGGCCCTCGGGTTCCACCGAATACGATCGGGGTGTTTGGGGTTAAAATCCTCCGCCAATGGGATCTCGGGTTCCGCCGACACAATCGGGGTGTTTTTGGGTTACAAATCCCCCGCCAATGGACCTCGTGTTCCTCCAAACCTAATCGGGGTGTTTTGGGGTTACATATCCCCCGCCAATGCCAATGGCCCTTGGGTTCAACCAAACCTAATCGGGTGTTTTGGGGTTACAAATCCCCGCCAATGGGCCCTCGGGTTCCGCCGAACACACGCGGGGTGTTTTGGGCTTACAAATTCCCCGCCAATGGGCCCTCAGGTTCCGCCAAAACAATTGTTTTGGGTTAAAATCCCCGCCAATGGCCATCGTTCCGCCGGGGTGTTTTGGGGTTACAATCCCCCGCCATGGTCGGGTTCCGCCAAACCAAATCCCCGCCAATGGGCCGTCACAAATGGGCCATCGGGTTCCGCCGAACACAATTGGGCTGTTTTGGGGTTACAAATCCCCCGCCAATGGGCCCTCGGGTTCCGCCGAACACAACAATCATCCCCGCCATGTCGGGTTCTGCCAGTGTTTTGGGTTACAAATCCTCCGCCAATGGGCCCTCAGGTTCCGCCAAACACAATTGGGCTGTTTTCGAGTTACAAATCCCATAAGAAATGTCTCATAACATACCGCCAATGAACCCTTAGATTTTTATCTTGCGACTATGAGTGTTTTAAACAAGCTCCAAACAAAATATCGGGATATTCCAAGTGTATATACAACATATTGAGTTTTAAAACCTAATCCCACGTTAATTTCCCTAATTATACCTAATTCAAACTCACCGCTTAAAGAATCTGGGGTCTTATCTGTGTTATACATTATTTGGGTCTTTTTAAGTATAGTTGGATTTTATTTCCATGGGGTAATTAATTTTTAGCCGTTAATTATTAATAATTGTGACTGAGGAATCGAAAATTCTAATTGTGCAATTGATGCTGCTGGCATTCATTTATGTGAACATTTTTGCGAATATGTTTTTTACTGCACTACCACATACAAGAGTATAACTGCCTAGCATAGCCTAAAAAATAGTTTCGTTTTCTTGTTCTTTAAAATGGCTTTACGCTTGCCTTTTTATGAGGAATAAATGAATATATTTTTGTTTGTCACACATAACTTTATTTTATACATTGTAAGTAATACGTTCAAGGCGTCCATTGGCGGAGGATTGTAACCCAAAAACAGCTCGATTGTGTTTGGCGGAATCCGAGCGCCATTGGCAGGGAACTTGTAACCCGAAAATATAATAATTGTGTTCGGCGGAACCTGAGGGGCCATTGGCGGTGGATTTGTAACCCCAAAACACCCCGATTAGGTTTTGCAGAACCCAAGGGCCCATTGGCGGAGGATTTGTAACCCCAAAACACCCTGATTGTGTTCGGCGGAACCTGAGGGCCCATTGGCGGTGGATTTGTAATCCCAAAACACCCGATTGGGTTTGGTGGAACCCAAGGGCCCATTGGCGGGGGATTTGTAACCCCAAAACACCCCGATTGGGTTTGGCAGAACCCAAGGGCCCATTGGCGGTGGATTTTAACCCCAAAACATAGAACCCCCCAAAACATCCGAGTGTATTCGGCGGAACCCGAGGCCCATTGGCGGGGGATTTGTAACCCCAAAACACCCCGATTAGGTTTGGTGGAACCCAAGGGCCCATTGGCATTGGCGGGGGATATGTAACCCCAAAACACCCGATTAGGTTTGGTGGAACCCAGGGCCCATTGGCGGGGATTTTTAACCCCAAAACACCCCGATTGTGTTTGGCGGAACCCGAGGGCCCATTGGTGGAGGATTTGTAATTTCGAAACACCATGATTGTTTTCGGCAGAACCCGAGGGCCTATTTTAATTGTGAGTACATTTTTAATGGGTGTCTAAGAAATGTCCCTATCTAAGAAGTGTCCGTGTCTAAGAAGTGTCCGTCTAAGAAATGGCTGTCTAAGAAGTGTCCGTGTCTAAGAAATGTCCGTCTAAGAAGTGTCCGTCTAAGAAATGGATGTCTAACAAAAGTCCGGTTCCCTTATGAACAGCTTGTGATTCTTTCAAATATCACTCATTTGGTCTGTAAAACACGAATTCCCAGGATGACACGCTAGTGGTTCACATGGCTACACTAAAACTCCGCTGGGACTACTCTGAACTCTAAACTTGAGGTAGGTTCTGTTGAGTTTATGTCAATAGCAATACTAATTTTAGTTTTTGAAGAAACGCAAAAAAACATAATTCACTCAAACCTGTGTTAGCAGCCATCTGTCAATAGCGGTCATTCGCCGTCACCACCCAAATTTCCCCCTCAAAATATAAATTAAGTAGTGTAAACCTTCTGCGTATAGTGGCCACTTGTTTAGGTTCCCTTGAGTGGCCAGGTTAGACAGGCTGGATAAAGAAGGAATTTTATTAATAGAAAGCCCCAAGAAAATACTGGAAGAACCACTTATGATTCCAGGGGTTATTCCACTTTTTCTTTGGCATTTGGTTCACTTCAAGGTGCCTCTTCTCCTTTTTTCAATGAGCAAATATAAATTCCTCTAACAGTACTTCTTCTTTTTCTTCCCACATACAAAAAGTGCAATTAATATTCGCAGCGTAGACGTTTGAACCAACCATGGAATAAAAAGGCAGGCAAACATTTCCTGCATACCTTTTTGTACTATGGCTGCTGCTATAAGGTAAGTGAATTGTAAGCTGGAAACCTAATTAGTAATAGGATCATTTTCTTTAGAACACTTATTTTTCAGTATGCTTATCATAAATATATACATATAATTTATTTTAAGTATAATATTGATCCAAACAACTATTCCAAATTATCATTTTATTCATTGTTTTACTTTATTGTTCGATGGCTCGCTTTTTTAAGTAATTATATTGTTTGTTTCGGATCAATCCATTTTGTGTAAATAAATATGATATTATAGTTTGGATAGTATGAGAGTATGATTGCCTCTTAGGGCAGAGGAAAATATATTAAAATCGTAGGATTATAGTGATAAAAAACAAACGCCTTTTTACTTAAAAAGCAAAAAAAAACATAGTTTTAGCCAATGTATGTAGTCAGTCTATTTTAGACTAATAAGTGATATTTATACTAGAATGTCTTATTTATCCTTGAATGTTGTCATTATTTATAGAAGAATATCCTATTCATACTAAAATGTCTTATTTATACTAGAATGTCTTATTTATATTTGAATGTTGCCATTATTTAAAGAAGAATATCCTATTCATAATGGAATGTTTTTTAATACTTGAATGTCTTATTTATACTAGAATGTCTTATTTTTACTTTAAAAATGTCTAATTTTTATTTAAAAATTGTCTTATTTATAATAGAATGTTAAATGGTTATCAAAAAATCTGTTAAATAGAACATTACAAATAAAAAATCGTCCTGTTTATTTATAATATTAGTAATTTTCAAAAATAGAATATTATAAAACTTAGCTGACTAAATAATCCGTTTACATAAGACTTAAAAATTTATAATGTTGAAGGTATACTATTAGCAATTTTATTCCTTTCTCTTATTCAAGAGCAAGGTGATCGACCTTGTTGCATCAGGATCTCTTGTTTTCACCGTTTATTTAACGGTATATTGTTTTTATTGTTATTATTATATTTATTTTCCTTCAAACGCCCCAAAAATATTTTTCTCTTTCTTTATTCTTTTTCACTTCTTGGTTTAATGACCTCTGTGAGGGAAGCAGAAGAATAATAATAAAAACATCTTTCAAAAACATAGAAAATATCCTCTCCTCTATCCGTGTTGAAGGTCACGAGAAAAAAGGAAGACAACAAACTCGGGGTCAATGAATTCTTATTTTTTCTAGATGTGTATGTAAGTAATCTTTGGAGTCGTTGACTCATTCATTTCATTGAGTTAGTTGTCCTAGGGACACTATTTCTTTCATCTAAACCTTGCTCGAAACGATGTTGTTCGGATCCGAAAGCGAACCTTCGAACCATTTTAACGCTACTGTACCGGTTTTGAAGCTATTACCAGATGATTTAGTGAGGCACCTAATCTGTTGAGATCTCATTGGTTATTATTACATATTTTATGCCAGGAGAGCATTGACTACCTACGTTTACTCTTCTACCATAATGTTTTAAAGCTGAACCAAAGGTGTCTATATTTTATTTTTACGATAAAAATAAGTTTCATTCTTCAAATACACTCAAACTTTAGGTAGAATACATAAATGAGCCATAAAGTGAAACATAATAGTCTCCAGTACGCACTCAATTGTTTGCACGGGCTCCGCAGACCTTCCGCCTTACTACCATGTACTTCCTTGCCATCCCGTTAAAGTAGCACGAATCCTTTGTCATTTCAGCAATTATAGTGAAATTGGCTTCCAATTCACTTTTTGGAACCTCCCCCCTCACACACACACTTCTGAAATGAATCCGACACGCCTGGTTCCGATCCTTAAGCAAACCTTTGATCCGTTTAAACGGTACTGTATTGATCCTGAACTCACATTAAAAACGGTATGGGATATCGATTGGATAGACCAAGGGCCCCTAACTGGCTGACCTTGGTCCCAATTCGAACCCCCTCATCGCTTTATACAAACCCTGACCCATAAACATTATATCACCAAGATATGTACTTTTTGACTTTTGCTCTAATCGGCGATATGTTTTAGTATTTTTGAACAAGTATATTATTTTATTTCAGGTTCAGATGTTGATTCCATGCAAACCCTACTGAATCAACTACCAGGCTACTAAGATTTCTGACACTTAAGTCATAACACACTTTAGACATTAAATGATAATTGGGACCTTTGATTTAGGACTTTTTACTTCGAATTTGTGTTGAATATGGTTAGCTTATATGTCTTAACTGAACCCCTTTTTTACATCAAAAGTATCCTCCTGTGGACCATGTACACCAAGCTGTCCGACTTGGTCACGGAAGAAGGACTTAAATCAATCATTTTTATATTACTTCCAACAATATGGGCTGGATGACTGGATCAGCAATCGTTTTCAAGTAGGTCTTGATGGTGTAAATGAAAACTGCCAAATATGCTATCATAATAATATTATAATAATACAAAAGAGTTTTCGAAAGTTTGGTGTTCGGAATGACAGAGACTTTGATTGACATCTATTATAGGATTGAGGTGCGAGTAATAAACTGAATTGAAGCCTATCATTGTGGTCCAACCCATTCTGTATGCTATCAGTAGGCATATTAGATTGATATTTTGTCAATGTTTTAGTTTCCACATTGCTTTGAGTTCGGAATAAGCCTGGCTTTCGGTTATAAGATATTGGTTAACAGCTTAAAAATACCCGTTACTTCATAATTCTGTCATTATTCACTATGAACGTTTGCGTCTGTTTGAGCGAATCATTTATCATGAGGGATGTCCAAATGATGCCAATATAATTTATTTCATTTTGGGTCCATTACAGTGTTAATTTAATAAACATTATAAGTGGTGTTCAAAAGAAATGGACCACGAAAATACGGCCTAGGAAGAAATGGGCCAAGATTGAATAGGAAAATGATGGCGCATAGAAAAAATGGACCAAAACAATTTTTGCCCCGTCAAATAACAAGAACAAGGAAGTCATTCATCTATAATTGCAAAAATAAATTAGTCTTGGCAATTATTTACTCAATTTATATGAGTAACATTCTTTGTACAAAACTTGGCTGTATTCCACTCAAATCTTGCTTACCCATGTATAAGGGCCATTTTTTATGAGTCTTCGTTTTTCCTTTTTTTCTTGGGCCATTTCTTCCTTGGCTGTATTTTCCTCGTTTATTTCTTTGCAATATCATTAATAGTATGTTTATTTACATATTTAGTTCAATTTTTGTTCATTATTATTCGACAATTATTTGATATCAGCATTCCTCATTATTATCTTTTGAGACATTTCCATGTTTACTTTCGATGAGACATACTAAGTCCATATGCAGAGAGAATACTACTTGATTGTATACCTTCTTTCTTTCTCTCTGATAATGAAAACACACACACATCAATAATGGTATTTGTACTCATTGTCCTTGACGCAGAGGAGAATCGCGTACCTTGCCCTGTTCCTCCTCGCAGTCATCATAGTAGTATAATAAAGCATATCATGTTTTACAGTTAGTAGCCTTGGTAGCGGTGGGGAAATCGGAAATGCCTCAATCTTTTTGTTGTTGTTCTTTTTCGTCTTTCCATTTCTTTTAGGAGTTCATTGAACCAAGGAGGAAGAAGAAGAATGCATCAAGTATTAATTCTTTTCTTCAAATATATATTTTAAGCCATGCACCAAGAGTAGTGAAATCTTGGGAAGAGGAGAGGGGGGGGGGGGGATCAATGTGAAAACACAGTTAGAGCGTTGCCTTCCTTGACTGCGTCCATCTTGGGGTCAAATCTCATTATTATGGATAGGGAGAAGCTAGTTCTTGGTAACTCAACAATAACTACAATTTTTGAGGGACTCCTTTTTTCCTCTATGGTATATATTTGATAGTTAGACCAAGTATTCATTTATCGTCAGATATGATGATGCAAGATAAATAATTACCCTTAGTGTAAAGAGTTGTTTATATAAATATGTGATTTTGGAATTCGTAAATGACGTGGCCCTTGAGAAAATAGAATTAGTATTATGGAAGATGCATTTCTACTCTCTGAATGGTTGATGTTTGCTTTTCAACAGTCGCGAGTGAAGTAATCCAGTATGCGAAATGCTTTTTTTATTTTCCCTCTTCTTATCCATTCTACCAATCATGCTACAAAAATTATTACTCAAAACAAAGGGGGATCTTATCTATTATGTGTCGTCATTAAGAAAACTTCAACACTTTTTATTAATAAAAAGGTATTGGACAATTTAAAATAGATCCTTAAGAATATATGATGTCAATTCGAGGACTGAAGCTAATTATTGAATGCTTTTGAGGATAAAGGAAAGGGGATTTTTTGCTCATAAGGAATCGACACATCAATAGTTAGAATGAAACTAATTTTTCAATACTCTTTAGTATAAAAAGGGCTCAAAGAACCAGATTTTCAGCATCCTTAAACTGGGTATATTCAATGTTTGTATCTTCTCGTTTTCTTTGGTAAATATCAACAATCTAAGGTATATATATATATATATATATATATATATATATATATATATATATATATATATATATATATATATATATATATACCGGAACGGAGTGGGAAGAATTTATCCACCGGGACAATTATGCCCTCGCCGGCCTTATACAGGCCCCAATATGCCATTGGGAGGCTGTCAACGGCCGTTTATGTTTCTTTGGGCCAGCGGCCCACCGGGAATAGTCCCGCTACTCCCGCTGGCCACTCCACCCCTGTATGTATATATACCTATGTATATATATGTGTGTGTGTGCTAAGTATAGCTCGCCATATCCTAGCATCTTAGGGATAACTTTATATCGGACAATCTGATGCTGACTTCTTGCCTACATTTTCAACTCAATTTTCCTTTTTATTTAAATTGTTTTATATTATATAACGTATTCATAAGACATATATTTCGCCCTACATCCAATACATTGATCAGTATCATATATATATATATATATATATGGTCGATGTATGAAATATTAATACATCCGATTAATTGGTTCATATCAGTTGTAGAAAATATCTATCTACCTAAATACCTAATAGCAATTGACAGTTCCAGTTCTGGGGTTTTCCTTTGATTTAGTAATCTTCCACATAACTGCAAATGTTATCAGTTCGGAAAACACATAATGACTAATGACTTTATGATAATAGATAAAATAGAAAATAGGTAAAACCCGGAAGAGTTTTAGGTAAAAGTACGCAATTCCCTTCTTTGTTTACCTTTAATGCAACGCAATAGATCTTCAAGGAACAAGGTGAAGATTCTATTTTTTCTTCTTTCTTTCACTTTATTAAATGGATAGTTCAATAACCTTAAAACACACACACTCACACATTTCCGTTTGGACCAGACGTCTACAAAAGACGTAAAAGATCCTCGCTTAACGGGACTCCTAACAACATCAGTGTACAAAAGAGTGTTGTTTAGGTGCTACTATGACTCTGCTCCTCCTCCTCCCTCCTCTTGTTGTTGATTCTACCTTCTCCCACTGAAGAGCGTAAGTGCTTCTCTTACTCCTTCATGCCTGCATGCAGAGCGCCCTTGTCTCAAGGATAAACCTTGCTGCCTGCGCCCTACAGGGGCATAGACAAACAAGTCATAATAAAATGCATCCTGCAATGGGGGAAGCAAAAGGGGGACCAAAGTAAATCGAATAATAAGCTGAAATTATTGCTTGGTATAGATTTATGAAAATTGACAAATATATACATATTATTAAATGATGAAAGGTTTCAGTATAACGTCACATTATAAGGCCAAGATAATGATATCTAAGTTCATCTGTTGTGGCACAAAATTGTCACTGATTATATATATATGAAAGGATAACAAACGGGGATATTTTTCTCCTGCATGATTGGTTCCTAGAAAGGAAGAGCGAATAATAATTAAAAGTACATAGTTGACATTATGTAATAAAGCACCACTTTAATCGTGGCTTTTTAGGTGTAAACATCAATTCAGAGAGAGGGAATAAAGTTATCAGTAAAAACCAAAACTGTCACAATAATATTATATTCTATAGTTTTTGTTAACTTTCGATGATTTTGACTTCTTTTTTAACAAATCATCAAATATTTAAGAAGAATTGCTTTCTATGCATACCTAAAGCTTTTGTTAGTATATATTTGCCTTAATGAGCAACTAAATTAGTAGTATATTTTTACCATGTAGTATAGCATTAACATTAGGAATTATGTACAAAGGAAACTATATCCCTAAACAAAGAAAAATATCTTGATTTTACCTTTTAAGAAACTTATATTCTGGCCCAAAGAAATATTTCTCTTATTTCTAAGCCTTAGTTAAAAATATAATGACCACAATATGTGGTTTAGTTTTATGGCTTATAGATTGTAATACAATCTATTTTCTCTAAATTGTCTATTATATAACTAAAAATAATATCGTCAGTTCATCTAATTAACCAATAAATCAACATCAAAGGCGTGGATTGACAACTGTATCACCAGCAAAAGAGTTTGTAGGAACACCAATTTGAGGAGAATTATGACATCAGCTGTAACGCGTAATACTACCCTCTTACTCAAAATATATTCCGTTTTTGATGACTCCTGAACCAGCGCCGCCAGTATTGTAAGGATTTGCCCATCAAGTTATTATTTTAAAATAATAATAATAATGTGAAATTTTATTTATCATTATTATTTTTTTAATAATATAACATATTTGAATTATAATGTCTTTGTTATATCTTTTATTATAAACTATATTATATATATATATTTTCCAATTTTGATAAATATTATATATATCTATAATTCCTCGCAGAACAAATAAAGAAGAAAACCCCCATTTATGTGTGTGTTTAGACAAAAAATTATTTTTTCACTCTTTGTAGTAATTTTTTTAATATGCCGATATTGCATAAGTAATGAGCATTGCATTTGAAACTAAAATTTTAAATCAATCATCAAAAATAACCATTGGATTATAATATTTTATCAAATAGCCATAAAAATATTTTTCTACTAAATGATTAAAATAGATTAGTCTAATTTCAAAAATGCAATTTTAAAGCATACAACACGAATTCGAAGTGGTTAATACGGTTTTTGGCAACTTTATAAAATTGTTTTCTCAAAACCTTAAAGCTACCATTTTGGAACCATAAACGATGTGATTCAAATATTGATAATAAATGTAGTCGTGATGGTGTTAGCGACTTTATAAAATAATTTCTCAAAATATGTGGAAGAAATTTAAGAACAACAGTATTATGCGTTTATTCAATGATTTCTGCTCTATTTAAGTATATGAAGACAAGCCCCATGAAGATGTTTTTGCATGACTAAAGAGACAATTTTCCTTTTAGTCATTATCGTGATGAATCATGGAACTCTCGATTCTTGGAATCTCACTTTCACAGCAGAGGAAAAGGGGAGGGCCTCTTGAATGTGTTTGTTATAATGACTTCTTCAATCTAAGTAATATAAAACTATACACAGAATAATAACGGTATTTAATTGTAATGTTTAAATAGATAAGACATACATATTTATTACGCATATGTGTATCATATATTAAATAAATTTCATTATGTGTTCTTCTATACAGATAAGTTTTTATTTATATCATAATATATATTATATATATATATATATATATATATATATATATATATATATATATATATATATATATATATATATACAGTCATGGTCAAAAGTTTAAGACCACCCTCGATTTTTAGCATAAATATGTATCATGTTGAAAAAACGCCTCAATGAAGTTTCAAAGTATATTTTATTCTACAAACTGTTTAAAAAGGAATATAAAGTATATTCTTCCAATATAAGCAACTGACAAGTGCTAAGAGTTAGTATTTAGTGTGGCTTCCACCATTCTGGATGACAGCGGCCAGGTGTCTCGGCATACGTTGGTCAGTGATTATAATACTCTTGGGGGATTTCTCTGACCCAGAATTGTTTTATTGCTTCGGTCATCTCATTAGCATTTGACGGCATCTTATCAGCAACTTTATCTTTCATAATGGAATAATCCCCCAAGAGTATTGCAAATCACTGACCAACAGTATGCCAAGACGCCTGGCCGCTGTCATCCAGAATAGTGGAAGCCACACTTAATACTATCTCTTAGCACTTGTCAGTTGCTTTATAATGGAAAAAATAAACTTTATATTCCCTTTTATAATCAGTTTGTTAAATAAAATATACTTTGAAAGTTCATTGAGGCGTTTTTTCAACAACAACATATTTATGCTAAAAATCGAGGGCGGTCTTAAACTTTTGACCATGTATATATATATATATATATATATATATATATATATATATATATATATATATAAAGGTAAAATTACGTCATGGTAAATTAAAAAAACCATTATAGCAAATCAAGAATGTGAGTTTTAATTCCATTTATGAAAGAGCGTACTATATCTTTGGTCCCTAACTAACAGGATCGCGATCCGAGCCCAATGTACCATATTAAAACAGTGAGATTAATTCAATCTATGACAGAGTGTAGTATATCTTTGCTCCCTAACTGGCAGGATCGCAGTCCGAGCCTGGACACGCGCGCCGTCCTATACAAAAGATTCATCTAACCATTAAATCACTAGGGAATTGAAATTTCTATTGAAATACTTCAATTGAAGCCGATGCATATTTATTGTTAGCCTCGTTTTCGCTGATCAATTGCAGCCAATCATATCTCCACCTTTTATCATTGCAATATATAAATTATGATGTTTCAAGACCTTAACATCTTAACTTTATACCTTTTTACTTAGTAACCACAAGGGTACATCACGCATTATATTTTAAATAGGATTAATTATAAGTTGAATGAATGATATATCAAACTCATTTATTTGACGGGTTTCCCTTCCATAGATGTTTGTGCTCATTGTGTATTTTATGATATAATCATCCTTAACCTTTGATAAGACTATATATAAGTCCCTCATATCATGAATCATATGGCCAGTGGGGAATTTTTGTGTTGTTGATAGTGATATTCATACTTGGAACCCTTGACTTAATACGTGCATTCATTCAAATAGACTTATACATCAAATTTTGATGTGATGATCGGGGATCATTCAAAGATATCGACTCGAAATATGTAAATTAATAAAATTGTGTGAATTATGATTAATAAACTTAGTGGTCCTAATTGTATAATTTGGTAAGTAATATATTCCATTTGAAATGCGACTTTTAAAGATTTGTACTTTTAAATTTAATGTATAGAAAAAAAATAGCTGCTGGTCACGGGATACTTCAACCCGATGTTATTCTTTTTGGAGCATTTTAATGTATCATCTAAGGGTAGGATTATTGTATAATTACACCATTAGTCATAACTGAAGGATATGCATTTCATTTCTCTGACAATTAAATCGATATTCTCCTAAGAAGGTGAATCACAATCAATCCTTCAAATTTATTTCATTAATATAAAGTACTAAATATATTTACATTTATACGTAAATAGTTGCTGTAATCTAAATATCATTATATATTTATTTTGAAGCAGTTTATTTCATAAATGAAGTCCATTATTTAAATTTAAAGAATATATATAAATATATATATATGTATATATATATAATATATATATATATATATATATATATATAAATATATATAGTGAGATTGAAGTATAGTTAAAGAAACCTTTTTAAAAATAAAATTCCTTTCTATTGTTTCAAATTTAACCCCATAGTGTTATAAGTTTATAAAATATGTATCTTATATATTTTTAATGATTTATATAATATTTTTTCGACAGTTGATTTTATTAATGAAAATCTAATCACATAATTGTATAAGTTATTTATTATTTTGACCATCTGAATCAGTCTTGAGCTCAAAGATAACTAACTTATTTGCTTTATATTCTATAATTCACATTATAACCAATTAATTATTCAATTTCAACGACTATTGTCTTTTAAAGGTTTGTTTATAGAACAAAGAATATGTTATATATCTATATTTATAAATTTACTTAATTAAATACCAAATCACATTTTCTATTATGTACAAATTTCAAATAATATACTTTTAAATAATGTAAACTCCTTATATTATATATTATTATTTTATGAACTATTTTTTTACTCGCTAAAGCAACAATTGGATTTGGGCTAATTTAATTGTTAAATCCAAAAAATACTTTCCTTCATCATATATAGGTGATTATTATCCACCCTACTCTATGAAAAGAACCAAGTAGGGCGCTGTTTTTTCTAGTTTCCTCAGGTAATGAGATGTCCAAATGTACATACACAAATGGAAATAGAAAATGTATTGGCAGTTTATTTCTTTTCCGAAGATGAATGATATCATACTCTCAGTACATGAAACGAGTTAATTGTTTTGAATAAATATGGAAAAGAAACTAATTATAAACTAGAATGTTTATTTATGTTTTATTGTAAAAAGCACAATTTTCCTATTTTACTATTTATTTAAGTATGTTACTTTTGTCACTTAGATAAATAAAGGCCTTGCTGATGAGAAAAAAAAAGGGTATTGAAAGTTCAATTTCATTATCATAAATTAACTGTAAATCTATTATATCCATAATTATTTATTTGCTACTCATATAAGTACATACTACTGTTAGACAGATAAATTGATAAAAGCTGTTCATCATATAAGTAAATGAAATTAATGTTCTGAGGTCATGATGTTTTATTTCTTAGAGTCATGATATTTTATCAACAAGACTCACTTAACAAAGAAGTTTTATATTGTTGTTAGCATCAGTAATGTATATATATATATATATATATATATATATATATATATATATATATATATATATATATACAGAGTCGTTACCAATGGTAATGCACAGCAGCAATGAAAGATTAATAAAGACAGAGTGTAAGAAGGTCATGGAGGCTAGTTTATTATTACTGAAGGAAAAAAGGAAATACACACATGAAGAAGGAAGGCACTGTTGACATGACGTCAGAGGATACAAAATATGATTGACGTCAGAGACCTATCACTTATAAACCTTTCTAAAAAAAATTCATAAGTTCTTCATAAGTAATATACAAGATCTCAACGCTCTGTAAGACTTGCCTTTGAATTCATGCATCACACATAATTCAAGATCCGTGATCTAGAATTTCATTTCAGGAATACATTTTGTTATTAATGGTGATATTTTATATACACGGATATTTTCTTTCTTGTGCATACATCAAACAATATGAGGAATAAGTAGCAATTGCTGCTCTCAGTGGAAATGAAAATGAAATGCGGATATAAATGTATCTTATCCACATAATATATTCAAACTTGCATTTTACATCGCGCCCAAAGCTCTATACCTGTAATGATTACTTAGAGAATAACTCCAAAAATATCAAACAGATGCATTGCCGCTTCAAAAAACATTCAATCGAAGTGTTCCCTTGTGAGGTGAGGGCTTTGATAATTTGACCTCAAATAAAGTTTTATTTGATGTGCTGATATATAGAGCATAAATTCACCTGACCATATAATAAAATAGATAATAAGTGACTGATATTGTGAAATCTTTAGGTCTTCAACTACATCTCATCGAAACGGTAAGTTAAATTCTACTAAATCTTTAAAAAAATATATTTACTTAACATAAATACTATTTGCTCGTGGTGATTCGTAATAATTCAATAAGTTAATTACATTCTAATTCGAGTTTATTTTGAAATTTCCATACAAAAGTACAATACTTTTGTATGGACGAATAATTTTTTTTTGTTTGATTTTAAGTCATAATAAACCCATTTAAGTAAACTTCACAATTAAAAAAAGTGTGATATATTTTATAATTTTTTTTTGTTGTTGTTATTTGGATATTTAAGCGCTATATGATTAATCCAGTATAAAAAAGTATTTTAACGTTTGCAAGGGAATAGTATTTTTTATACCCAAATATAATCTCTTAAATTTTATTATTACCTTATTGTTTTCACTGGCGTTCAGCAGGATTCAAAAAGTACTGAACGGATTCGAATGAAACTTAAGCCCTATATATTAATTTTTTAATATGCAGTATACTTAAGTATTTTACGTATTATTGTTCATAGCTCAGGACTATGGTGATTTTTAGTATAAAAATGAGCTATGATTTACGTCTGAGTATATTTCTTTTATTATTAAATATAATCTCTTAAAATTTTACTCTAACCTCTTACTTAAATTTAAAAGGGAGCTCTCTAACCTACTTAAGTTACTAACTGTATTTGAATTTATTTTATATCATATGAGTTTAATTTAATTATTATCTCGAATTAATAAAAACACCAGAACTAGGAACTCTCATTACGAGTAATAAAAATATTTATTATCATAAAAAATTTATGCATCTCTGAGGCAATGACTGAATAATCTTTTTATGAATGCATTTAATCTGTTATATTACCTGGTTTGCGAAAAAAAAATTGTATAAGAAATTTGAAGGTGCTGCATCCGAGTTGAATTTTAGTCTTTCCCATGATTGATTTGTATTTTTGACAGTTTTTCATTTCATTATTTTGTCCTTTTTTGTATGAGTGCCTTACATTTAAAAGCATATACAAATTATTATCATTTCCATAAAATGAAGTCTAAGTACTTAGTTTTAGAAAAAAATACGGTTGTTTTGTAAACAGTGTAATTGTTAATCATTTAATCATTTTATTTGTATTTTATTGCAATACAATTATAATTGTCTAATCAGTCCAACTATTCAAATATCTGAGAATAAAAGTATTTTTGCCTATAATTAACAGAATACATAAGTTTCTAAACTTTAGTTACGCTCTTGGTGCCTACTATTGTATAATTAATATTACTAAAATCATACTAATTTGAAAATGATGTAATAATTCATGAGTAGATCAAAGAATAAATATTTCGATGATGCCACTAAAATATATAAAAACTGCCTTTTTTAACCATTTTTAAAATACATTTTCATATAGTTACGGTATGAGCAATGTGCCAAAACTATCATTTATGTCTAAAGCAAGGAAACTCTTTATCATAAACATATGATTACGTCTAAATAAAAACAAATAAATATTTACATTGTTTAAGTCACGACTCCTCATAAACTAGTTTAAAAATGACATATTCCTCCAAGCCTAGTTAAAATTTTCTCTACTATTCCTTGCAAAATCTTATTAATCCATCTTCCTCGATCAGTGTAATGGCCTTAAACAAAGCACCTTCATATATTGTTAATAGTAATCCATAAATACTGTTTCCAAATATAAAATATGCCAATTTTGATCAACATTAGCCAAGGTTCCGTTAAAAATACTTTTAAAACTCATATACTCACATTTTTTTTTGCTTATACATATATTGCGATTGAGTCGCCTCTCTGTGGATATGAATATACATTATAGCGTTATAATTTAGCCCAATCTGCACCCTCTATTTGAGAGTTGAACTCTCATTAATGCACTGAGCTAATTTGCTCACATTTTGATAATTTATATAATAGTCAATATATAACAGCTAACGATATTTTAAAAGACATTGACATGTTGAGTTTTAAAAAATGCAGTCCAAAAATATTTCATTTAAATATAATAAGAAAGTATGATATATGTGCTTTAAGTTTTGATTTCTTTTGCCCTAAAGACTTTGGCATTTAGTACAGGAAAAGAAAAATCTCTCGCAGGCATCGAATTATTTGTACCACATATTTTTACTATTTTATCTCTTTAACGATATAACCAAGGCAACGATAAATGTTATCTAAAACATATGATATTTATTTAAAAGTGTTTTAATTATATAAAATCGCAGAATATTTTTTTCCTAAACATCCGATTTAACTTTTGTCTCCTTTTTCTAATTGCATCATTTCCTCTTGTCTGACAAAAATGCAAAGCATCACTTCCTCTAATGACGCAGATGAATGAATAGTGCTTAAACATATATATTATAAAATAACATTTGTCGACGAATAAAAAGGCTTCGACAGGTCATTAATCAAGGTGGTGTAAATTATATTAATAAATCCAGAGACAAAAGATATGTCACTTAACGCAAAAAGCCCTTCTTTTAAATTAAATACTTTGTCCGAAGGAAAGAAAGGAGGAAAGCTTAATCCAGCATGGTACAAAGAAAAACTTTTTTGCACAAAGTACAAAGCCCTCTAAATTTTAGCTAGCATGGCAACGTCGTTTCCTTTTTTATGTGTCTGTGTGCAAGAAAGGAAAAGAATAAAGCTCCAAGGCTATTATACAATATTTTTCAAGTTCAATACCCTATATTCTTGTGAAAAAAAAACACTTTTTATGATTCAGCAATATATGCAAAAATATATAGAGGGCTTATCTACCACAATATGACGAAAGATCACCAAGAAAGTGCTCAATTTCCATCATTATTTTAATAATGTCAGCCATAGCAGTAGAATGAACCATCATTTTTTAGTGTTTTAAAAATAAATTCCACCCCAAACTTCTAGTAGTCCCTCCCAAAAGTCGGATACGGTATTTCTTGTAATTCTTGTATCCACAAATAATATACATACATACAAATATGTTGTTATATGATGTTTGAAATGTACGTAAACATATTTTTATTCCAAGGTCCGTCTGACTTAAATCCTTCTCTTTTAAGGTAATACTGTACTGGCCTTGGATTTTTTTTCGGTACGACGTTTCAAACTGTTCCGACTCACTTTCGCCCCTATTATTAATATTTTCCTATTATGCTTTGTTATATTTTTTACAACATCATCGTCTGTTTGAGATCCTGAGAAATAATTTAACGTGTTTTTACTTTCTTTTGTCTCTTCGATTCTCTACACACATTTAGTTATTATTATTATTATCCACATAGTAAGTAAAGACCATTGACTCTTCTTATAAGAATTTCAGACAAAGGAAAGGGAAGCCATTCCCTTTCCTCCTTTCCCTCCCTCTCCAAAATATTGCAAAAAAGGCCCAGTCTTTACAGACTTTTCCAGACGGATTCCCCCGTGGTAACAGACAAGCCCGTCAGACATAACATTGTACAACAATGTTCTCTCTCTCTCTCCCCGTCTCTTCTCTCTTTCTGTGCGTGTCTTTGTACAAAAGCAAAAAAGGGAGGGAAATAAGAGGAAGAAAGAAAGCTTTTTTACATACATGGTGCAGAAAAAAATCCTTAATACTAGGAGTAAATGTATATTTGGTGCTGCCCCTAGAAGCCTCTGCAAAATATTAGTATACACGCACGCTTGCAAAAGTTCCGCAACTCTTTTAGTCTTTTTCATATATATGTATATATATTTATTTACACACAATTCCCTGCGTTGACTAGAGACTTTGCAAAAGTCTATACATATATTTGCTAAGTATAAGAGTTTTTCGTTCTTTTTTATGTTTTTCTCCACTTCATATATATCTATATATATCTGAGTAAAACTAGAAGAAAGAGGCCTCTCTGAGATAGTAAGAGCCTTGAACTCTGAAAACTTATACTTATATACATATATATCCAGAAATAAGTGCAAGAACCTCCTTTGGAGGCCTCTGAGTTTATTTTTGATATATAGTCTCTAGGCTATTGAACTCTCTCTCCCTCTGTAACTCTGCAAAACAACTGCTATAGCGACAATCTTCTAACTTCCCTTCTTTTCAATGACTACTTGAATAGAATGATAGAAATCTTTCCCATCATCTACCATGAATATATTTATCTATTAAGTATTATTATATTTCTAGTGTAATTATTTCCGGTGATGATGTTTTTTTTCTCTCCTTAGCTTTGCTCTGAGACAAAGGATCTATGTTTTTGTTGTTCTTCATTGTATTCAAGCACACCTAGGCTATGTACCGGTCACGAAATGTCAAAATGTATCATCTATTGAATTTCTATTCCAAAAAAATATTTTGTTCACTGTTTAATGGCTTTACATGCTCACACACAAAAAAGTCAAAATGGTTTAAAAGGAATTATTGTATCGTAGTATGTATGTATATTCATGTATAACAGGATGGAGCAACTTTTTTGAATGTCTATTATTGCCAGTGGTTCAGGGGTTTTTATTTCCTATTTTTCTTTCAGTTGATTCAATTGTGATTTAACGTTTATTTATTCAATGGATGATTCATTTTCATCATAACATCAAGGCTTTAATTCATTTTGAAGGGGTAATTGTCGGGGATACAATATAAAACTCATTATTTTAAATGTATCCTAGTGGGCCCTTCTAATATTAATAATCCCATCAAATTGGATTTCCACCCCCCCCCCCCCCCAATTTTTTAAATGTATTTATGCTTGTAGAATTATATATATATATATATATATATATGTACAAACTCAGTGTTGTCTCTCGAGCATATGCCTTAACTTCTTCGTATCACTTTGATAAATGTGACGACTAACCAGTCAAATATAACTCAAGTCTTTAATGGACCCCTTGGTGTGCTCTTCATTTGTCATTATTATGTATGACCTTGAGAGGTAATCATTTAAGTAGACAATAATATTTTGAATCTCTCTTATTTTTGAGTTACGGCGCAATAAAACACTTGGGTACTCTTTTACAGACCTAATCTTGGACGAAGTCTTCTTAAAATTACATAACCATTACATAATACGGAAATTCATTACCTTCAATAATAAAAGGCTCATTGTTGACATCCAAATTATTATGCAATAAGTACCTTTTTAATATGTCACAAACAGGTGTTACGAATGTCAATAGTCCTATGTATATTATATACATCCTTTTATTGATCTGTAGGCAATGAACAAAGGCAAGTACATATTGATGGGTAGTCTAAAAGAATGTCTTAATTTATATTGGATATTTGAATATATTGTTTTATCCAATATTCGTCGAACTGACATTTCAACATAAGATATTTTTTCTTTATTTATTTTCAATTAAATCATATCATAGAGTGGAAATAGAAAAAAAACCCGATTAATATTGACTGCCAAAACGTACTTTTTATAATTACCATAATTCGAGATGATTTGAATATATCATTTGAAGATCCAATTTTGTGTAATTACATCCTCCTCTAAAGATCTTATAGAAAAACAGGTTCGGCCCACACATTTGCGCCATTGCTATTGTAAAAGTTTTAACCACTATTGATATGGCATATTGCAAATTACTTGTAGTTTTCAATGGAGATATTTTAAAATTCGATTAAACAAATATTAAAGAAAGATGAATGTTATCGAAAATTTATTAAAACCTTACATTAGGTTTGTTCGACTGAGATTTAGTCTACAAAAGAAATTAATTTGTAAAGTATTTTCCTGCGTAATATTATGTTGGTTAACAGAGGATCAGCCTGTGTAGGCTTCAAATTTGTGGACTAATAGATCTTGTATCATTTGTTTTTAATTATCATATATTAAAAACTAGATATAATTGATTTCATTTTATTTGTTGCATCAAATTATACTACGAGGGCTGGTCAATAAGTCCGTGACTTTTTAAATGAAACAAAGTTTTTTTGACAAAAGCTAATTTTATTTTTGAACATAGTCTCCTTTGAGCTCTATACACTTCGTCCAGCGTTTCTCCAATTTTTTTATCCCTTCCAAAAAATAAGATTTCTCGAGGTCCTCAAAATATGTATTTGTTTGTGAGATGATTTCATTGTTAGAATAAAATCTCTTTCCGGCAAGCCATTTTTTAAGGTTCGGAAACAAGAAATAGTCACTCGGGGCTAAATCTGGAGAATACGGCGGATGAGGGAGCAATTCATAGTGTAATTCGTAAAATTTAGCCATGGAAACAACACATGTATGGACTCCTGCATTGTCTTGATGAAAAAGAACCTTTTTCTTGGCCAAATGGGGTTGTTTTTTCTTTAAATCCTCATTAAATCGGTCCAATAAGCTGGTATAATATTCGCCATTCATTGTTCTTCCCTTCTGAAGGTAATCTATGTGGATTACACCACGTGCATCCCAGAAAACAGTAGCCATGACTTTGTTGGCGATAAACCCACTTTGGCCTTCTTCGGCGCCGATTCACTTTCAAAACCCACTGTTTTGATTGCTGCTTGGTCTCTGGTGTGTTGTAGTGTATCCATGTTTCGTCCACTGTTACAAATCGGCAAAAAAACTCGTCCTTATTGCGGTTGAACAAAGCCAAACATTCCATCGAAGTTGTCACCCGATTGCGTTTATGGTCGATTGTGAGCAAACGCGGCACCCATCTTGCGGATAGCTTTTTCATAGCCAAGTGATCTTTCAAAATCGAAACCACTGACCCATGTGATATGCCTATGGCTTCCACAATCTCCCGCACTTTCAATCTCCGATCGGCCAACACCATATCATGAATTTTTTGAATTGTTTCTGGTGTAGCGACTTCAACTGGGTGTCCAGAGCGTTCGGCATATATGGTGCTTGTACGACCTCAACGAAATTCTGTAAACCACTTTTTTACCATTGATATCGATGGTGCAGAGTCTCCATAGAATTGATCTAGCTTAGCCTTTGTTTCAGCGATGATTTTTTCCCGCAAAAAATAATGCTTGATAAGCACACGAAATTCACTTTTCTCCATTTTCTACACAATTCACAAAGTTGTTTGTCTGTAAAGACTGTCAAACACAAACTAAAAGACCCAGCGTGTTCAAACTTTAACAGAAGTCAGCTGATAGATGCTTGTTGACAGGAGCAGTGTTGACAACCAAATCATATGGACGGAAATACAAAAAGTCACGGACTTATTGACCAACCCTCGTATTAAACTAAGACCGACAAATAATCAAGCCTTTTACGACATGTATCACAATTGTTTATCCCCTTAGCATGTATTTTAAAAAATAAATAAATAATGTAGTGAGCATTTATTACTTATTTATTTATATTATTGCATGTATAAACATTAAAGCGTCCAGCCTAAACAAATTAAGACTCAACATTGATATAGTTCCCCTTTCCCTGGTATTATAAATTATAAAACTACTAGCAGATTATAGCCATGGCGAAATATCTTTTAAATATATATTAAGAATGATCAAGAACTAAGCAAAACACTTGTAAATATGTTTGATATAGACACATATGTAATACGTATCCATTATAAAAATACATTTTAACGTAACGTTATATGTGACGTAGGATATTGAGTACACTTTTCATTACTGAGTGACTCCTTGTTAACTCACCAGATAATTAGGTAAAACCCTGCTCATATAAGAGTCACTCAGTCTCCTCTGAAGGATCCACATAGCCATAAAAAGAAAAAAGAAAAGTCAACTCATTTAATATTCTTTTATTATGTGTATTTATTATAAAAAATTCATGCATCTATGACAAATGTACACCATAACCATCATTACATGACGTCAATAGAAATATATTCAAATAAGAAGATCGGGTATCAATTAAGTCAGTGAATTTGGTTTTCTTTAAAAATATGTATTAATATGTGGTGAAGACATCACGTACATATGTTACCAGCCTTCTAGGTTTACAAATGCTATAATACTTACGTCAAGACCTCTTCATGATCCTTAGTTCCTGTTTAAACCATTTAGGTCCAACAAATGTAGGATCAATTATATCATTTGTTCAAGTATTCACAAATTTGTATACGGTATATTTATAAAGGTTTATTGTAGCAATATTTTTTCGATGACGTAAGCGGAAACAAACACTTTATTTAATGTTATTCTTCTGTTTGACGGTGTGAGGTATTATTAATCACCGGCTAGTGAAATGTATTTTTTCTTGTTTTTCGATAACTCTGATTTATTTAACCCAATTTTAATATTACATGAGAAGTCCTATGAAAGTTTATTTTAAAGGACAATTATTATTTTGTGTTTATTTGATATAACCTTGAAAAAACCCTACGAGGCTTAGGAAATTGGAAATTATGACCTTCTCATGTTACTATCCAAGGGGGGAAAGTTGGTGAGGTGGAAGATACGATTATACTAAGAAGAGGGAAGAAAAAAATCTTCCCCGCAAACATCCTCTTTAAAAGTAAAAGTATATTGAATGTTGTAAATTATCCATATATTATTATTTTTTTTATTCATCGTCAACTTCTTCCAAGAGAAATATGGCCCCCTGTAAAAAATATATGTGAATATTCATTGCATACATCTGTGACAAAATGATATATTGCATATTGCATGCAGGTAAAATTCAAAAACATGCACCTATCAAGAGAATAATAAGGTAGAAATGAATACAAAAAGCGGCCATTCTGATTTTGAAGGTCGACAGCCAATATATTTATATTTTTCCTAAAGGAAAATGTCAATTCAAACACAAGTCACCTTGAAGACGGATACATTTTGCACTTTTATTTTTCATGGAGGTGTATGGGAGAAAAACATTTTTTATTTTTTTTAAAAGAAAAAACTGAGGGGGATCATCATATCTGGGGCAGTTTGGTATTCGGCTCTCAACATTAAGATTCCAGGGGCCTCGGGAGCGCAATGGAAGTTTGCTGGTGAGCTTGTATAGTTCTACCCATTCTGTTCTGCGAATACGAAGAAGGAACTGAAAATTCTTTTACATTTTTTATAGTTTTGACGTTTTTGTACAACCGTTGTTTTGGTGTTTTTATGAGGTGTATTTTCTTTGTTTCTTTCACTGTTGCTCCTAAAATGAGATGAATTCTTTGTGTTCTTAACTAAAATGCTTATTAATATATATTTTTATATATAATTACTTCATAGAGTAAAATCAATCAATAGAGTAAAACAGTGTAATTATTAAAGATGTCATTATCCGAAGCGGTCTACTGGTAAGAGACGATGAGGTCGCCCTTCTTTGCTTAGACAAAAAAATCATTGCAAATTCGTATATAGTTTTGCCTATTTGGTTAGATTGAGTTGCATCTGTGGGGAAACATTATGCATTAAAATTTCTCAATCGAATTGCAATGATGAATATGACCGTTACCTATAGAAGTATACCTGCGCCCTCAATATCAATAGTTGAGCACGCCTTCGTTCTGAATTCGTTATATGTATGATTAAATAAAACATTTACGATTGAATATAAGAGTTACGCTTCATAAAATTTAAAAAAAGCCAATTCTAATTGACAAACTATAATTATTGAAACGATAATATTTCATAACATTCGGAATTCAAATAGACCTCCTAGTATACATATCTAGAGACTGAAAATCATTAAGCAAAAAAAAAATATTTCGGAGACTGCTAAGTAAATTGATTAAAAGTATATTTTTAATAATAAGACAAACACTTCAAGATAGGATCTTTTAGGCAGATACCGCAAGAGGTTCCGTTATGGTGATTATATTCTAGGAGCTCAAAAACAATCAAAGAGGCATTTCGACTTTTTTAATTATTATAATTAGGAATCGTCTATAAGAATTTTTAATTGATATTATATTAAAATAAAAGATTTGCTACAAAATAATATACAAAATCACAGAAAAACAAAACAAATTATAGATAGTTCATTAAAACCTTAATGAACTATCTATAATTTGTTTTATTTTTCTGTGATTTTGTATATTTTTTTGTAGCAAAAATTTAATTTTAATATAATATCAATTAAAAAATTGTTAATCAAATTCTGGACAGAAACACAAAAATATCAATAAACAATATCTTATGATAAATAATATCTTCGAATACATTTATATGTAACCAGAAAATACTTTTATCCAACTGAACTTGATAAATATTTAGTATTGCTAATCAATGACAGACTAAACTATCCCTTAAAAGATATTTTATTGAATAACATTCGAGATTAAAATATGCGGTGGTTATCTTTGAGTTCGTTATTCGAGTATATGGGTACTTTAGGAAATATGTTTTTGTTGAAAAACCTTATGCACGAAAATATATAAATTTGATACCTCCTTATGCACGCCAATATAATCAAAATAGTTTACTGATTAGGATAAAAGTTACTTTTTATATTTGAGTTATAATACATAGAAGTAAATCAAAACTTCATAATAACATAATGTACTAATGCTAAGGATTGTTAGATCTCATTCACAATTACAACTAGAGGCATATATACACTCAGAGAGTGCAAACCTCCGCCGTCACGGGGTCCTTATGAGCCTTCCGAGGCGGATTTTTCACGACTGGGGCGGCGTAGAGGGACGGGGGAGGGTTCCCCTCGACGGAAATTCCGAGAGGAAGACGCTCCGGCACCCGATTTCACAGCACAGCGACATGTATTGACAGAGTAGGCTAACTTGAAATATTTATTAGTATTTAGCTCATTTGCATCTTAATTCTGCACTCAGAGATGCCAAAATTTAATCACTTGTTCCTTTTGCACTTCTAACACTCCACAAAGTTTCATCCGAATCCGTTCGGTACTTTTTGAGTTATCGTGCTGACAACCAACAAACAAACCAACAAACTAACAAACCAACGCCAGTGAAAACAATACCTCCTTCGCGGAGGTAAAAAGTTAAAAAGTCAACTTAAGAAGACGGTGACTGTTACCTGAAATATAAATCAAACAAAGAGTATTAGGTTCTTTAAAGATTGTTTTACTTCTTCATATTATTCTATAGGCCATGGCAGCATACAAGCACCCAATTGTATATATTTACGTCATAAATCAAATGATTCAGGCATAATAGACTAGACATTTGAGATACTTATATAAATATACATATTAGTAATGTTTATTTAAAACAGTTTTTGCTTTCATATTGTCAATATTTTTTTTCGTGCCATAATTACATTTATCTTATATACAGAATTATATTAAAAAATATTCTATGATCCTTCCTGGAAACAGAAATGAGTAATACAGTTCAAGCAAATAGAATGAATAAATAGTAAAGTACTTTAAATAGAGAAAAACATTTATTGTTCTTTTGCTTAAACAAGGTATACAATCTATTATATAACTTTGTAAAAGTGATCGACGCTGAGAATAATTTATTTTAGTTGTTAATCCACATTGTTTAAAATATCTGTTTCATAATGACATATATTCCATTTTATAATATTTAATTTAATGATTGACCTCAATTATTGGGGGATAATATCAAGGTCCTAACAAAGAAATTAAATATGAACCAAAAATAAATAAAAATATTGAAGAAATAATTAATAATAGCTCCCACAGAGTTTGTCAAACACTGTGCCGCGGGAAATTATCGATTTTTCTGTATATGTGATCTGGCACTGGCAGAGCAATCAATTAGTTGCACGTCTACTCTTCCATACCAGTAGGTGGCAGCAGTTGATGGCTACTTAGCATAGACAATATTGAGTGCGGAAGTACCGTATGGTAGAGCACAATATCGGGGTATTTATTAGCTCTCCATTGTTGGTGAAAGACAGCAACGGAAAAAAATGTAAAAACAGAGTGATTCTTCATGTTTATATATGAAATAAGGAGAGTGGTGTGACGTAATCAGAAATAAATATTAGATTTATGCAGTTTCACTCTCTTTTAGTTATTTCTGTCGCTGTCTTTCTCGGGATACTTATTAGCTCTCTATTGTTTGAGAAGGACAGCGACAAAACGAACTAAAGACTTCATGAATCTAATATATCTTCTCCGATGACGTCACACCACTCTCCCTATTTCATCATAAAATATGAAGTCACACTCTCTCTATAGTTCTTTCTGTAGCTGTCTTTCTCCAACAATGGAAATCATAACAAATACGTCGATATACATACCCATCATATGTTGTTTCGGTACTCTATATTATCTATGAATATTTCAATTTTGCAACTTCTATTGAATATTTTGACATATTTTTAAATTATTCATTCCACAAAATCTTGATAACAAAATGAGGAGAAGGAATTAAATGAGCCACTTCTTGCAGTTCATTATAAGTTGCTCCCTTTTCTGTTGCAGTAACTGCAACAACATTAAGAGCAACCCCTTTCTCTTTCAGATACTCCTTTATTTATTTTGCATAGAGTAGATATTGACGCAAGAACATATACTTACATTTTGCTCCTTTACTCATACACGTTCACTCAGGAGAAGTACTACTCAAAGTCATTTTCACAGTGCACAGTGAAAAATGCATGTTTTGCAGAGTAAACAGAGATAGCTTGCTAAATTAGCTTTGACTCCAAAATGACACAAGCATCGCTGAGTTGCCCTATTTCAGAATAGTTATGAAGCTCAAACAGACTACATTTACCTGATGTAAGTTATATCATATGTTTTATCCAATTATATTGATAACAAGAATAAATACATAATGCGAGTTAGATTGTATTTCCGTTTACATAAATATTTTGACATGATAAGAATAGTATATATATTTAGGCAATGAGCACAACACCGCAAAAGGGGTAACCATAATAAATTAACTTTATACTATTTTATATGCATCCATGACAATGTTATAATGTTATAAACCAGGGTTATTAAATTATAGTACAATTATTTTATCCAAATAGTTCAAAATTCTATTTGAACGAAATTAAGAGGATTTTCAGAATGCATCGCCGTTTTGTATTGAATACAAATTAGTTTATCAAGTGTTGTTTTATATATATGGTTTTTATCTTGACAGTAATTTTGAACCATAATGTTCATTGATGTTTCTTTACGTAACTGTCCAGATTTGATTCTTATGTTATCCATAAGTATTTAGTGTATTTTTTTATTTTACACTATGTTTATCTTCGCAGTAACATAATAAAAATATTTTAACCATTAAAAAAATACAGTCAGGTTCAGTTAGAAAAAAAACAGAGGTCCGGAACATCATTATATCTAAATTACAGTGCATTGCACCAGGAATGAAAATATTTTATTGGCGGTGTGGAATCATCTGACATGGCTTTAATGGCATGCATTTCAGCCAACTAGATATGTGCTGTAAATACTACGAAGTATGTGCCGGCTATAATAGCAGTGCTTTAAGAAAGTTTAAACCTTTTATTGATTTGGTTATTAAAGGTTCCAATAGCTCCGTGTGGTTGTGGACCACGGTAGCCCAGTTAGGAATCCTTGATATGAAGCATTTGCCTTTGAATTGAATATATAAAATATAAGTATTAATTAGTTTGATGCTAGTCAAATGTTCATATTTGTTCATATGTGTAAACCTTGATTAAGAAAAAATGTAGTATCCTTAGTGTGTGGGATTGTTATAACGAGGATTTCTGATTAATTAAACCTAAAAATAAATATTTCAAATACATGAGCTAAAATAGGTATATATGAAATTATAAATGTTTAAAAGGGGTTATATTCCTTTAGAAACAAGATCAAATTTGTTACAATAGAATTACCGCGAAATTGTATATGTGAATAGAATAATCTATTTAAAAAAATAATGTCAATAAAATGTGAAACAAGATGATATACAACTTTTTATTTGAATTCAACAAATCACTTATTCATTTTTACAATGCTTAAAAACTTATTTTATAAGAAAAGGATTTTTTATTATAACATAATGAGTTGAAATAAGAATATATTAGTGGCCCACTATGACCTCTGAGGGTGTAGAGTTGGTAGTAATGCAAATTGCTCACTGGGAATATATATTATATTGACATACGGTTAATTGACGTCTTCAATATCTTTTGTAATAGGAGCGAAGTGCAAAATTATAAATTGGTTCATTTAAGCGAATACTAAACTGAACGTATTAAAAACGGTGAACGTTTAATTGAAAACAGACGATACCTGTATCGCTCCAATTAAACACTAAGTGCTCAACTAGTAAACAGATATAAAATGGATTGCCTTTTCGTGAAAGTAGTCTCCGATGAAACAAACAGTTAATTAAACTGGGGTTTTACGATGAACGCTGCACCAAGAAAAAATAAATAATTATTTTCCTTTTCTATACAAGCTGTATGGTAAACGACCCCAAAAAAGTATACTTTTTGTTACAAAAGAAATGCTCAATGAGGGAAACACTAAACCAATCCTATTTTTTCGAACGATGAATAAATAATAGTTCCCTTGACTTCCATTCAATTTATAAGCACCTAGGTTGTATATGAAGATAAAAATAAACACAATTTTACAACATATGGAAGCTTCAATTAATGATAATTATTAATTCAACACTGAATCAAAAAATATAAATAATATATTTAACTTTGCTAATAAGTACTGCGCTAAGTTCGATTGAGTAATTTAAGTGATATAATTATTATTGATATCCTCTCAAATGTAAATCAATCACCTCATGTAGGTAAAAATACCGCTTAGAAGCCTCCTCCAACCACCTTGGGCTTGATTCTATGTTACCTTTTTTGGCCTTTGTTAGTACAACATATGCATAGAACCCTTATTTGGAGTCTCATAAGAATAAGAAGAGGGTGCTTGGTGATAGTTCCTTCATATATGCCTTGAAGGCAATGTCCTTATGTTACTAGGCTCAGTTCATTATTGTATCCTATTCTCAACTCTTCCGAAAAAAAGAAAGAGAAGAAAAAAAAGAGACAAAGACGGAAGAGGGAAAAGTATATAGAGAAAAGAAGGAAGGAAGGAAGCGGAGAAGAGGAAAGTCTGTGTCTGAGAGGTCTGAGGCAACTTCCAGACAAGCTCTTTATTACTCTCTCTCTCTATCTCTATTCCTTCCCCTCTTTCTTTCTTTCTCTACATAATTCATTTTCCTTTTCTTTTCTATGGGGCCCTCTGAATTCTTTGGGGAGGAAGAGAAAGAGTTGAACCACCCAGGTCATTGAATCCTTTAAATAACAACATGCCTGTCTACGAAGAAAAAAAAAGAACTCCAATAAGTCTGAACAGCAATAACAAAGGAAATTGCAAAAAACATCAGCAACGATGAGGTCCGATATATTATTATATACAGAATAGTGCCTAACTAACCTTTTTTGTCTGCATAGTTGCTGAATGAGCTGTAGTATAATGAGGGATAACAAAATTGTTGTTCTCGCATACTCACAAATAAACGTGATTTTTTCATTTGGTAACACTTATTTACTTTTTAATACGTCCAATAGTCAGAGTGATGAACCACTTATCGCTTCAGTTGATGAAACAAAATAAATAATCATTTTTTGTTCAGTATGAGCAGTTTTATTTATTAAATATGGACTCTATTCCAAAAACTCTACAATGACATGGATGTAGGCCCATGAAGAAGAGATAATTCTAATTTTAAGTATGAATTTCTTCTCTGAAGTGAGTTTCACTCCTTAACAGCCATGAGTGACGTGTTACTTTATTGCATAATACCATCTGTTATTATTATTCTCTTTCCTTTTCTTTCAACCAACCACGTTTAAAAAACACCACCTTTTTCCTATCCCTTAGTATAATGACTCAAACATGACATCAGTGAGTAGACAAAGCCCTAAGGTACAGTCGATTCAGCAAACAAACCAGCAACGCTCAAGCCATGACAGCTCCACATAATCCTTTTAACAATCATTTAGTAATTTTAGCATTCATATTTAGTGTTTTTACGTTTTTTTATTTATACCACTTTCGTTACATATATTTTAAACCATTTAACATGTTCTGGCTGAATAATTTCATTAGCTGTCATTATTTTAAATATATCAGATAATATCTTCCAAAGATTCTAACGCTCATCATAAACCTATTTTCAATAATTGTTCTTATTTTAAACTGTTACGTAAACCCCACAAAAAGGAGCCTTATTCGATATAATCCATCTGTACTTAGTAGATAAAATCTATATAGTGAACACATTTCATCGACACTGGAGGTTACATTTTAAGAGTTGAAATTCTCAGCTTTGGGCTCCGTTGTGTCGAGGTAATTCAATTCCAGTTGCTGTTTTTATATACTATATATATATATATATATATATATAGTACGCCCCTCAACAAAGGTTTTTATTTCTGCTATAGTTTGTGAACAATACATCGGTAAACTACATTTTGTCCAAACAATTCTTAAATACGCAGAATGAAAGAAAAGACTCTTAGATGTAAATTGTAGAATCATCATCTAATCATCATATATTGTGTCTATATTATAGCTTTTTGATTGACTCTTATTTGTACCATCAGATGCCATATTTGAACCATAAATTTATTTATCATGTATACAGGAGTGCCGTCTTTTCTACCATCCTACATTTATTCATTGGAGAGTAATTAAGGTCAGAGATCATCTTGTGAAATTTTGAACAAAATAGAAAAACGTTAAGTGTCTCCTCCTCAAAAGTTATGTAGTATTTTTTCGCCTTTCGATCGTCCCTCATGTCCTCAATATAAATGCTATTTTAAAATAATTTGGTGCAAAATGTAGGACGATCACAAGGATTCCAAATTATATTTAAAAAAGACTATTTCAAAACTTTAATATCTCGTTTAATTTGTATATACATAAAAACAGAAACTAATTTGGAATTCTGTTAATTATACTTACATTATTATATCTGTTTAATATATGAATGTATTCTTTTGAATATAATAACTTATATTTGAAATCCCTGATTTGAAATAAACAATGTTTTTTAAAGTTAGTCTTTGAAAAAATAACATATGTACATATTGGTAATTATCGGCGCCAAAGTCGATCGATACATGATAGTATGAAAATTTACTATCGGCGCTGATATATCGGTCGACCTCAAGGGTTGGAAGAAAAAAATGTAGATTTTTGATTTTAACTTTAAAACCTTTTCTTACCTATAGTCTGGCTCATCTTAGATTGAAGTACTTGCAAGTTTTTCCTCATGGTATAAGACTAACTTTCATGTCATGAAGTAGTCTTTTTCTCAACTTTTTAAAAAATTATAGAATACTTTGGCATTGTCAATATTATAAGCCTTTTCTAGATTAATAAAATACTCTGATATGACAATCTTTTAAATATTTTCTCATATTATAGTTTTAACTTCAGCAATTCTAATTATTTTATTTTTTCTGTCAAAACTATATATTTTCAGGACATATTAATAAGTTTGCTCTATACGAATTAGAGCTCTTTTTTTGTATGAGGGTAGGATCCAAAAGTACGAATTGAGATCGAGTTTTGGATCCAAGGCGGTATCGAATACACAATCTTAACTAAAAAACTAGACGACACAACAACTTTAACCATTTTGTTGTCTCATTCTACTTCGGGATATAGCCAAACAGGTAATGTTGCAAGTCTTAAGAATTGCGGAAATCTATTTTTGCTCTGGAGGATGTTGGTTCAAGCATTTAAAAAGAGCTATTTAACTATATAGGATTTTTCCAGATTTCTAGTCGTTTTTCTTGAATTTGTTTCTCAACGTATCAAAGCATTTAGTGATATTCGTCTAGACTTATTATATTTCAAGAAATTTTGCCAAGGATTTGGTTGTTTAATGCATAAAATATATTACATAGTTTTTCGTCTCGACGCATTAAACCCCCTTGACCCCAATAATTTCCCTTATGGCCTCGATTTAAATACTGCCGAGTACATAGTAATATACACTAACCATATATTTTGAATGCATCGTCAAGAATCTATTATAGTAGTTATTCAGTTATTTATGTAACAACAAAATTAGTAATGTAGTATTACACACATACACAAGAATCTAAGTACAAAATTTGTGAATTTGACCTCCGTTGGCCTCAACGGCGGTTTCTATATATGCCTTAATATATATGACGTCAATCTTACAGCCCTTGAGATAAAATAATATTATGTTTGATGTCTTTTATCCATCAAAAATGACAATGATTTCATTCGCCATTCTTTTAAAATTGATAAATAATTCAAAATAAAATGGTTAAAATTCGTCTTTATAATTCTAAAATATCCACAATGTCACTTTCTTCTTTTTTTAGCAGCCATTTTGGATTTGATAAGGGGCCCATATAAATAGAGCACTACTATCCTTGACCTTTTTTCCTTCCCCTCTTGCCTTCACCGAAAACCAGAGCCATCTGCTTTTTCCAGAGGGAAATTAAGAAGGGAGGTATTCAGTGAGCATTGAAAAGAAAATATTCCACGAGGAGGAATAAAGGGTCGTTGCCCCTTTTTCCCCTTGTACCGGCTTTTTCATACCCCCCCCCCCTTCCCCCTCCTCTTCACACACTCCAGGGTTAGGTGCGTTCCTTTCATCCTCTTTGTCTGGAAGACTTTCTTTTTGCAAAGGGGGCTAAGAAAGAAGAAGAAGAAAAAGCAATAGTACTTGTCTCGCGAGTGAAAGCATTACGCATGTTATATGTACTTTGAAAAATCCTGTGTGCAAAATAAAAAAAGGGAGAACTCTTAGGTGCGTTCAATAAGCATACATAGTTTCTAGACAAGAAAAAGGAGAAAAAAAAAAAAAAGAAGTAAAGAAAGAGACTGAGATAGGAAAATATGTAGAAGTGAAAGTGATTTTTCCCCCTTCGCTCTCTATATGTACAATGAAGATAACTTATTATTTGGTTCGGGGAAAATGGAGGATACTAAAACTCCTTCCATTTCTCTCCTGTTGAAAGACTCCATATTTTAAAAGCTCACATAACGATTACATTGTGAATAAAAAATATTCACACTATTAATGGCTACATATGATTCAATATGAACATGTAACTAGGGATACTTGGACACACTGACGGTTGGGTTTAAACATAATTTATGATTAATGAACCCGAGGACCCAAGTTATTTTGAATACATAATATGATTCTTAATAACTTTAACTTCATATTAGCTGTCCTTTCAAAAATATGAACACAATTTACTGACTATATATGTACAGGTAGAACATGTAACTATAGATATCGCAAACTGGGACCCACAGGTGGTTGGTTTAAATATATGTATGTCAGTAATATGTTGAATCCGAGGACCCAATAAACGTTTCTTTTGAAAAATAATACTTTAATACTCTGAATAAATAGTTTTTTTCGGTTAACAAGATTTTATTCGGTAATCTGTGAAAATTTTGTACTTTGTATAAATAAAATACACAAAAATTATGTTCAGGAAACAGACGAAACCTATTCAGGGCAGTTGCCACAATACATGAATGAACATTTTATTTCACATATACTGTCCTGAAGAATAACGTTATATAAAATGACGCATTATTTATTAAATTTGTTTAAAAACTCGCAATGCCTTTTTCAAATCCTTTTGATAGTTTTCATGTAGAGGTTCGATCTTGCTGGCACCTATTTAATTACGTCACCAGCCCATTTCTACGTTGGCGCTTCTAAATCCGGGTTTTTGATGGAGAGAGTAGCGTAGCGAGCAGAAGCACCAATCATGTCTTATGTCTTCTTCGACTACATTGGCATTGATCGTATTTTTTTTGTGCTAGTAAAGATTTTATATTTTGTAATGAGGATGGAATTGCTTTGTAACTAGGGGGGGGGGGGGCATTTAAGAAAAGGTATTATTTCCAAAGAGAATACGAGCTTTTAAAATATTCGAGGATATATCGTCGTTTTGACACGCGTTTAGTTTTATAAATCTTTTAATTATTTGAAGAATAGGACAATCGGCATATGTATATAAATTATTATTCAATAAAAATCACAATTCAATCAAGAATTCTGAAATTTAATAAACATCCCTGAAATTTGTAATTAGACTGTAAATTTTGAACTACCAGCAATTCCATTAGTTGATTGTATAGTTATTTTATTCCATGAAGAGGGAAGGTCCAGCAAACTAAAGTAGGACTCTCATATAGATCTCGCTCCATCATACGCTCCATCTTACCCCATCAAAAAATATAAATCATACATCTGTTATTGGAAACAATTTTTAAGCCAGTTGCAAATTATAAGGGCATTTTTTTAAAACCATGTATTAAGACGTTAATTCTTTCTGCTTCAAGTTTGGAGCACAAAATGTCACATGAGAACAAATAACTCCCTAGAACATTTGGTTTGCTTCGTATTCTTATTTACAACCTTTTATAAGAAAATATTTTCTAAAAAAATTAGTTTTTTTGGGGGATGATTTTAAAAATGGAGGTAAAAGAAGGTCATTTTTTGAAATATAAAAATACTTTATTTTTATAACGATGAATATTAATATCCTAGGTTAAATGGGCTTATTTGGATCCAAAAAGGATCCAATTTCATCGAACTATAACGATAAAAATAATTTTATTACGTCTAAATTTAATGCGGCCTCAATGGATTTATTTTTTACGAATGTAGAATCAAAGGATTTCCTAAATATTTCTTAGCTAATTCATATATATTCCTGTAAAAGCGTAAATATTATAAATTAAAACATTCTGTATTCAGTAATAGTTATCTTAGGGCATATTTATAAATTTTCTTGTCTTATTTAGATATGAGGACGGATACAATGAGCTTCTTCATTCAAAGTAAGTAAACAAAAGTGTGTTCTTTGAAAAAGTATCTAAAAATTAAAACCAAAAACTAAACTAATGAATATGTTATTTTATCCATATGCCCATTTGCTAATAATAGTTCTTAATGTTGGGGGCGCAGGTTCAAATCCCGAGAGGGGATGGTCATTTTTGGTCTACCTCATTGATAAATCCTAGGTTCGATAGACTAATTTTAACGCTATAATGCTTATTTATATCCTTTCGGATGCAATTCTATCGAACCATATAGGCAAAAAAATAATAGTTCTTAATAGTGTTTTATCTTTTAATAATACATATGACCATCTTTGTTAGATATATTATATATATGTACATCGTAATAACACAGTGACATATTACTTTACATTTGTAGCTCTATATTGGATCCTTTAATGAGTAAAATATTTTGAAATCCAACAAACAGATATCTGACTAGTGGCAAGGAATGCTTATATATTCCTTCATAACATACTTAGAAAACCATTTTAAATTTATAACTAGTTCATATAAAGTAGATTGTATAGACCTGGTCCTCTTTCGTTTGAATTTGTCTTGTAAGCCAACCAGAGAAGCTAGACAATGTTGATGCATAGATAATATATAGTGCCAAAGTAACGTCTGGTAGTGCTGAATATCGGGATAAAAGAGAACACGAGAGTGAAGAGTGAGACTTCAACTTTGTAAATCATGAAATATGTAGACTGAATTGTCATCATCGCACTCCCTATTTTATGGACAAGAATATATATTAAACAATTATGAAGTCTCACTCTTTCTTTAGTTCTCTTTTCTCGTTGTCTTTCCTCAAAATGGAGAGCTAACATATATCCCGATATTCTGCGCTACCAATTGTTGCCTCGGCACTCTATGGTCACAAAGTATAGAAACTGTCTTTAATCAATAAAAATGAATTGTTGAGTAATCGTATTCATTATCTTTGTTTTAATTAAAATATAGCCAAGAAGCATCGTTGAGCTCTATATTTACCAAAATATTAGTGGATAAAATTATGGAAAAAGGTAATTATGCGTATATAAATTTAACAATAAATAATTATAAGAAACACCGATGAAATCCTTTAGAAAATGGCTTGGCTGGCGAGGAGTCTGGAAACATTTTCTTCTTATATTTGTTGTTCGATTATCTAAGATTTGCAAGTTCATTTCTGAGCAACTGCACAATAGGAATTCATGATCCTTTTATATGTTTATACAACTAGGATAATATACAAGGGCTTCTTTTTACAAGAACGTGATTAATTTAAAAAAGGAGTGTGAATGCTAATGGAGTACTTATTTTGTTAGCTCATCCCTTAGAATGAATAAGTCCTCATTATGAGAGTCAATTGCATCAAAAGAAAGAAAATTGAGTAGAAAACTTTTTAAATGATGATTATTGATGAGTTTGTGAGAGCGATTATCAAAGTATTATCATTTATAAAAGCCTGTTTCGATTAAAAAATAAAGGTTTATTAACTCATTATGGAAATAAATGTAAACTAAACATGTTTGCTCTGTTCATGAGCTTTACGCTTATAATTGAAAAGGAAAGTTAAAAGGTTTTATCAGCAATAATAATAATATTACTAACATATTGACATTGTATGTTTACAACTTGATTGAGGGGGAGTTGTTGCTGAACTATATTATCGTTATACAATTTCTATTCATCATAATAAATCAAATAGAACGCCTAAAGGATTTATGAGGCACTGTAAATATATAAATTTGTAGGTTAAAAACGAATCCGATCAGGGATTTTCTCATTGAAACAACTAAACCGTAAGGTTCGTGATAATAGCTTCTTACTTTGTGTTGATATCACATAATTTAAATTGTTTGAAGGAATTTATTATAATCAACTAATTATTGCATGAATAAATAAAAAGGTTAATTGATGCAACATAAAAACATTTTTTTAGTGTGTTACTTTTTGGAACAAAAGTCTACCACTGAGATAGTTTTATATTTTCTTATAAAACTATCTTTAAAAGGATTGCTAATTTTTCAAAATTTGAATGAATTACTACCTTCTGAATTGTATAAATCATGACCTTATGCCTCAATTATATATATATATATATGTATATATATACCTATACCAGTCAATTACATTTTATAATTTTATATATTTCTATTAGCCAATCATGTTATAGAAAAATATACATGTTATTATCCTTAAGAATAGTGCAGGCAGTTCATGTGGACGGCTTGTCCTCTGACAGGGGCACTGACAAGCACAAGAAGTCTCAAAAAGCATATTTTAACAATTTGGATCATAGCTACACACCTCTCCTAGGTTTGTAGTCACTGAGAGAGGCCTGCACTATATCTTGTACTCGTCGTGTGGTTCTTTCCATAATGACCCGATTCTTGTACAATAGCCAAGATAGCTATGGCAGCTCTAAATAAATAATTCATCAACAACTCAACTCAAAATGTAATTTTTTGAGTAAAACAAATCATATTTCAGCCCTATTTTTTATTATTTTAATATATACATCCCATTTATCATAATGCCTAACAATAGGGATTAAAGGATTCTACAAATGTAGCTCCGTTGATCACTTTCGATGTTCATTCCATATCATCTATTAACTCAAGTTCTCTCTATAACCAACTCCCCCTTTGGACTCCCTCTTTTCCCCTTTATCACCATACACTCCTTTTATATATTAAAACTATTATTGCAAGCCTTTCTTCCAATTCGCAATGGCCTATGATTTTTTTTTGTAGACGCACTAGTCCAGAGCTCAGAAGAGGATTTTATATCTCTCTTTCTCTCGTACTCCCTATCCAAGCCAAGGTCAATAAATGGAAAGCACTCATCCTCCACACACACACACACTCCCAAGCGATAGACTTGACCCATGTTAAAAGGCCTCACAAATGGTGGAGACAATCTAGTCACAATGTGCATTCCTATCAACTTATTGTGATAGTACTAGAGTTGTAATAGTATATTATTATTATTATTGTACGCTTGCTTTAGCGTGCCCGCAATATATATACACACACATAGAGAAAGAGAAGAAAAAGAATAACACACACACACACACAAGCGAGGAAGAGAGCACAAAATGGGAGCAATGCCCTAAGAGTCATCTCGTTTGTTGCGCCCGTTCACAGTGTTTGTAGGGGTCGATGTCTTGTATTAATAAAAAAAGGAAGAAGAAAAAGAAGAATTTTTTTTAGTGAAAAAATGTTGTTGTTTTTTCATTCAGTTGAACATTACGTTTTGAACACTTCGCTTGTGCAGTACTGTGAGTGTCTTAAGATAATAGATATATATATAGAGAGATATATATATATATACAGTCCTTATATACATTTAAAGAATACATATTTGTGTGTATCATGAATATTCAGAAATCTTCTGTTCTCCTTCCGGGATCAGTGTGAGGATTGTGCTTCACATTTATATATTCAACACGAGAAGAGTCGTTTCAAGAATTTGGACATTTTTCTACAATAGTATTATAATACTATTACTTTAATATTGAGTCGTTAATCAATCGGAGGATTGCGTATCTTCAATAAAGGTAAGGAAAAACATTTGTTTCGTTTTGTTAGCATGTTATTGTTGCCAGTGTTGTCTTGATATCAGGTGAATGAACTTCCCCACTCATAGGACACGTTCTCCCCTTTTGGGTCCGTTCGGAGCTCTCTGCTTTCACTGCTTACAAAGCGCGTAGATTAACGCTTATGGTTGATTTGGGAACAACAAGGTTGATCATTGAAAGTGTTGATAAGATGTCAAGTGGTATTTGAGGAAAGTTTGGATTCATATGTGAAGGATGAAGTCGGACTCCATGCTATAATTAACGCACTTATTCATAGGATAATTCATTATACGCCTTTCAACTTCTTTATTTGATAATATTGGCAACATTATTTTTAAAATACTATGCCAATAGATATATACACAAAATGTATATATATATTTGTAACATTTAACTGAATCAACAAAATGGTATCCAACTTATAAAAGAGAGTGAAATACTGTTCAATTGTGACATTCGATTTGTAGTATTTTTTACTATTAAAAAGGATTAAAAAAAGTCTTCCCTACCTGAAGTTTCGGTATCACTTTTCATAGGGTCATTATTTCAATGGTATATTTTGAGTAACGCATGCCAAGAATGAAGGATGAACGTCGTCTGGATGATGAGACGTGAATGGGAACCCTTTTTGAAGAAATAATTTTATTTACTTTTGAGTGATCTATTCTCTTTGTTTATTTATCATATTAATAATGATCTATAGAAGTCGTTTTGAAGTCGTTTTATATCGTATATTGAATCAATGTATTCCTCCTCCTTTACAGATGCCGGATGAAGGTATTCCCAATGAAGAGCTCTCTGAGCGAATCCTTCCTTCTCTTGCCGTATACAACGTTTTGGACTCCCCAGTGCCAGCCCATGTTCCCCACCGGGCCACGGCCAGTCTTCCCAAGAATCTATGCTTCCGCCCTTCGAGCACATCATCCGATGGTGGCGTCCTAGGCGTCTGGGCCACGGAGTTCATTCCTCGGGGAACCCGCTTCGGCCCCATGGTTGGTGACCTCTACACCCCAGACAACGTCCCTTCACACATCGAAGACCGCAAATACTTTTGGCGGGTATACAATGGGGAAGAACTTGCCTTCTTCATCGACGGAAAGGATGTGGCGAAGGCCAACTGGATGCGAAACGTCCAGCCCGCCTTTGTCCAAGAGCATCAGAACCTCGTCGCATACCAGGAAGGACAAAACATCTATTTCCTCACCATCTGTGCCGTGCTTCCCAATACTGAGCTCACCGTCTGGTACTGCAAAGAGTTTGCAGAGCGGCTTCACTATCCTTTCTCCGGCGAACTCATGATGAAAACCATCGACGTCCTTAGAATCAAGGATCAGGAGTTGGAGGAACAGAAGCAGGCCGCTATTCAGTACGTGCAAAACCTCTACCAGCAGCAGAAACAACTTCAGCAAAAACAGCAAGAGCTTTTGGGTCGCGTTCCCTCAGGGGAGTCCATCCTCCCTGATATTGAGTATCGCTCACCCGAAGAACCCACCTATTACCCCTCATATGCCTTGAAAGCTAGCCCCGAAGTCGATTCTGGCTACAATGGCTCCCCTGGACGAAAGGAGGAGCCCTCAGAACACGAGTCGCCTCCTCAGGGACTTGATCTGACTCGAGGACATAAGAGAGATTTGGTAGCAGAAGAGAGCTCCCCTGAGGAAGAAGCCTCCAATGCCTATCGACGACACAAGATGAAGATGTACAAGTCTACATCCTTTCATCTTGCTCTTCTGGAGGAAGCTCACCCGATCCCAGAAGCCCTTCTCCATCATCCCCATCAACCCTTACAGAAGTCAAACTACCCGAAAATGATCCCCTCAAGGCGGAAAGCAATCCTGTGGATCTGAAAATTGAATCTTCTTCTCCTCATAGTTCCTCCTCCGCGGATTCCCGTGTCTTTGCTAAGAAAACTCATCCGGGTCCCTTGGATCTAAAGTCAACATCTTCCTCCACACTTCTTGAACCTCTTACACCTCCTTCTGCACTCCTCAACTCCGAGTCGTCAATGGCCACGGCACCGACTGTGAGCAGCAAAAATGCTCGGAACATTAAGTCTGAAGATACAGCTATTGACCTGAAGAAGCCTACCGGAGAGACTCCAGGGGCTACAAGGCCCTCCCTTTCCCACTTCACAAGAAAGACGGAAAGATCGATACAAATGCGATCACTGCGAGAAGGTCTTTGGACAGCTATCCAATTTGAAAGTCCATCTAAGGACACACAGTGGGGAGAGACCCTTCCAATGCTCCATTTGCCCCAAAACATTCACGCAATTGGCCCATTTGCAAAAACATCATTTGGTTCACACAGGTATGTCGATATATTAATATATTTCAATCAACCCAGACCTTTATTCTATATTTTTAATGCTTAATAGGAGAGAAACCTCATGTCTGTGGAGAATGTCGCAAGCGATTCTCAAGCACCTCAAATCTAAAAACGCACATGCGTCTTCATTCTGGTCAGCGCCCCTATATTTGCGACATTTGTCAAAGTAAATTTACTCAGTTCGTGCACCTTAAGCTTCACAAGAGACTCCACAACAACGAGAGGCCTTTCATCTGCACGACTTGCAATAAGGCCTACATCAGTGCCTCAGGCCTTCGAACCCACTGGAAGACAACAACTTGCAAGCCATCCTGCGAGGAAAGAGCCGAGGACCAGCGAGTCAAAATGGGCCAGGAGTTTGATTTGGGTAAGCTTTTAGATGGCGGTGATATTTTGTTCCTTGACACTCATTATTTTATTTATTTTACAGAGCCTAAACAAACGCCACTTGAAATGGGAGGAGGAGTCCCCATGGAGTCCGATCAAGCTCATCATCATCATCACCATGTACACCATCATGATTCCTCGGATAATAACTATGGCGGGAACTACTATCCCGACCACCGACAAATGACTGTCACGCCTGTACTTGATCATGTTGGCCTTGCCAACACCGTACTCCGAAACTCGGACGCAAAGATTAACTGCAGCTTACCCAATACATCCACCTCCATCAGCAATCATGTTACCCCATCCTCCATCGTATCCACATCCATTACATGCAATTAAGAGACCTCCTCCCCTCCCCCAACATTAAAAGTTTTTTTACTCTTTTTTCTCTATACTACTTCTACTACTATTATTAACGTTATCATCAAGTTAAAGTTAATTTTCTTTGTACCTGATATCAGATTTAAATAAGACTTACAATTTTTTCTATGTACACTCACATTTAAAATAAATATTATCTCATCACACATACAGAAAAGATAAAACAGGCATTTTAAAATTTAATTACGAGACACTCATCATTTTTTGCACTCATTTTTTTTTGTAAATAAGGTAATATTATTTTGTTGCTCCTTCTACCTCAAGAGTTTACTTATTTCCTCCTCTATAAAATAATACTAAATAACTTATGCAATGAACCCACCTCATCACCCCCCATTTGACAAACTTTTTATTATATCATGATGTATCTCTTCTCAAAATCTCATCCTTCCATTTGATTTGCCTCTTGCTGCAATACGTAAAAACATAATTGGTTCTTTTTTCGCATCCATGTGATATATTAAAAAACTACACATAAGCAAAACATTTCCTCCCCCCCCCCTCCTCTGGGCATCATCGAATTGCTATTAATAATAATTATTATAATAGTACAGTCAGTACAGTCAGTCATTTTTCTCAAAAAGCTAATAATAATATTTTGATTCCTTTCCAAAAATGAAGAATTAAATCGGACACTAATACTAAATATATTTTCATACTTTTCACATGGATCTCCCTGATAGAGATCTCATTGAGAATATTAATTATTTCTATTACTATTATTACAAAATATACATGAATATTTATTATGATCTATATATTTATTACTGTCATTGACTATATTTTATTATTAAGTATATATCCATTGTTGGACGAGCCTCTTCTTTAATGAACACAAACAATGCCAACTCCCCCTCCCTTCCCAAGGCATTTGTCATCAAAAGGCATAAAGGTAAATCTTTGTAATTTGTATTTATTGATAAATCAGAAATATTTATATATTATTATTATATGTTCTTTTTTGGACACCATTGAACAAACACTTATTACATTTAAGGAGGTTTGTTGAGTTTACTCAAGTCAGTTGTGTAATTATATAAAATATATATTGTTAATTAATGTATGGAAAATTTTTATGAAAGAAAAACAAGTTGAAAACAAAAGTTGTGTCTTGGATTATTTCTTTGGGGGGATTCCATGCATCCAGGTTTTCCATCTATGCTGGACAGTACATGTGTTCGTGTGTGATAAGGGAACTGGAGAAATCAGCTTTTAAAGCTATAAAACAACGTTACTTATGCTGTAAGATATACACTCAATGTTGTTTATTTTTTTTGTGAGGATTGTCAAAATGAAAGGTCTGAAAGGGCAAAAGGGGATAACCATATCATAAAAAAACAAGATTCTCCCTCTTAAATCTGATTAAAGTTTGATGGTTGTGAATGGGTCTTGCATATCAATTTATAAAAACTGTTAATTTTCTCAAAAATGGTAATTTGCATAAATAATTCTAGTAGAAAAAGATAAATGTTAAAAATAAATGTGGCGTAATAAAAAAGGCACAAATCCCTAAACCTTACATATTATATTAATATTAATTATTTCTATTTAAGTATATTAAAATGTTCCTAAACGATAATTTTTTTATAGGTGAATTGAATGACTTATTTCGAGTCCTCGAAAGTGTTGTTAGATGTACAATATTATAAAAACGTCGTAAAAATCATTTAGGTCATCATTATCTCTTAATTGTGGGTATCCAGGAGAAATGGACAAGGAAAATATAACCTAGGAAGAAAAGACCCAAGAGAGAAAAGTAAAATCATGGAAAATTGTCCTAAATGCATGGATAAAATATAACTAAGTTTGTTCAAATACGATTTCTCATATAAATTGAGTAAATAACGGCGAAAAATAATTTTATTTTAGCAATAAAATATAAACAATTTCCTTATTGTTGGCGTTAGACGGGACAAATATTTATTTTGTCCATTTTTCTTCCTGGGCCATTTCTACCTAGGTCATATTTTCCCTGGCCATTTCTTCCCATTATCTTAATTATACATACATATCTTCTTCTTTGACAAAATTGAAATCCATTTGCTTGACCATTTTTCCATTACCATTTCTTCTGGATATCTAACCTTCTATTACAATGCCAGAATTCGATATTTGCGTTTCCTTTTCTCTAAATACCTTGCTATATGTATATTTGATATACGTGATTTAAAAAATAAACTTTCGAGTTTACTATTATGGTGTATGCATCTTTTTAAATGATGTCAGAGCTTGCTTAAATATTCACCAGAATAACTTCTAGATCAATATCCGAAGCAATAGCCTTCTTCATCTCTGACGTCTTGGTAAAACCATACAGACATCATAAGCGTAAACTTAAAGTTTAAATAGTATTAAATCTATCCTTGGGATATTGGTCAAGGAGAATATAAATGTGGTGAGGCAATGGGAATCGACCTAGGCAATTGCAGGGCGACAGCTGACTATTTTATCGTGACGTCATAGTTGCTATGCTTGATTTCTAGTTCAGTTGTATTGTCAAACAAAAATGCCATATTCTCGAGGAAGTAATCGTGTTTGTGTCATCCCTTCTTCCTCTAATCCTCGAGATGTACAATATTTACATTTTCGACGAAGGATCTCGATATCCAACGTCTGTGGATTACACGATGCAGAAGATCCTACAGGATGGGCCTAAAGAATGCAAAGATCTGTGATCGTCATTTTATTCCAGATTACTTCCAAAGGAATCTTCAGACTGAGCTTCTTGGCATCTATGCTAGGAAGAAGCCTAAGGCTTAAGCTGTTCCTTCACTCTTCATCTCTGGATCACTCTCCTCAAGTGTGCTCAAGTCCTTCAGACTGGTCTGTCAAGAAGCCCGTGAACGAAAAAATTAGTGAGTTGACTAGTGAGAAGGAATGAGACCCAGGAGTCAGAGTTGGAGACATCACATGAAGTGATTGAGTCTCAAGAAGAGCCCTTGGTCAAGACAGTCTCTACTCAGACAGATGTCTACAAACTGGAAAAAGGAATCCAGTGCGAGGAATCCAAGGGGATTCCTTTTTGACAGCGTAAGTGCAAGAAGCTTGAAAGGGAACTCTCACTCACGAAAATGAAGCTGTCCTGCTACAAAGCCAAGTGCCTCAGGAAGTTTAAAGACCTCCACCCAAATTTGGGGGAAAATACGAGTAACATTCAAGGATTTGAAGAAACTCAAAGTCCTTGGATTGAGTTATTATACAAGGAAGGTCTTACCGCTCTTTCACCCAATTTTTTAAAGTTCTGCCACCTCTTTTCCAAATTTTTCATAATAACCATCATACAGAATCGATAGAGAACCCCATGTTTTTCAAAGACTTTTTAAGCCACTTATCAATTTATATATAAATTGGTCAAAAGAAATTATTATTACTTTTGTAAAAAACAAGAACACGGATTTGAGTCCACTTTCTTAATAAGCTAATAAAACTGAAAAATGTTAGTGCTAATTTAAAAAAAACTTAAACAGATAGGCCAGTGTACTAATTAGTGTAATTATATTCATATTCTATTTCCCCTTTTTTGTATGTGCATATGTATTATCTAATATCGTGATTTATAAATTCCTTCAAATAAATTGAAATCTAGATTGCGAAAATAATTTTTATTGTTTAAAATTATTATCTGTCAAGCACTTAAAATGATGAATACTAATGATAAAAAATATACATAACAATTTTTTATGCAACATGGGTAATATAAAGTGGCATAGAGCAATATTGTAAGGTAATATTTTCAATTGAGATATAAAGTTGAGGAATAATTTCTAAATTATAGCACAAATAAATTATGTTCAGAGTTTTTATTGTAGTATTCGTGACGTCACAAAAATCTCCCTTTTAACAAGAGCATAAGTCAAAGATCTCCTCTTTGACTCACCTGATTTATATTCTCATTGGTCAAGGAGAATATAAATATAAATTATATTCTCCATGGATATTGGTACTTCTTCTGTTATTTATAAAAATAACGTATGTTATTTTTTCCCTTCGATATTTATAAGTACAAAGCTTCCAAGGCTTAGAGGCTTCCAACATAGCTGGTGAAATCTCTGAATCTTTGAAGAATTCAAGTAGGGTGATGTCTGGTACCTTGAGAAAGGTAAACCCTTGGTGGAGCAATGAGCTTAGGGTACAGCGACGCAAAGTCAAATTTCTTCAGCGTAAGAAGCAGTATGAAATGTACAAAGTCGAAAAACAATTGTATAAAACAATGATTATAAAGGCCAAGAGGGAGGCATTCAAAGCGTGGATTGGCACTTTGGAAGGTCCAAGAGATATATCTCGGCTAATGAAGACCAAAATGAATCATACCAATGCTCGTGTATCTTGAACGGACTTTGGACGAAAAAGAGAGCTTGAAGTCGCTTCTAAGAGAGCATTTTCCTAATTCTAAGGACGTCAACGATACTAACCATGAAGACGGTACTTCTATTAACCTTGAACCCCATATAAAATACTTTGACGAAGATCTTGTGAAGTGTGCCATTTTAAGTCTTGAGTCAAACAAAAAGCCAGGCCCTGATCTAATTCCTCCACAAGCTTTTAAGAATCTGCCCCATGGTTTTATAGTGAGATTAACGGATCTCTATAATTTAGTTTATTACTCGGGGTATACTCCCAAATGTTGGAGGATAAGTAAAGTAATATTCATTCCCAAACCGGGTAAGGATAATTATTCCGAACCTCGAGCCTTCCACCCCATTTCACTCACCAATGTGGCACTAAAAATCTTAGAACGAATGCTGCAGTGGAAGATCTTTGAGAAATATAGTTTGGCTCTGCCGAACCAATTTGCATTTACAAGAGGAAGGTCCACTGATACAGCCATCAGCAAACTCGTGGACTCAATTGAGAGCAGCTACCACCGGAATGAAGAGGCCCTTGTAGTATTCTTGGATATCGAGGGTGCTTTTGATCGGATTAGCTTTGATCATATCATAGATGGAATGAGGAAGTATGGAGTGGACAATATGACAATCCGATGGTATGCCAACCTACTGAAGAATAGAACTGTTTTTGCAGAATTGGGTGGCGAACGTTTTTCAGTTTCACCAACCAAAGGATGCCCACAAGGAGGAATCCTATCGGCCCTTGCATGGAACCTTGCTTTCCAAGAAGCTATAGACCTTCTCAAACCACCGGTTTATACAGTTGCTTACGCTGATGATCTGGCTTTGTGTGTTCGTGGTACGGATCGTCAAACCATTAACAACTTGATGCAAGGTGCCCTTAATAGGCTGAAAAGTTGGGCAAACACTAGAGACACTACCTTCAGTTCAACCAAAACAAAATATATGCTTTTTTCAAAAAGAAGAAAATGCAAGGATACTTCCCTCTACCTGAATGGAGCCAAGATTGAGGGAGTTCGAACATTTAAATATCTTGGCGTAATAATTGACGATAGTCTAAACTGGAGAAAGCACATAGAATATGCAATCTCTAAGGCTAAGAGGAGTCTCTTTGCCCTGCGAACTTTTGTTGGATCCGACTGGGGGCTTAGCCCACGAAAGTCTAAATGGATCTACGAGACCTATGTTCGATCTATAGTGAGCTATGGCGCTATTGTTTTTGCACCTAAACTTCTAGGCACTAGGTTCATCAAAAATGAACTTAGTAAACTACAGAGACTTGGTCTGATGAGCATAACAGGAGCTATGAGGTCTACACCTACTGCGACTATGGAAGTACTATGTGGGCTCCTTCCACTTCATCTATTTGTAATGGAGCGTTTTAATTAGGCTTCGGACTAAAAAGGAAACTCCACTGAAATGGTTCGACCACCTACAAAGAGGACACTTGCAATATTTAGATAAATATTTGCAAGTAAAAAATATCCCAACTCCTCCACTTCGGATCCCTTTCTGGTCCAATAATCTGGGTTACGACATCAAAAAATATTGGTGTATCAATGATTTTGATCTCATCGGTTACACTGACGGGTCAAGAATCAAGGATCAAACAGGTGCTGGATGGGCTATAACGTGTGGGGACAAAGTACTTGATCAAAAGTTCTTAAAACTTGAAGACACAAACACAGTGTACCAAGCTGAAGTGGAAGCCATCAGAAACATATGTTGTAATCTCAATGGGGAAAAATTGAACGAAAGAGAATAATAATCCTTTCTGACAGCATGTCGGCTATCAATAGTCTGGACATTAAACCAGGTGACCTTTTGAGTGCAGAAATTCTCGCGTGTAAAGACGCCATCAATAATTATAATTGTAAAATCACGTTAGGATGGATCAGAGGACACAATGATAGCACCGGGAATGAATACGCCGATATGTTGGCAAAGAATGGCGCCATGAGAGGTACACCAATCTCAGTACCAGTATCTATGTGCCAATCAAAGAATTCCCTAAGACAAGAATCTTTGAAAGAATGGCGAATTGCTTGGCAAAGTATGAAGTGCTGTCGTCAAACAAAACAGTTCATCACTGAGCCCTATGTTGGGAAGAAGATATTCAGTTTCAAGAGAAACCAAATTTCTGTCATTGTTGGAATGGTGAGCGGTCACATTCATCTAAATCGGCATCTCTTTAAGATGGGGAAGGTTGAGAGCCCAACTTTCCGGCTCTGTAACGACGACGAAGGAAACTCCATATCACCTCATCTACAATTGTCCTTTTACACGACAGAAGATAAGACAACGCGAGGGAAATATCGGTGAAAGAAGGTTGTCTCTGGAGGAATATATTTTTAGAACATTTAAATGTTTATGCACTTTTAATGATATTTTTATTAATAAAGACAATAGCTAATAGATAGGTCACTACCGGCTGATACCGGATTAGGTTCCGGTGAGGTGGGTCTATTCTAGGAGCTAAACAAACAAACAAATACAAAGCTATACAATTTGAGCCTCTGCCTTTGAAATATTACGTGATATTATGATTATATGAGATTGCATCCATATTATAAAGTAAGAATTACATACAACATAATTGGTTAATATATAAGGCACTTTTATGTGTGAGACGGATAAACAATCTGCAACAGTGATAGTTGAGCACACTCCATGGTTAATATATAAAATCTAAAAAAACCTGGGCTGTTAGTTCTCAAAAAAGTAATTCGTTTATTAGAAGGACCCAATAGAGTAACCGTTTGAGAAAGCTGACCAAAAGGTTTTAGTTATAATATTTCTTCTTCTATAATTTTTCATTATAGTTTACAACAAATTTATGAAAAACTCTTGTTTATTGAGTATAAAATGTGCTTACATCATCAAGGTAATTATTGTGATAAGAATTTTCACATTGAATTATATATGCATCGTAAACTTTTTAAGCTGATTTGCATATTTTTGACAATAATTGAAATTTAAGTTTATTATTTAAATTAAGAAAGCTTTTTCGTTGCATTTTTCAATGACAAATATGAATGCATATCCCAAGGTGCAAATTATTATTTTTCGATATATTTTAAGAATACGACTAAAACGTATGTGATAAATATAAAATTAAACTTCACTCATTGATACAGAAGTAAATTTAATTGATTCACTAAATTTTATATATACATATATATATATATATATATATATATATATATATATATATATATATATATATATATATATATACCTCAACAGCTGCGAGTAAAGTGATACTTTATGCTAAATACCAACTGCTTAATACTAATATATATATATATATATATATATATATATATATATATATATATATATATATATATATATATATATATATATATATATATACAAATATATATATATATGTATATATACATAAATATATATATACTTTAGTGCAAAATACCAATTGCCTTTATTACTCGCTCTCTCTTTTTTCAACCAATCACGTTTAAAAAAAAGTCACCTTTTCTCATGCTTGATCACAATAAGTTTATCATTCGATTATTTTTGACAATGATACCAGATAACATTAACCTATATTGGTTTATAATGCGTAAGCGCTATAAAAAATTATATCAATATAATAAATCTCTGCTATTGCTGTTTAAATGTACTAAAAATATTATAAATTAAAAATCAAATGACGAAGCTTCACCTTCTATTTTTTTTAATTCTAAGAAGTGTATTTATCAAACCAATATTAATATTTTTTAATGTTTCAATGTAATTTACTAACTAGTCATCAGGAGTCTGATCGTTGGAGTTTAGTCAGAGCTTTAAACAAATATCTATTTAATGCAATTGCATAATGTTCATGTCATACGTAAATGTACGGATAATAGGATATTGTAAATTATATCTATTGAAATGAATAAATTCATTTTGATGGCTCTCTAGACTCTCAAGCATTATAAACAATATGATTTCCTTGTAAGCTTTTGGCCTTTTATCAATGGCCTTAAATATTGAAGCAGTGTTTCGCCTAAGTAAATAAAATGGATATACCTAGGGATACGACTTTTTTCTGGAATATGATTATTAAAAGAAAAAGAGGACGCATAATAATATTATAAGCGGTATGTATTATGAAACATATATTATAAAAGGCATCACTTCATTCGTGGCTAAACAATAACTCAGAGATGAGATAAGAATTTAGGAACACAAATTGTATTTTTTCACATTTCATGGAATATATACGATAACCAAAGTATAACGTATATAAACAGATGCAAATGCGTAAAATTCATTATTAAGCATTATGGTTTAAATTTTTAGCATCCTAGCTGAACAAATTAAAAAGTTATATCAATTAAAAGCATATAAAACCGAAATGAAAAAAGTAAACAAAACAACACGGAAAATTATAAAAAGTCTATTTGTAGTTTCTAAATTTATTTAAAAGCTTCTTTATTGAGTCATTATAAAACAATGAACGGGAAGGGAAGTATTGGATTTCATCGGCGGCTAGTATTAACGAATCACTAAAGACAGAAGGAATTTTGATGTCCAAAGCAGCTTACCTCGCCTCAGCAGAAAGAAATATTGGCCTTAGTTCTGAAGCTTGCAGAGGGCGATATTTCGTTAATCCTTTGGCTATTAAAGCCTTAACAGAAAGAAGAGCATTGAATTGTATTTTCTCATAGGCCTCAATCAATGCCATTTACCAAAAATAACTTTGAAAAAACTCTTACAATTTATCCACTATTATAAATAAAATAAAGCAACTGCTCATATTAATAAAAATAAAGGTTTGTTTTTGCTATAACATCCATTAAGATAAATCGATTCTCACACTGGCGATAAGACGTAGAAAAAGAAACAAAATGATGTGTATGGCTGAGTTTGTGAGAATTACCACTAAATCATCTTTATATATATAACCATTATGTAATCTATGAACTATTTGTAACCAGCCACTATTGCTGCATGATAAATATCTTTATTAATGATACTTTTTATATAACAGCCAGGACGCAAAAACAAAATCTCTGAGCCAATAATATTAGTGCCTGAAAATATATCTTTTATTATTTCATAAATTTTTACTGTGTCGATTTTTGTTGAATAATTTAATTATACATTAAGTAACGTTGTTCGTTTCATTTATGAAAGAAGAAATAACAATTTTTTTAATACTAATGTGAAGATCTAATAAATTCAATGGGGGATTGAGGTTTTTTTATTCAGTCATCCTATAATAAAATGCTTTAACATGTACTTAAATCAGAAATCCTGTGCTTATAGCATCAGGATAATGCAAATAGATATCTCTTAATCTATTTTCAACATAATGAGGCTTTAGTTAGAAGTCTTTTAACAAGAAAATAATGTTTTACCACCTCCTTTATTAAGTCTCTAGTTTTTGTCTTTTACATTTAAACATAACTTACAATTGAAGCTTAACATATGTATTGATTTATTTTTTCAGCATTTTACAAAATATAGAGATATCTTTTGGGGGAAATTTTATTTAATGTCAAAGCGAAATTACAATGAGAGTAACTGAGGCAAAGACGTGCGGTTGTCAATACAGTTATTCATCTCTAACATTAGCACTTGCTCTTAATTTCAAGGGAAATAAATATGACGAGTATTAAAAAATGTTAGTTAAAAAAGTATTTCATTTTTGCACTATTGGAGGAAAACAAAGATCTGAAGCTTGGGCATGCATTTTTTGTTGTTGCAAAGAGTACACATATCTATGCACTCAATTTGCACTCTTGTCTGATATTCATTATAGCATCATGAATAAGCTATTCTGTGTAAATTTGTGCAACCCTAAATTTCTATAGAATTTTAACTAATAAGCAGCACATTCTTTTACCTATAATGATGCCATTCATAATTCTGTGAACACATATTTTATTTTCATTTTCTATAGTCTATTACTTATTTTTATACCTCAAATTGAGTTTTTTGTTAATGATAAAGCTAAATTCAAGAAAAATTCGTAGAAAATCCATATTCAAATAATATATTTTAAATACAAAGGGCCTGGAGATATAAAGAAAATCATTATGAAAAATATGAAATGTGGTAAGATGATTGATTTGTTTGAATATAAAATATGTATGGGTTTGATTTATTACATTATATTAATGACTATATTAATGTATTCATATTATACATCTTTGTTTCTTTTACTCCTAGATAAGCCCTATTACACCATTACTTAATCTATCTATGAACGAGTATCTTTATTATCAAATAATTTATTTTTACATAAAAATTAGATATGTGTGAGTTGATCCTCCAAGCCACATCCGCGAATTCAGCCAATTTCTGCATTGTGCAGCTAAAGTGATATGGAGTTTCCTCATTTTCTTCACAAGGTTTGCATATCGAGCTCTGTAATTTCTGCATGTTAAACTAATACTTTTAAGGATTAATATGACAACTTACCGTTGTGAGGATTTTGGATATTCGATGTATTCTGTGTTTTTCGTTTCGATGTAAGGAGCATTGATGAATGCTTCGATTGTCGAAAGCTGTCCAGTTATTATCAAAAGTTCTCCAAAATATTTATTCAACATATGAACTGGTGTCCTTAATTTTACGGATATATAAAATATCTTTCGTTTCCAGTATGTGTTCATAAAAGTAATATGCAAACTCCTAATATATATTTAAGAGGCAACTTTGGTCATCAATTAATTGGAGACAGTTCACTGTATTCATCCCACGCATTTTATGATGGGGAACAGAGTCAATGTTTCTACAAAAAAAATAATCATACCTTTAAAGCTATGGGATATGAATCAGTATCATATAATTATAATTAATCATCAAGCCAAGGATAATTTCTATGACGTTGATCAATCCGATACACCCCCAACCTCTGTCCACACTATTGAGAGTTGAACACGCTTACGCACTAAAGCTGAAATAATTTATCAATAAGATATAAGATAAGAAAAAGGCGGTATTTTTTAAACGTGTTCGGTTGAAAGAAAAGGAGAGGGAATTAAAAAAAGCAGTTGACATACTGCAATAAAGTATCACTTTACTCCAGTTAAGGGGTGAACATCAACTAAAAATATTAAGTATCTCTTCTTCAAGACCTCCGATCCATGTCTAATCTCTTGTATGAACTCCTCCTATTCCACCTCTTAATATTAATTTAATAAAGCAATTGCTCATACTCAATGAAGAAAATAATGTTTAATTTTTTTCATCATAATTCATCGATATATGGATCATCACTCTGATTATCGGACGTAGAAAAAAAAGATAATGTTACCAAATGATTTTTTTGTATATAATTGAGTTTGTGAGAACCACCTTTTCCTATGCCTGTTCTTCAATTAGCTTTTCATCACTTGAATAGAGTAAATAGTAAAATAATAATCAGCCTTGGCTCCCAATTTATCACAATATATGATATTGCCGGTAGGATGTTCCATTTGTGCCATATGTCAAAGTGTACCATTTTTTTTCATACTTGGCCCCAAAAAATAATATTAAAACGGAACTCAAGCACCATATTTTATTTTTGCACAAAATGAAACCATTTCAATAAATAATAATATTAGTACACAAACTCATAAAATAAAACAAATTAGGAGGGTATCTGACAATAAACTTATCAAAACGTCATATATTAAAAAAAGCCATATGATTAATTTAATCATTGTGTTCAAATGGCTTATGACAAAGGTTCGATGCATAACAAGACATAAAATTAAATATGTTCGTTTATTATGTCGATTAGGTATGATAAAAAGACAATGAGTTTAGTTAAGTCTTGCAAATGTTTTTGTCTGTTAGTGATACAAGAGGATCGCATAAAAATATGCATAGTCAATAATTGTTAAGCGTAAAAGGGGCTTTACTGACTCTGTAATCAAAATAATTACGTGCCAAAAAGTATATAATTACGTGCCAAAAAGTATATAATTCCGCAGCCTGATAGAACTGACTAATTTTTACAAGGAATGCTTATATCTCACGGTATGTCACATGACGATCTTGCATTATGACTTCACACACGATATCGATGTTCTCAATAGCCGTTTTGATACGACCCTCAAGGCTTTGATCGAGCGTTTGGCTCGATTAAATGTATTGAACCAGTTTTTAACAATACTATAGGATGGTTTTTATCGCCATAGAAAGATTTAGTGCATGAATGCACTCATATCATAATAATCCACATCCATAGATGTGATCGTACGAAAGTGTTCACGAGATAATTCTATATTTTCGCCCCATCAATGTATACAACACATATCATTTCGGTACGTCAAAGCAAGGACTACTTTAATCAGGACAGGACACTGCGCTCACATGGGTCCTATTTACCGGTTTTTGGAATATATCTTTATAGTATTTATATTAAAAAGCACTATAAAGATATATTCCAAAACCAGTAAATACGACCCATGTGAGCGCAGTGTCCTGTCCTGATTAAAGTAGTCCTTGGGCAAATATTTAACAGTCCAATTAAGCTACACAATGTCAAATTTAACTATGGAAATATCAGATTGCACCATACAACACTTTGTATGAAGCTATAAATATATATAGCAGCCTACTTATGCTATTAAAAAAAGAATACTAATACTGAGGGTTAGTTTTACTATAGAAAAGAATAAAAAACATAGTGTACACATCTATTCAATACTTTTATTCAGAATCTATTGAACACTGCGGTATTATTTGATTTTGTTGGCCTTTTGTGTCACATTTTATTAACGTATACTTCCTATATTCTTAGACATTTATTACTTTATATTTTATTTATTGTTTTGTTCGTGATTTATATGTCTAAATACATTGAACTTTTTGTCAAATAAAGGATTGTCTGTTTGAAAGAAACATTATTATATTAGCATGTGCTATAAAAAAATGAGCCTGACCTTTAAAAATTCAGGAGTTATAGAAAATAAAAACATTTTGAAATTGGAAAATATAATCCTTCTCACCTTCTTCATCGCCCGCTGAACGATATATGTGGCTTCTTCATGCCCTCCAAACTCGACATTCCAAAGCCGATGCTTTAACTTCGAAACAGGAACCAATCACAAAGGTTCAGATCTGGGCTGTAGGGGCTCTATTTGGCCTGTTCAACGTCTCTTGAGGTCATAAACTCCCGTGTTCAGCGGCAGCGTGAGAACGGGCTTTCCTTAAACAAAGATCCAATCTTTCAGGTAAATATATTGATGTTGTTTGAGGCACTTGAAATACATTTGTATAATATACTTAAACAAAGACGTCCACAAATAGATGATATAATTATTCTCTATTTGAGACTTTTGTGATTCAAAAAGCGGACATCTGCGCGTTCTTTTAATTCATTATTTTTATTTATAGATCCTAAAGAGGATTGAGGGAATTTTATTATTATTATTATTTCGCCTCCAACGACACAACGAATAGATATAATCGATCTCATTTAACCCATTCGATCCGCTAGGGGAGTATTACGTAAGGAAACAAAGGCTTTACTAATAGCTACTATACTGTGTGTACATATCTATAATCCATGTACAAGACAAGACTATCTACTTCTTTGCGGCTCAGTTGCGACTTGCCAAATATATTATTGGCTTTGATACTTATCAACAGCTGACGTAACTCATAATGAAAACGAAAACTTGATGGGCAACATACGAATTCTCTGCCTCATTGAAAATAAGTGGTTGTAAGTATTTTGGGAAAAAATCATGGAATAAATGGCTTTTGAAGATAATGAGTAGCCTTTGATACACCATAAACAATAATGAGATCGCTCGACTTTGTTTTATGTGTACACTTCTAAGCATATAAATCATTATTCAACATAACGAAGAATGATTTCATATTTGAATCCTAATAACCCTTGGGCCAAGGCAAGTTTTGGCTAGAGCTAGATCTCTTTAGTAAAATTTGTAGGCTCTCTTTATTGAAAAAATGGTAAAGAAAATTATGTCATAATTGCAATGGAAAGTTATGGAGAACCGAAAAATGTTAAAAAGGAGAAAATCGACATAGTCGGGTATTATTTATTATCCAAATAAAAATATAAATGGTTCTAATTTTTACCTATTTATTTCGATGAATTTGCATGTCGGAGGATATGAATACACAATAAGATATAATAATTATATGCCAAGCGAAGTGACCATGACATTTTTAACGTTTTTAATGTTTTAAACCTCTATCTTTTTTTTCGGTTATAAAATTCCTTTTATGTTATCTAAAAAACGAGTAAATAAGATACAACAACAGATAACAATAAAATAAATAAAATATCTATCTTTTTTCTTACAAAAAAAGTGTTATTTAATTTTTTTTAAAGTATTTGTTATATTAATTTTATAATATTTAGTCTTTTTTTCTTTGATTACTATTTTTCTGAATGCCAAACACAAACTGCATCCTTTGTCCCTATTCATAAGTTTACCATAAATTTATGTTGACCTATAAATAGGTACATCATATCGAAAATATTGTTATTACAACAATTGGTTAGTTGATGCAACCATATTTTGGCACGTTTATATACAACATTATAATATTTCAGAGCCTTTATTTATGTAAGAAAATGTATGATTTTGAAATTAAATGGCTAAAGTGTGTCCACACCTTGAAATACGAAATAGAATAAGTTATTATTATTATTTATACAAATAAAAATGGTTGAATTCAAATTTAGATTAGAGAAAACATAGCCCAAAGTTAACTTTGTATAATGCTTATTTATGAGTAAATGCTTTGAACAAAAATAAATTTAATTTTAATTTTCAAGTTTCACTCATTTGCAAAAAGTTTTATTTTTTATAATGGCTAGAGCCCGGGTTGTAGTTAAAATTAGGATACGAAATTTAAAAGTATTTGAATATAATGACGTTTAGATAAACAGCAGAAATTAAAGTTGCTTATAAAAATGATGCCATGATTTTTCAAATTGATTTTTTAGTGCAGATTACTGTTATATATTATTATAGAAATAATATGAAATTGAGGCAATTAGAGCGGCAGGAGTAGTAAGGCATAGAGCTTTTAAATTGAAAATACTATTGGAGAATAATGTCCATTGTTCCCTCGCCATCAACCAAATTAAATATCTTACAACAACGGCTCTGCAGTATAAAAATTTCTTACTTCGAATAATCAAAAGAATTTAAGAACACCATTCAAAACCCACATCATGCTTAAAATTATTTGTTTTTTTACCTCCTTAATATATTTGCATTAGTGCATTTTTATAACTTTTTGATTAGTCAGTCTGATTGTATACAGGATTTATGTTTTCTTTTATTGATATTTTATACCAAATACAAAATTGTTCATTTCAGAAAGCAATGTTTTTGAACTGTAGCACTTAACTAATGTTTATTATTAAGCAATTGCTAGTTAGACATAAATGAAAAAAGTATAACAATGTCAGGAAAATACCATTTTTTTTCAATGTGAAGCATAATTTTATCCCAAATATTTAAACCAGTTTTCTGATGAGCATGATGTAATCATTTTGTAGTATCCATTTACTTTATGTACAAAACCCAACATTTATATTATTTTATAATGATATAAAAAACAATTAAAAGAACAAACTTTTAACGATTTATAAGTTACATTATATGCAGGATAAAATTTTATTGGTTAGAAATTCATAAAGATATAGTCTTGTACTTTTGTTGTAATAAAATCCAATTTCTATGGGATTAATTAAGATATAAATAAAATCTTTTGTTTTTTTAGGTTAAACATAGTTTTTAGAATAGTAAAAATGATTTCAAATCGTCTCATAGCTTTGTCACTTTGCGTTTTATAAAAAAATGAAACAAAGATTGTTTAAAATTATTATTTTTTAAATATTTTTATTTCAAACGAATTTTTTTAACAAACTAAGAAAAAAGATCTAATGTTTGGGTTTTAAAGAAGGGTATTTTTGTATTCCTAAACCTTTCATGATGATTTGAGAAATACACTTTAACTTGGGCAAGACATTGGTGCTTAAGTGCTTGTGTAGGACGGAATTCCATCATACTACTTAGTTTTTATTGGCCTGAAGAAGCCTCGACCAACAAAGTTAAATGATATTATTTAGTTTTGAGTGGGATAGCTTAGAAACATCTAAGTCCATATATGGCTTTATATTTATTTAAGAGAAAAATTTTTTGATATAGTTTATTTTGTATCTTCAGGTGCCTTCAGGTTCACTTTTTTTACAATTAAAATAAACATAAGCATTTAATGGTGCCCATCCCATTTTAAAGTTTTTACTGTGCTTTGAATTTGGTGTATGGACCGATAACGTTTGATACTGGTAAAACAATATTTATTTTGTAAAATGATTATGACCAAAAAGTCCAATAATCTTAAGATATATATGCTGTTATGTAGTTTAATTCTGTTAAAAAAATTAAGAGAACAAGAGGTCAGATTCCTATTGTCTTTTTTCATATTTTTAGTCTTTTGTGGTATGTTTTCGCATATCAGCTGTATATTTGTGATAGGAGATAAATGATAACGATAAAATATTAACATGCAATTTGTTCCCAGGTCTCAGGGAGGGGTGGGATAGGTTTATTAGTAAAATAAAAGATTTATTCGCTAGAAGTATTGTTCGTCTGCGAGGAGTGAATGCCATAAATTTAGCCATTTGTTTTCAAGAAGGAGGGGGGGGGGGCATTATCCTGTATCGTTTACCATATTTGATGACTAACGATAATTTTTAAAAACTAATCGATACATGATAGTAACTTTTATTTCAGCAATAATTATCGCTCATCGCTTATTTCACCACTGTTATTTCATCTTCAGTTCTCAGGAGCGGATGATTGATTTGGTAAGAATAATATTTTTTAAAATAATTTATAAATATATCATATTTACTTGAAAAAATGGAGTTGGTCTTTTATCTAACATATTGCTATATACATATAGTCCAAAAAAAGAGTATATTATTTTGTCGAAGCAATGAACTCTTTCCTACTAATTTTATTATATTGCTTTTCAGGATTCCATTTTATGTAATTGGTCAAATAGAATGCACAATATAGCTATAAAGTTGCACAATCGTAAAGCATTTCCGATTACGAAAACACTGGGATAAAACATAGTAAAAAAACTCAAACGCGCAATATTTTTTTGTTGTTAAAGTTACAACATAAAAATATTACATTTGCTATTTTGAACTTTTTAATCCATGTTTTTTCCTTTTACTGAATATAACATTGGCTTGTTTAATTACATACTCAGCTTTAAATAGAAGCGCTACACCATTGACTTTTTATAACTAATGTAATGATGAGGGTTTTTATGTGATTGAAAGCGAGCTATTAAGCATTTTATTCTTCATAATATGTTATAAGTAAATATACTTTTAGAAGGGTTCCCATAAAAATCATCATTTTTTTAATCGGCGACTAATTTTCTTCCTATTAGTCGTATCGTCATAGAGAGGATCTATTTATCCTCACGGATGGATTGCTTCTTATATTTAATATTAATGGGTAATATGGCAATAGTCTATTTATAGAAGTCTATAATGTCATAGATCGAGGTCCGAAGGAAAATACACTAAATTGTTCTTAGCTTCGGGCTAACGTTATCCCCTCAACAGTCAAGAATGAAGAAATGACTTAATCTATAACACCAACAACCTTTTTTTCTAATCAACTCTCCTTTAATTTCAAGTAATTACCTTGTAGCAAAAAATTCCAAATCCTTAGTTATACTTTTTTATTAAAAAAATCCTTGCATATTGACCATAACAAAATAATTTTAAGACAAAGTGTGAACATCTTTGTATGCTCAATCCCTTCCACTTTCTCTTCTTTCGTCAAAGTCGACTGAATGATCCTACGCTAAATTATGTAATCATGTTGTTAACTCAGTAAGATGACTACCAATGCTTCCATTCCTAACGAAATAAGTATGACAGAACCTTTTCAAGCATAAAATGATTGCAAATTATTATTTTTTACTTGTTGTCATGGATTTTTTTTCTTCAAATATATAAAATAAATAAATCTACTGGGCCAGCAAATCATTTATCATTGCTCTGATGACACTAAAATCTACCTGCTTACCCTCATCTTCGTTGACACACATAATATAAACTTGATGGTTCTCTTTTTCATACATTCATGCATTTCAATTTCAACAGGTAAGCAGCTTGTATAAAGTTGTTTCCTCTGTCTATTTCTGATGTGTAAACCAGAGGTGGGAGTCAATACACATCGGTAGACGGTAGCAAGTTATGTTCAGAGTGTCGATAGATAATAAAAAATCTGCAGATTGAAAGTGGTATCTGTATTTGGTGTATTCTTTAAAAAAATATCTTCCTTTTTGAGAAATACTACTACCAATTGGCATAATCATACAATCTATAGTGTTATTCTATATTTTTTAAGCTAAAATAATAGGTATAAGAAATATAGCGCCGTTTTATCTTCTGAAATATAGATTATCATCGGTAGACTAAGCTCTGTGCGAAACTTACAAAAGAAAAAGTATATTTTTAAAAAGAGTTATATACTATCCTGTGAAGTCGCTTTCAGTTTTCATTTAAATACCTAATTTTCAATTGATGACGAGGAATAAATAGGATAGTAGGACCCTCCATAAAACACTTTCTTTGTTTCAGTTAAAGGATTATTCCTATTCGATGCGGTAAAAAATAATTCCAATTATTATATTTGATACTCCAGTCATTAAACTGATGTAAAATGTAAAGGGGTACGATAGCCGTGTGTGCTAAGGTGTGTTCAACTCTCCATGTTGGAGGCCCAGGTTCGAATCCCGAGAAGGGATGATCATTTTTGGTCTACCTCATTGATAATATCCTAGGTTCGATAGACTAATTTAATGCTTATTTATATCCAGTCGGATGCAATTCTATCGAATTATATAGGCAAAAAATGTGTGTTTCCACAAATGAAAATTTATAAATGGATTTTTCAAGATTCCGGATGCTTCAATTCAACAGATTCATCCCATTGATTAAACAACTTCTTTGTTCAGTATCGTAGTTATCTACTGAAAATATATATTAATATTATAAACGTAGATAATTCATCATAATTTTTATAGGCAGAACGAATTACCGTTATCCTTGTTATCTTTTTTGCGCAAAAACGCTGACCAAAATGATTAATATTAAAAACTGGTGAGGACTATGAAGGCTAATATGGCAACCTAGAGACGTACATTGAAATCTTTTTGATAAATCAAATCGGACCATATGAAGTCGGACCTAAAAACATTAGTTCCATTATAAAAGATTGTTCTGACTTCCTTAATTAATTTAAAATATTTTTTTCTTAAGTATGATTGATGATACCAGTTAATAATATTTTTTTTTGGTCTTCATACAAAAAAAAATACATACACGAGATACGTTCAAAAATGATTCCGTATAAACCGTTCATTAAAAAGGATTTGTTTCAAACCCACTTTCATTACTTTCAAAATCAGTTAACATGATCTCCCTCTTTCTCTAGTTATTATTTAAAGCCGTTCATTCTATTTTTAAACGTTTATATATATATTTAGGACCCGAATTTTATAGTATTGTGTTGGGTTTCACTTCATTGATCTCCATCTCATGTCCCCCCCCCCCCCCTCCTCATTTTCAATGAGACATGATTTTTTCGTATCTTTATAGACAAGCCTATGTCTTGTGACATTTATCTGAATAAAAACACATATAAATGCATTTGATACTTTTGACAACGTCTTATTTCCTCTATAATGTCTGAAATGGCGAAAGACACGTATTATTTTCTATTATTTGGACTATAGAGATGGGGCAAATTGAATACCTACTTTAGAAACGAATGGCTAAAACATGGATTCTGCGAAATTTTAATCCAGATATATGTATCCGTGACATTTGTATCCGGGCATTTGTATCCAAGGCATATGTATTCACGACATTTGTATCCACCACATTTGTACCAAATCCCATATATTTTAAGCTCAGATATCTCAAAGTTAACAATACGTATATTATACAATTAAATATGAACATAAATATTTTTCATTAATTGTGTATAGGTATTACATATCATCAACCCAAATTGATAGATATTATTTTTTGTCCGTAATGTCATTGTATTTTGCATACATTTGCCATTTTTCATTATATATCTAGCAAGGACTATATATAGACATATTGTATTAAAAGTGCAGCTACAGATTTGCCTGTATGCATGTATTTTTTACAAATGTCGTTAAATTGTTTGAAAGTTTTATCACAATTCATTAATCGGATCACAGATCAGAAAAATCCCAGAGCTTTATATCGCTATGGCGCAAAGAATTTCTTATCGGATGGTTATTTTTTTCCTCATCGCTCACAAGCCTGGCTCTAACTAGGATGTTGTCTGTAATGTGTTGAATTGATTCACATTTCATATTAGACCTCGGATAAGAAGTATATGGGCTCTAATCGGAGGTTGTGGAAGTTATGTTCCATGATTCCATTAATAGAAGCAAATTGCCCCTTGTTAAGGTCCTCATTAGTCAGTCGAAAAAAGCTTACAAGTTATCAATGTTCATAGAATACAAAGTACAATTATTTCATGTTTTCATGGATAGTGAAACGTCATAAATCTTCACATCACCAAATATATTGTTATATAAATTTACAATATATTTTTGGTTTAAATTTTGCCAGTTTCATGTCATTACAAACCATAGGCAAGCAAAAATAAAGTCTTTGGGCAAGATAAACACACTTTAAATTTGAATATACCTTGGAATGTATAACTAATTCAAGCAAGCAATTGTATTAGAGAAAGGAATCTAATGTATGAGCAGGATGAACTTAAATATCTGCTGGCCCTGAGTGATCAATAATCAGATTTTTTAATAAGATGGCTCTCCGTTTTTAAAGGAGAAAATTGTATTTTATAGACCTAAGACTTACTTAAACATCTTAATCTCTAAAAACTACCAACATTTAGGTATACATATTCCAGTGATTTCTTCCTGATTTTTTGAATATATTCAAGCTTACAAAAGGATTTAGAGATCATAGGTAAAAGCAACATTATGGGACTTTTTTATCATTCGTTGTAAGAAAAGGAACGTGAATACTAAAAAGACAAGTGAAGAAGTGTTTCTTCTTTGATGGGCCTCGATCTATATCATTTGAATGAACTACTCTAATATCAGGCTTAAGGAATTAAGAGATGTTATCAATAAATAAAGCAATAACATTTTGAGGATACGTTTTAAAAAGGAAAGAAAATGATGACCCGACCGAAAAAGTTACGTTTTTTATATGTTTGCGAGGACTATCATAATGTAATCCTTAAACATTAGAAATCCGTCCATAAGTTTGTACAGTACCGTTAGATCTCAATGTGGCTGTCTTCGAAAAGGACTACCTTAAACGTTCTATGCTTTGAAATAAATTTGTATAAAATTCATTTGTCAACAATGACATCTTATAAGCTTATCTTAACAATCTTGTTTATTTTTAAGAGTCTCTCGTAATAGCAGGCTGTCGTTTACGCAATGTTCACATTTTGTCATGTACCTAAGGTGACATTTATAACGATCTGGTGTGAATTATATATGATTGTCCCAATTGTCTTTTGTATTAAGAAGTCCTCTCTCCCCTCGTTTTCTGTATTTTTGAATGGAAAATCAATTCATTCATGGTTTTGATGTTTACCATTCAGGTAAGAACTTATTGATTAGACGTTTAGTCCCTAAACTTTTATTTACGGGGGATTTATATTATGTTATCTTCCCTAACCTTTTGAAGCGACCTACCTTGCTTCAAGAACCTCGTAAGACCGTTGTGTCTCTTCAGTTAGTGAGTAAGCATCAATTTTTCCTTTCTCAAGTGACTCACGAGGCACCAAATATTATTACATAATGAACGTTACAGCTTCGGAGATTAGGAATTACGTAATGGTTGTATTCAATGAGCAATTTTTTCCGGTTTTGTTAATATAAGACTCATTACTTTTCTTCTTCTTCTGAAGGGTTCCAATGAAAAATGAATTCACTTTTAGTAAATAGATATATAATAATAGTGAAAGTCATTACGTTATGTTTGTTGTTGCTCTTGATAATTATATAAGGTTTTTATTGTTATTTTTTTTACTGTTCCTCTTCAATTATATGGAGTCATAACTATATGGAATATAAAGTAATTAAATTTTTCAGTTGTCTATGGAATTGCAAAGGAGTCACGATGAGTGGAAAACAATTATTATATTTCTAAAACATAATTCAGCAATAATTGAAGCCCTTTTACATAAAGAAATATCAATATAATATGACGTCATTCGATTTCATGTCAAGGTGACCAAGTCCATTTGGGACGATCGCCATAGAATCAGATGTTTGCCATGCTAAGTTTAATTCATGGGAGTCAAGGGAAAAATTGTCTGTTTAGGCTCCATAAAAACAGAATTATTGGATTATGGATTGGGTTGCATTTTTAGCATGCCTGCATTTTCAGATAAACTATATGAACCTCTTGTTTTCTTTCGGACATTTCACACTACTTTAAGATATCAATATTTTAAGAAATATAGTTTTGCAGAAAAGAGAGACATTTGGAGCCATCATTGCCATAGATTTTAGCAAAGCTTTTCACACCATAAAACATAGACATACAGTGTGTTCCATCAGAAATGTATTTTTTAAATTGCTAATTAGAAGTATATAAAATAATTCAAATCGTATTATTGATACCTCATTTTGCTTATAAAGAGGGGATTTTTATCAATATATAAAAATCTGCATTGATTGTCAACCTGAAAAATGTTTTCTGAACTTCAGAATAAATGGATCATCTTGCAGTTAGGCAAAGCACCTTCTCCTTTGACAGTACGCCGCGAATTTATAACTCACTTCAAGATCAGTGGGAGGGCGGCGAAATCTTACCAGCTGATCCAGTTCACAAGAGTTCTTGATCATTTCAATAAGACTGGTTCCATACACAAAAAAAACAAATGAAAACCAAATCAAAAAGAACAAAAGCAGTGGTTCAGGAGGTAAAGAGTTTCTTTGAAGAAAATCCCAGTTGCTCACTCAGAAAAGCTTTTCAGCAAATTTCACCCACCAAAACAACGTTGTGGAGGATCGTAAGACATGATCTTCGATTCCGTTTTTTTCATTACACTTCAGTTCAACCATAACTGATAACCAAAAAGCGCAGAGAAGGTAGTTTTGTCAGTGGATTTTGCAGCAACCATCCAACATTGTCGATAGAATCATTTGGACTGACGAGAAGTTCTTTTGTCTCCATCAAAAACCACATCGAAAAAACGACGGAGTGTGGAGTTGCAGCGCCATTTTGCAACTCGTTTTTCATTTTGGTGAATCCAAGACGGCGCTCCACCACATTGCACAAATGCAGCTTTAGAATTTCTAATGAAAAGTTTCGAGGCCGAGTCATCAGCATAAGGACGGAAAATCTCTGGCCAGCTCCCAGTCCAGATTTCAACCCTTTGGACTGCCACTTCTGGGCTGCAGCACAAACTCGAGTTTAAACAGATTCCATTGAGTCTCTCATACAATGTGTCCAAACCTTCGCTGAAGGATATAGCCAGGAGACGATCAAAAACGTTTGCAAGAATGTCCTGAAGCGTGCGTCGTTCTGTCTTCAGGCTGGAGGGGGTCATTTTCAGCAACTTTTGTAAGGCTTCAGATGTGCCTCTTATGATATAGGACAATACATTTTTAATAATCATAAAAATTCACTCTTTTCCTTTAAAATGATGTTTCTATGAGGGAATTTGACAAATTTTAAGTACTTCTAATTCGCAATTTAAAAATTACATTTCTGATGGAACACACTGTATTTTTAGGTCAGTTAGAAATAATTTTCCGAAAAAATATTTTAATCCTATTAGAGCTCTCCTTATAATGGTACCTCAACTATCTCCATGTGGGGAATAGAGAGTGATCCCATACCTAATTCTAAAAAGAGCTGTCATCAAGGTTGTCCTTTAGCTCCCCTTCTACTTATTATTGGACTTATCGAACTGAGCGACTCAGTAATTAAAAAGTAAAAAGGGTTTGGAGTTGATTTCGTTTTTTCAAAGAACATTATCGATTCGTATGCAGATGATGTTACGGAAATGACAGAGGCCAAGACAGAAATACAATTAATTAAGTGTATTGAAATATTAATAAACCACTTTAAAAAATTGAAAAGAGATCGGGATTAAGAATAAATCAAAAGAAAACATCAATTCTTACATTGGGCAAGAGGAACTCTGAGAATTATTTACAGATTGCAGATTGTTCCGTCAAGCAAAGCCTGGACATTTTAGGAATTTCATGGGAATTTACAGGAGCCTCTCAATCGAATTGGTTAAGAATAAAAAAACAAATTAGTCTCTCAATTCTACGCTGGAGAAACTTTAACCTACAAAAGAGGTTTGACCTCTACAACTACTTGAACGTACCAGCTGTTATATATAAAGCATCGTCTACTCCGTGGCTTACTGAGTCATTTGGCTTAAACACTTTTTTCATAGGAGTTATTTCAGTCCCGTAAGAGACCTCACGTTGGCGAAGGACTGAGTTTATTTCAAAAATAATACCTAAAATTTATCAAAGAATTGTTATCGACCTATCAATTCATCCACATACTGAATGGCGGTCTGTTTTTACTTCAAGTCCGGCATTTGTGTGGTTAATGATTGAAACGGATTTTATTAATGAAAAACTGGAGGCCGTATCTCCTTTTTTAGCGTTGTACCCGAAGGTGTAAAAAATTACACTTCCGATCATCTGATCAAAACTGATGTGTATTTCATAAAAGGCAATTCTTTATAGAGTTGGAGAGTCTGCTACAGTGTCCCTCCAAAGATTAATTTGTAAAGGCATACCTTTGTTTTCTTCGACGTGTACAATTGATATAATTCGTCAAAATTGCCAAAAAAGTTTCACTTCCAAAATCTTTTAGAACCAAAACAGTTGAATGGATGGCTCTATCCCAACAAATTTTATCGATTTATGATTTGAAGCCAGAGTCTATGTTTAATGTGAATTTTTTTCCTTTCCTTTAAAAAAAGATCTACCAACTGTCATTCGAATACTGACTGCAAGTTTTTCCCTTCTTTTCCCCCATCCCTAATAGTTGAACGTTTTTCCTTATATATATATATATATATATCAGGCTAACATGCATTCAGATATTTGGTGTTCTGTTCAGCGTTCAATCATTTTTGTTGTGCTCACTTTTTCTATCCTTAAGTTATTGAATCATCAAATAATTACAATACTTTTTCTTTGTTGTTTTATCGACTTCAAAAATATATAATATTTCGTCATCAAAGTTTTAAATGATGGTTGTCAACGAATATTCATAACACCTTCTTTTTTTTTTTTTTTTTTTTGCGTGACATGCAAAAGGTGTTTATTTCATTCATTATATCACACAATATTAATCATATGAATTAGCTCCAACAATAATAACAAAAGGAGCACGGGCAGTGTTGTAAGTGGATTATTGTAAAAACGTATGATCTTAAAATCTGACGTATTATTAAAATAGAAATGATATCTAGATTACAACGGATTGTGATTTATATACACATTGACAATAAGTTTTCAATAAGTTTGATAAAATTATCGGGGAGGGGGGTTCTTGTTGATCTGAATTTATATAAAATGCTATGAGCTTTTGTTATTAAAAAATTGATGTCATCTTGATGAGGGCCGGTATAAATAAAGTTAAAGTGATTAGGTATTAAAACTATTTTGAATTTCTGGTATACGTGTAGTGAAATCCTATTTCGTATCTCCTTTGTGACATCACATCCTGACAATAAGTGGCTCGTTGTTTCTCTGTACGTTTTGCAGAAGAAGCACATTCTTTCGTCGTATGTTTTGCCGTAAATACTTCCTGTTGTTAGTGTACCAGTTAAAATTTTATATTTGAACCAATACAAGGTGAAATCGAACTTTATGTTGGATAAACTTTTTAAAATGCTGCTTGTTGGTGCCTTTACATCATGATTATTCATCCTTCTTTCAAGCTGGACTATGTACTTTGTTTTTAATTCATCCTCCACCTGTAAGAGTCGTATCTGTTTGTTTTTTAAAAAATTAATAAAATTAAAAAAACTATCCCTAGGGCCTATTTCTCTTTTTTTAAATTTAACGTTCTTTTGGATTGCCTTTTTTTCTAAAATTTCATTAAATGATAGATTTTGATTTTCATTAAAGATTTCACCCATAAAATCTAGTTTCCTTTTGATCGATGTTTTGTCAAGGAAGTCAAGTCTGTAGTTAAGTTTGGTGGGTTCTTGCCAAGCCATTAGGGGAAGAACTTTTGTAGAAATGTCTCTGCTGGTTTTTGCAATACTGTTCCAGAAACAATTGGTGGATTCTAGGGTTTGGAATACTTTAGTGGGGCCTCCTCCCCTGGTTTGGTTAGTTTCCATATTGGACTCAATATTAAGGTAAGAGAAGTCTGAACTTAGAATCCGTTTAAACCAGGAGAAATGTAAAGCCTTCCAAAATCCCTGAATGGGTAGTAGACCAAGCCCTCCATATATTTTAGGACACGATATTCGTTTCCAGGTGATTCTTCCACTTCTTTCATTTTTGCAGATAAAATCATGGCACAACTGGTCAATTTTAGTTGCTAATTTATCGCTAAAAGGGATTATACGTAGGAGATGAGTCACTTTCGGGAGGATTAGGGAGTTCCATACGTGAATTCTCCCAGGTACATTGCTCGAAATGAGATTCGAGTATCTTGATGATGCCCTCCTAATCCGTTGCTCAACCTCTTTGGTGTTACTATCAATATAGGATCGACCCATGGATATCTTGGCACCTAGTAAAGTCAACTCCTGAGCACATTTTATCCCTTGCTCATCAAAATCATCCGGTATATTTGAAAGTATGACCGTTTTTTCAAGATTGATTTCCAATCCTGATGTCAGTCTGAATTCTTCCATTATTTTGATGGTCTCATCCACGGACCGTTTTATTTCCATCCTTGATCCAGAATAAAGAGTGGTCATGTCGTCGGCAAAGGCTTCTATCTTATGACCATTTGTAAAGCCTTTTATACATGGGGATGAGTCTATCCTTCTGATGAGTTGGTCAACTGCTATGGCAAAAATACTTGGAGCCAAAGGGTCTCCTTGACGACATCCCCTGCCTATTTCGATGTGCTTGAACCCCGGGTGTACTCAGTATGGGCTTCCCTAAGACAAGCAGCAACCATATTTATAAAGTTTAATCCAAAGCCATATGCTTTCAAGCACACAATAATAAAATTGTGGGAAATGCTGTCAAAGGCTTTACGAAAGTCGATGGCCATCAGCGCAACATTCTCCCCTTTCACTTCCGCATCCGATAAAGAGTCCAGGATTCTCCTAATGATATCCTCCATATATCTTCCTTTGATGAAACCTCTCTGAGGTGTGTGCACTATAAGAGGCAAAGCTTCTCGCATCCGTTGAGATAGGATTCCACTATAAATTTTGTAAGAGGAATTTAGCATGGTGAGGGGTCTGAGATTTCCGATATGCCGGGGATCCTTGCCGTTTTTGGGAATAAGTGTTAGGCTTCCTAGGCTTATATGTTTATCGAAGCGCCTCTGAAGAACTGCTTCTTTAAAAACTTTTTCCAAAAGAGGGGACAGTAAGTCAATATATTTTTTATAAAACTCCATTGGATATCCGTCCGGGCCGGGAGATTTATTATTTTTTTTGTAGGCTGTTATGTAGGCCTGGATTTCGCTTGAAGTGATGTCTCTGTCTAGGTAAGATCTTAGGGTATCAGGAAGTTGAGGAAGTTGGGCGTTTTTGTACTGAGTCGCTTGGTAATCTACATTGGGGGCAAAGTCATGTTTATGGATGGGACACGCAACACAAACTTGGTTCTTTTTTATTCTACATTCCCTACATGTGTATAACTCTTGGTAGAAGTCCGTAATTTTTGTTGAATTTCATTTTTGGTTGTTATTTCCTCTCCATTTCTTCCAAGCAATACGTTGATGGCCTTCTTCTTCTCCTTGCTCCTCTCGAAGCTCCTTATCCTTCCCAAAATCACCTGATCTTTACCAAGTTTAGTGAGGCCTGCTCTGATCATGCATCCTCTAACCTTATTAGCTTGTGTGTTTTTATCAAGAGTAGAACAATGCTCCGTTTTACTAATGGTCACATTCTCTGATGTGGGATTCATCATTTTTCTCTCGTTACTCTTCCTTATTCCAAGTTTTATATATTCGCCCCGAGAGCGATCCAAAACCAGTTTGAGGGCATGTGATGCAGTTTTAATTTGGTGTGATGCCAGTTTTAAATTGACATCCGTTATGATGTCTGATATCTTAAAATACGTCGCATCATCATCCAGCAAACTCACATTAAGTTTCCATCTTTTCTTATCCGATTTCACCGTCGCTTTAAAAGTTGCTGAGATGGGCAGGTGGTCAGATAGTACATTTGTTAGTGTTCTGTATTCCGTTGTGTTAGCAATAAGTCCTGATGTTGCAAATATGTAGTCGAGTCTTGAGCTTTTAATTGTGCTATTGTCTTGTTTAACAAAAAACGTATGGTCAGGGGTCTCTTTAAATCTTATTGCTAGGTCGGAGAGGCGTCTTTTTTCTAAAATGTCTCTAAGTATCGTGCTTGCTTTTTATTGTTTTCTTTTCGATAACTTTGCGTGTCTCTGTTTTGTTCTAAAACTAAGTTCATGTCCCCAAGTAAAATTAATTCCTTATCCTCTTCTTCTTCACCCACAAGAAACAAAGAGTCAATAGTCTCAAAAAAATTAGGATCATCATGATTAGGCCCATAAACAGATATCAACCTGATATTGAAACCACTTCCTTTTAAATCAACTACTGCATAATTTCCTTTTTCGTCAAGTGCCAAATTTTTTGGGTTGAAATGCTTTTTTATAGCTAAAAGTATACCCCTTGAGGGTGATTTGCTTTTTTTTTTCCTCGCAGGAACTAAAAAAATAATATATTCTGTAGGAAATAGGTTTCCTGAGCCGATGTTTGTCAGGCGCGTATCACAAATAGATATGATGTCAGGCTTTTGGGATAATAAATTAAAAATAACAGTTTTCCTTTTTTCCTTATTTACAATGGAGTTGACATTTGCTGTTATAATTTTCAATTGGGGTACACCCCTGTATTCATTAAAAAGGGAATTCGTGTTTAAGTTAAGAGTAGCCATTGAATTGTTTTTTCATATAAAGCTGGGGGGGTACAGAGTTGAACGTAAAATGTAAAGGAAACATGATATAAAAGTTAAAATAAATAAATAATTCGCTAACCAAAGAACATACATTCTCACCCGTCTTCGGGAGGGAGCAAAACTTCAGTGTTGTCGTTTTCTTTTATTGAGTCTATTGTCTACCAAGTTATTATATGGGTATGTGGTAGTACTAGTAATACCATCAAAAATAATCTTTAGAATAATTTAAAAAACGTTACGTGAGTGAAGTCAAAATGTGGCGAATTGTATATTTATTCGTAGGTGAATGTTTAATTCGAAAAAAAACCATTGTATTTGTGCACATTATATTAAATTCAGACTAAATACATGTCGTTATATTTTGTGAAAGTACATATATATTATATAAATTAATATTTACATGCAAAAGTATTCTTATCACAAAGAAGATAAATTAAAAATCAAAGGAAATAAAAATAATAAAATACAAGTCCTAAGCATTGAGGAGACAATAAATGAAACAGTGTAATGAAGGGGCGGAGTGGGAAGAATTTAGCCTTTGGACAATTTTACCCTGGCGGTCTTATACCGGCCCAAATACGTACACACTGTATACAGTCATATTTTCGTGGCCTTTGAAAGGTTATACAAATATAGATTTTACGTTCTTTTATCTATTCCTTTGTTTAAAAATGTATTATTAAAACTTTAGTACACTTTTATGTTCTATTTTTTAACTGTCGTTCATTTGCGTTATGGTACTGTAACTTTTCACGCAATTTATAACATAACAATTTGTAAGGTGACTTTACATTTGTCACTAATTGCATAAACAGCAGTGTCAAGACCACGTCTGCATATAGGACCCTGTCTGGATTTCCAAAGCACCTATGCTTAATGCTTATTTATATCCTGTCGGATACAGTTCTATCGAACCAAATAGGAAAAAAAAAAACCTACCCAAATACATTTTGCCCACTACCGTGTCTGGCTTATGGGATGCAGCCTCCTGTGCCGCCTGTCGGTGCTGGTTTGCTTCGACTGTCTCATCCTTTTGTATGATTCTCTAATGATGACAGCAATGCCATTAAAAGTGTGGTGCTCTGAATGGTACTGCCTGTTGTATCTGCTAATCCTAGATTTTGCACATTGCATAGCACCAAACATGTATTTGGTGGGAACTTTTTCTAAGAGCAGAGCAGAGAAGTCTTTGTAGGTGCCCTTTATGTTGGCCGCTCCGTCGGTGGCACATGCTACACAACAAGACACATCCAGGTTGAGGGCTGCAAGTGAGACTTTTCTACTAATTTGCAGACACTATAGTCTTCACATAAAATGAACTTAAAAACAGAGCTGTAGAGTCAGACTCGCTAATTTCTGAATAACTAGTGAGTGTAGGACCAGCAAAATACTTTTTTAACCCTTAGAGTCATACCATGCACATGGTATATAAGTTAGTTGTTTCTCATTTAACTTTTTTAAATTGAAGAATAGAGAGGTATTTAGCCCATTAGAGAAAACGTGGTATGGGTGGGGCCGTTGGGAGGCTGTTAACGGCCGCTTATGTTTCTTGAGGACAACGGCCCACCGGAATAGTCTCTGTACTCCCGGTGGCCACTCCGCCCCTCGTGTAATGTATAGTATGAAAAGAAGAAGATTAATATTAAAATATTCCATATACCTCTAGTTAATACCCAGGAAATAATAGATTTAACCAACTTCAATTACCAGATTTAAACTAACAATGATCTCATAATCATTTATATATAAATTGATAAATTACATGAAATTTATTAAGATCCTAAATAAGCATATATTTTTCAGTTCGTAACTATTTTTTTTAAAATCTTATCCCAAGAGTGCTTATCTATTTATAATGATAGAAAACACTTTATTTATTGGCTGAGGAGTTGCTTTATTTCATAAATAATAATATATATGATAATTAGTTTGCAGTGCGAATTCAAGGGCTTCGAAAATGATGAGGCTCATAGAAAAACATTTTATGTGGTTTGGACATTCTGAATTCATCTTCACACTTCAAAAGTCCCCAGTGAAGTGGTGTCTTATAAATCATGATTTATTATTTACAATAATATAAGTTTCACCATTCACGTTCGAAAAAAAGGTCCTAGTTTGTTATTTTTTTGGTACTAAAATTTAAATGTTGAGATATAATATTTATACATATTATTTAAATGAATGAAAAATATAATAATTTTATATTATTTTTAAAAATTATTTTTTTGCTGTGACTTTTACTTGTTATTTTTGTTTGTGATTTGCATATTTAATGTATTAATATTACCTTTACGCCTACTTATTTTCTCTTTTTTGCTTATAACAAAATCACTCATGCAGGATATTTGGGTTATTAGATCAACCAAATGATTGAAAGGCATATGAAATCAGATACTCAACTTTTAACTTGGAGAAACTGTCCCCGTTAGGATTTCTCGTAGACTTAATGGATCAACCAAAAATTCTGTTTGAGGGAGAGCGGAAATTTCACTTTCTTCATGGATGAACTTGACATTTGATAGATGAAGAAAACTCCCTAATTAAAATATACATAGGCTTTTAACTTTGAGAATATATACAATTTTTTTAATTTACTTAGTAATATACCTAATTCATCAACTTTTAAAAATATATTTTTTAGAAAATAACTTTTCTTTTTATAATTATATTATTTATAAGGGATCTGATTACATAATGCTTGGCGTTTTCCTGGTTTATCAACAAGACTTCCAAATTCTGGAGTACAATGTACTTACAACATTTGAAAATGAGTATATATCTACTAATAGCAAAATTGTTGGGTTGAAAAAAGGATCATGGAAATAGTAATAATATCAAATATGGTTATGATAAAGCAACATATTCTTTTTATAAGAAAAATAAATTAAAATTTTGTTCAATCGACCATAAATATTTGTGTAAATGAGACATTTTATTTAAAAAACATAAAATGACGAGTCACTTAATAATTACCATTAATAAAAATGAATTTTTTGCCGAACCAATGATTGTTTATTTTCTTCCAGTTAAAAAATGATCTTTTATATCATTCATGAGTCGACAATTAATACTTATCATATTTTTTCCCCTTAGCATCGATAAAAATATGAATTGCAAAGGCATATTACGCTAATTTTTATGAGGGAATTAAATCATATTTGCAAGGTGTGTTTACTTAATTCGTTAGGAGGCTTGAGTGACGCTGTATAATGAACAAAATGTAATGATTTGCATAACAGAGCCATACTAATATATAGGTATATATTTTTTTGCAAGGCCTTTGGCCAGCAGTTCACGAAATTAATGTTCCTTTGATTTAACTACGATTTAAACACATCAAAAAATCACTCAATCTATCACTAATGATATTACATATCTCAGGAACTACCATGCGAATGAGAGCCTGAAATGGGGTTTGCAAATTACCGTTTATGATAGACGAGAACCGGAGGCTAAATCTCAATATGCCTGGTAAAAAATTACTATTAATATATTATGAATAAGCTATAAAGAAAAACAGGGCTTCATATATGGGTCTTTTTCTATTCTTATTCCAAGTAAAGATAATTGCTGTTTGCAACATCTTTGTGTCAAAGATGTCGACACTTAATTCAGCAACCTGATAAACCTATAATCTAAAGGTGAGATGTATTTATCGATAAACATGAGATAAACTGTAAATAATCTCAAAGAAATAAAAAATAAAAAAGAAGTAATTCTTCAACACAAAATATAGAGGTATAGCTACAAATTCTAAAACAGCTCTAAAAGATGACATAAGTTCAAATATAGTTTTTTCTCCCAAACTTTTATTTATTTATATATTCGAAGGGATGATTTTTTTTGTACACAACGGTACTACTATATTTCAATTAACATCCATCTTTATAGTAATTGCAGAATTATATTTAGTCTACATAATAAAATATTACATTATTTAAAATAGGCTCGATGTCGGAGGGAAGTACTGTTCTAGAGCTTCTAAACTTATAGAGTATGAACTGTAATCTAGAGGTGATCAGGTTTATAATTATTTTATAATATATTCGAAGGGATGAATATTGATAAGAACTAAACGAGATATGAAATAACTAATATGAATGAAGAGCGAAGTTTGCCAAAACTTTGCTTCTCTTTACCTGATAGTTTTCATTGTTTGAAAAGTCCATGTGAGTAAAAGATTGTGAGTGGGAGATTGCAGATCATTTATATATATATATATATATATATATATATATATATATATATATATATATATATATATATATATATATATATATATAGGGCTTTATTTTTTATAGTTAGTATAAATGATATGTATTTTAGAAAATGTAGGGAGCGGCGTGTTTTTTTGTAATTTTCTTTTTACTATTTCAAATGATTTTATCTTTGAATACCTACACTCAGGGTATGTAAAAAACCCAAAATTTTGAAAAAACCCGAAAAAACCCCAGTTAAAAAACCCGGTTTTACCGTGGGGTTTTTCGAAATTCGGGTTATTCATTACATCATTAATTAGATAATAACTAATTAATGGTGTAATGAAAAACCCGAATTTCGAAAAAACTCACGGTAAAACCCGGGGGTTTTAACCGGTTTTTTTTCGGGTTTTTTCAAAATTTTGGGTTTTTTACATACCCTGCCAACACTATACTAATAAACTTTAAAGAGGTTATATAATCTCTTTCAAAGGGAATTTCGAATATCTTTCAGAGTGCTTCATTATCATTACAGGAAAAAGAAATGATTTGCAGAAACACTTCATCATATTTTTAATGACTATTGTTACTTTTACACTTATACAAAAGTACATTTTTCCTACACTATATTTCTTAAGAATAATTGCAATTATCATTGGCTTACAGTTGGTCACTCAACGAGTTGCATTCATTAAATCAATGAATAGCATCCCATTACCTCCAAATTAGTTGCACTATAAATCATGTGATATACAATTATATAATCATATTACAAAAATCGAATACTTGCACTTTATGGTTTTAATTTTTTGCTACAAATCATCGTATATTTTCCTACTAAAGATATATATATATATATATATATATATATATATATATATATATATATATATATATATATATATATATATATATATATATATATATATATATATATATATATATATATATATATATATATATAATAATAATAACCCGTAATCAATAGTACACATAAAACCATTAGCAGAGCCGAAACTCATAATAAAGCAAAATATATCCAAAAAGACAATTTATTTGAGATAATACCTATAAGTTTATCTTTATCGAAATTTGATCATCTAAGAACTTAATTCGTAATCAAATTACTCGTCATTAACTTTTCCACTCCCATATTAAAAAAGGATAAAATATAAGGGAGTGCAATAGCTCAGTGCGTTAAGGCGTGTTCAACTTTCAATCTTGGGGGCGCAGGTTCGAATCTCGAAAGGGGATGGTTATGTTTGGTCTACGTCATTGATAAGATCCTAGGTTCGATAGACGAATTTTAACGCTGTAAATGCTTATTCATATCCACACGGGTGCAATTCTATGGAACCAATGATGCAAAAAAAAATATAATCAAAACTTTTAATATAATATAATATCTGTGGTAGTCTCAGTGGATCATGCCATGTCATGTTTGTGTTGATATGTTTTATCATTAGAACAATACATCTTTTCTACAGCCATCAAGCATGCAGTTAATAGAAAAGCACGATAAAAGGTGAATGATCTCTCTAAATCTACGATCTAGATCTTAGCATATATTTTTTGTGTGTCTTTTTAGTCATAGAACAACTACTTTTTATGTGATTGTGTTGGTGAGGAAAATAAGGCTTTCGCCCTACTTTCTTTGGGCATGAACCAAACACACAAAAAATTATCGTTACAAAAAACGGTCCTATAAAAAAGCACCTAAAAACACACTCCCTTTACTCTAAATTTCTCCTACTTTTTTCAAGTAAGTCTTCCTCTCTTTTACGTATATGGGTCAAATAATGAGAGCATGAAAGAGAAGGTCATTAACTCATTCTTCGAGTACTTTCCTCTTGAAAGACCTACGTTTCACAAAGGTCTTCTACAATTAACAAGGTTAATTAGGAGAAACGTAGACTAATAAACAGTTCAAATAAATTTATTTCCCACAATTTTTCGGTTAAAATAATGTAAAGCTGAATGACGTCAGATAATATTTTATTTACTTTCCAGATCAGTGATACAGTACAATCATGCTCCTACTTGAGAATAACAAACGGGGATCTTTTTCTATAACAAGATTGGTTGAAAGCAAAGAAAAGGAATGATATAAAATGTTAGCATGTTATGTAATAAATCATCTCTTCACTCGTGGTTGATGAAGTGGGAACTCATAGTTAATAATTTCATCCCTTAAAACACTAATTGTTATTTTTTACGGAGTTGGGGTCAGTCGTAGGAGCTCTATCTTAGTAGGTACTGTCTTGACACAAATAAAAAACAGTGTATGTTAGTCAATAAACCATCAATTCATTTGCGGCTGTTGAGGTGTGAAAATATACTCAGAGATTAGAATATGTCTCCTAAGTATACAAATCGTCTCTTCCCATGAGCTATCCGTGCCATTTACGAATCGTTTGCATCAACTATTCCAATATCACCTACGGATATCAATATAATAAAGTAATTTCTCTTGTTCAGAAAAAAAAATATATTTGATTTCATCATAAAGAATAAATGCGTCATCACTCTGACTATAAGATGTTCAGAAAAAAATGTTGAGTTACTAAATTAAATAAAAATATGATTATTGGTGAGTATTACGGGAGCTACCCGAATGATATCCATAATAATATGTTTCACATAGCCCACATAAACAGGTTGCAAAGGAGCATAGAATATGGGATCTTATCACTCCATTTATTTTTCCAAAATTGATGACGTCACTGAATATTTTCAAACGTTTCTATATTCTTATTAATGCATTTTCTGGAATGGAGCAATATTATGCTATACGTGGTATGTTTCAAGTGTGTAAATAGGGTCATACTAATAATAAAATTAATCGAGCAGATCAAAATATTGCATAATAATACATATATATCTTTTGCTTATATCAATACTTTTGTTTTTTATTTAATGTTAAAAGGACATAAATAATAATTATACTTAATATTTGTAATTATCATTTTTTATTTCGTATATATATTACCTAATTCAAAAAAGATACTTTAAAAAGGTTAATTTAAACAATAGTAATCTCTTCACTTTTTATTTGTAATTTTTCTTCTTTCCACCTGATTATAAAGTAAAGAAATAAACATTTCAGGAAAAACTAAAATATTTGTATAAAACTATAAGGTGGGGAATAAGTTTTAATCGTTTTATGTAGGGAAAAATATAATATATATTAACACAACACATTATGACATATATTGTTCTCTTGGAACGATAAGAATGTATATATATATATATATCATGATATATTGCAAAAATATTCACTACAAATCATTTTTTCAGTTGGTAACTCACTTTATTTCTACATCTTATTTTCAGAATGATGCCCCATTTATAGCCAGATATGAGCAAACTAAATAAACGTTCAATATTTTGATGCGTACGATCCGTTACTTTATTTAAATAAATATTGATAAGATAAATTGGAAGATTCAAATCCAATGACGTGGATCTAGACCCAATGGAGGAGACAAATATTGTTAATATGGATTGAATTCTTATTTATGAAAGGATTTCTTACGCCTTCGCAGCCGGTAATGAAGAGATATTCAGAATACTAACTACTTCAAATATGAATCACTCTTCTTTTCTTTCAACTAATCACGTTAAAGAGAAAAAGGTCCTTGTTTGCTTTCCATAATTATTAAGACTTTGGTTTAAAGATTTTCATTTTTCAACTGGACCTCTAAAGTTGAATATTCCTATCGTAGGAGAGCTTCTTTTGTTTCGACAGAAGAAAGGGCGTGGAGTAGTTTAAATATACTTTGAATAGTTATTTTTTAGGCGGGAATGAATCATGAGAAAGGTTGTTGTTTGTTATTGCTTTTTTATTTGTGTGAAAGAGCATTGACTGTTGTCAAGGACGCGCAACCTTTTATATCAAAAATAAAAGTAAGCGCAGCGAGCAATAATGAAGAAGCTGAGATAGGGAGAGAAGGAAAAGAAGCAAAAGAGTTGACCCAATTCTACTCTTGCTAAAAAAATCTGCTTCACTTTGATCTCTCCTTATAACATGGATACAGAGAGAGAGAGAATGCTTAAATGATTGGAAAGCCTTGCTCCTACTTCTTTAAATGTAGAGTAAGCTGCTACCGTCAAGGCAGGCCATCAGCTAATCAGGGGGAAAACTACAACGTGGTTTTTTTGTACGCATGTGCTTCCGGAATGTGCTGTTTTCCTTTTATATATTTTTTAGTGTAGCACCAATCTTTGCAAATAGGAATTATTTGTCTCCCCAAGGGAGTTGATTATTACATCATATATTAATTTAACATCCATATTAAGGCACATTTTATGTGTTAGTAGTAGTTGTATACAAACTATATCCAAGCAGACTGTTTGTGAATGAAGTTATTGTAAAATATTTAGAGGGGTCATACCAATTAACTTGCAGAATCTAAAATTTTGTTTATCAAGCTGCTGAAAAATAAGGGGTTCATGTGAAAATTATAGCTGTTTGTTTACAATCAATTGGCAATTAACTTAAGTAGTTGTCTTTCGCCCAAGTGGCATTACGTTATTTATACACTCTAAAATTAAATACTTTGATGTCCTCAAGTCACTCCAAAAGAAAGAGCAAAAGGCTTGCATAGATGTTATTTGTTTGTTTGAGATCAAGCCGAGTCTTGGATCTCAGGCAGAATCAAGTTCACGACCATGGTATGTAAACTTACACCACTTTATCCATGTTTTTTCTTTCTGCCTTGGGAAGCCAACATGAAAATGTAAAACAATGTAAAAAGTAAACAATGATGCAATTTCTTAGGATGGCTGGAATCTGCTTATGCTTTTGAGCAAACTGGTCAAATAATGATTGAAGTATCACACTTTTAAGTTAAAAGAAGCTATACATAATCAAAGCATGAAAGGATCTACTGACGAAACGGCACTCACGAATGATAGACTGTCGCGCCTACTTCCGATAATATTTCAGTTATGATTAGTTATGATCCTTAACTGATGGTTACAAGATTATCGACTAAGGTTAATCAATTATTTTAATGAATCAGAGTCAAACTGTGAAATACATAGTTTAGTTTTTCTACCTGAGTTATTATGAGACTATCAGAAAACCTATTCCTTATAAAACTTCTTCACAAAATGAAATTCATAAATGCAATAAAATCCCAAAACATTTCTTAAAATTTAATTTTTGACCGTACGACGTTGATGGAAGGAATTGTATATGATCTCATGTGATATAAACCGGTATTTCAGATTTATGTATATTGAATTAGATATCAATTTGAGAACGCAATGAAAATCAAAGTTACAAAGGATCCTTTCACTCACTGCTACTGGTGTGTTAACATTAATATAACATCCTAAAGAAAATCTAGTGTCTTTCTTCAAAAACATCGATCTATGGGAGTTACGAATTCCTTGAATTAAATCCTCCAATTTCGCCAACAATTATCAAATTGATAAAACATCCTCTCATACTAAAAAATCCAGAATGGTTATTTTTTCAAATCTCTCGATAAATGGATCATCACTCAGACGTTCGGATATAAAGAAAACGAAACTGAGTTGTCAATCACCAAAATAAATTATTATCTTAGTGAATGTATGTAAGACATATAACTTTTTAAACAAGTGAAGAAGAAATAGATGTATTTCCAAGTTCAAAACCAGTTGATGGAACTATGGAGTTGAACTTTTTCAATTACGTCCCATCTACATTTTCTCCCCTCGCAACGACACTCAACTTTCTTCTTCATCAACATAATAAGTATACGAAAACAAAAATTGAATAATAAAATATTTTCTCATTTAGAATACATATTTATAAATAATGTATTGTAATCAGGTCTAAAATAAAGATATAACTTTTGACTAAAATGTTTCTTATGTCATGTTAAATATAAATATCATTTTCATAATTATACTAATTTAGATGATGTAAAGAAATTATACAAAAACGATCGTGCTGAGAATAATATAAAATAAAATAATATTTTACACATATCAAGGTACCATATCAAGATGTTGGTATAATTTCTTTTAGTTAAATTATAATTACTCACAATGTAATTTTAATTTTATAACAATTATGAAGAAACCTGATTTAATTTTTCTTTTTTCTCTTTTTACGAAAAAAAATACATGTGTAATTGAAGAATTAAAATAAAATATGTTATGGCGAATTACATATATTTTACTATTTATATAAGCCCTCCTTTATGCTCGTAAAATGTTAATTCCAGTTAATGAGAACAAAATAATCAACGTAGTTTAATATGAGGAATACAATTTCAAGTTAAGTGATTAATATGGAAGCATATTGAAACTTTAAATATCCAACGTCCCAAAAATCACTCGAAGCAGAGGTAATAAAATACTAATTCATTGATTGGTTTCGCAGGTTTGTTTTCATGAACCTCTTGACTCAGAAAAGATATGATTTCAATCAACAAATAAATAGCCATGCATTTATCTCAGCATATTGCTGATGGAAGAAATATCAAGGTGTAAGAAGATATATATAGAATATATATATATAGATATATTATATATATATATATAGTATATATAGATATATATATATATATATATATATATATATATATATATATATATATATGTATATATATATATATATATATCTATATATAGCATAAATACATTTGTCTATTTACGCTTTTATCCATGTCTATAGTTTTACTTAGGTGACCTTTATATTGCAAGCCTGAAGAGTAAACATATAATTAGTCGAATGACTTAAATTAAGTGACATTTCAGAATACTGTGCGTCTGACATTTCTTTGTTGAAAGAGAGTTATTTTTTATATCATGGCTAAAGTGACTGAGGGTCCTCACGCCTTAAACGAACTGTTGAGACAGTAGCATGTAGGAAGGCAAAAGGTCCGGAGTCCGTGTATACAATTGACTGCCTACTGGAGGCTGTTATCTTTTTCTCTATGGCTCCTTTAATTATTTTGCCTAGCAAATGAGTTTAAGTTAAGAGTGAAACTTTGTTTTTCTGTAACATTATGGAATACCTTTGATTCAGCTTAAACAAATTGTGGGGATAGGAGCATTGTCTGTACCTCCGGCACACCTGTTTAAAATCAATTTCAATTTTTGAGGGATAATAGTTTTGTAAGTGTGTAAGATTGAATATTATAAAATTATTAATAATGCGGAAAATAAACCTATTTGTTAAAGAAATGGTATTAAAAATATAAAATATTGATTTCATTGCCAGGATGACAGCAGCGTAAGGATGTATCATTAAAATGAAGATAATTCTACAACTTATTTATAAATCCTTAATAATAAGCTTGCAACAAACTTTTAATGAACTTAGTATTAACTATGTAATACTAATATTGTAATATAACGTTTTTCATGAACTCCTACAATACCACTTTTAGATATATATATATATATATATTATATATATATATATATATATATATATATCTCATATATATATATATACATATATATATATATATATATATATAGATATATATTATATATATCTATATATATATATATATAATATATATATGATTCTATATATTAAAAACTCTATAACACTAAAGACTAACCAGAGTGAACATTGGTATACATATTCAAGGTTTATTTGTTATTACTATAAATGTATGAAATGGTAGGGACGTTCAAAGTTGCCGAAAAAATTATATACTTTAAGAAAATATAAGTCCCTTTATAGAATTTTTTTAAATTTTCTGTAAAGTAAAACAATTAGAATATAACGTCTTTCTTTTAGGTATTTAGTTGATATAAACAATTATATATCTCAGTTTTCTGTTTGTGCACATACGTTAAAAATACACTCTTACCAGTTCACAAATTTAAAGCCTTTTTGATTTGTTCCCATGAATATTGAAAACTTTAATGTGATCTTAGTAAACAGGCTTCCAATTAGGGAGAATGTTAATTTTTTTGTGTTATTTACTTCATGAAATTACAAACTTTCAAAAAAGAAGTCTGTATTTTTTTTGGTTGTTATATTGTTATTTTTAAAATTTTTTTCCGTCGAACACATATCAAAATTTCATAAATCCATAGTGTACTTGGTCTGATATTTTTGTTGTCCTTTATGTCCCAAAAGCAAACCATATGAAAAGTATTTCAAACGTAATCCAATTTGTTTAATTTTAGGTTGAATTATGTCAATTTTTTTTATTGCTACTTTGACATATACTGAGTAGCTTCCGTGACTGTCAATGACTTATTGACTTGCTACCAAATAAAAAACCAGCTTGATTTTTAGCAAGAATCGAACGTACGAATACTTTTTGTTTAATGCAGTAGCAAAGATAAAATCGGGTCAACCTTAAGACCCAAGTATTATTGTCATGGATGAATATACTAATAAGTTGCCTTATATTGAAAATACTGTTTTATAAATATCTTTATTTTAAGCAGCAACTCATTTTTACACAGTCGTTTACATACCATGTCGTATTATTTGTTTATCATATGAATTATGAACTTATGTATTGTAAACAGTAGTAAATTTAACTATCAAAGAAATTAGATGCCTTCAATTCTATAAACAACTTTCACATTTATACATGAGTTAGACAGAGTTACCAAATGGAGCATTTTTGGTTCGTGAGCCATGGAATCACAGCCTCTGTTTTAAACTAAGTTGATAAAAAGGTATTATTTATTCTAAGGTACTTCGATACAAAGTAAAATGTTTTCATGCTTTCGAGAATGGAAATAAGCACATATTATTCACATTTGCCGGTGGACGTCATTAAAAAACCCCGACGAGAGAAAAGTTTGGATTTATACAATTATTAGACACTTTTTTCAATACATATTTCCAAACGCTGTTTCAAGAGGAGAACGAAAGTGAGTGCTAAAAAGACTAATTCAACATGTAAAAATACGGGTGCAAATGAGATCAACTCTGTACCTACTTCCTTAGAGAAAATATTCAATAATATTATTGTACCTCTCGTGAAACATCGTTTTAAAGACTTAGGAGTATAGGATCTCTTAGAACCGACCATTTCTTATATAATTTTTGTCATTCTTGAGAATGTATATATTTCTTCTTCTTCGACTCCACTATGACTTCTACGAGCCAAAAGAGAGTATTTTAATAGCCGTTTATTCCGGAAATGAGATAATATTAATAGCGCAACGATTACCACCAGCGCATTAAATTTTATAATGCAACGAAAATGAAATGATTGTGACATTTCTGGGTTTTAGTTTAGTTAGAAATTTATACTGTTTACAATACAAACATATACAGATATACATAACCTAAAGTAAGAAAACAACCACACATTGGGGTATCTGTGTTACGACAGTAAAAGTAGAGTAATCATATTATAAATTAAATTTTTTCATAATAAACATTCTTTATCTTTGTACATTTAAATTTTTGATTATTTTTGTTTCCTCATCCTCCTCTTGCGAAACTAGGTGCCTTTCGTAGGACAAAGCGGGGCATTTGTAGATTAAATGATGAGCAGTCTGGGTTCTTCTAACAGAGATCACATATTTCACTCGTGTTTTTCCATTTACTCAAATGAGAGAGAAATGGTCCATGCCCGGTATAGGCTTGGACAAGAAGTTGGGTATCTTGATGTCGGTGTTTAATGGGGTTTGGCTTAGGGGTTTAAGCATGGAAGGTGTATGCTTCATCTTTTGGTCATTTCTACATCAGTGACACCATTTTGTTGTAAAAGAAATCGTTAAGTGTTTTCTTTATATAACTTAGAGGAACACCGACATTATTTCGGATTTTGCTCACCTTCCATATTTTGCTAGATGATCTGCAAATTCATTTCCCGTTATGTCATTATGACCTTTGCACCATTCAATATGAATGTTTTTGTTCTTTTTTCCTTCAATCAGTTTCTACAGTTCTTCACTATCTCGCTAGTTGTAAGTGGGTTGAGAAGAGCTGCAATTGCTGATTGGGAGTCTGATCTAATAATAATATTTTTGGAGAAAATTTCTTGATTAAGGAGATCTTCTACAGATCTTGTAATTGCCACAACTTCTGCTTGAAATACGGATGCCTCTGTGTTCAATGATACCATTGAGTGGTGTATTGATATGTCACCCTTCTGGGTTTTAAACATGTCGAAACTTTTTTTAACAAGCTACATATCTTGGGAATATTATAATTTAAAGATGCTTACTATAATTACTAAGACTTTTTAGTCCTTAAAATTGTCTTGTTTCTTTGTTGTTTTTTTAAAGCTATTATTCTTTCTACATACTATTTTTGTGTCTTCATAGAAGTTAATAAAGCTATGCCGTTTGGCCCAAAAATTATTTCTTAGAACTAAACTTTTGAACAAGGTTAAATAATTTGGGAATTGGAGGTGACTTCTGTTGTCCCAAGAAAAGAACAACTTAAAACTAATCCTATATAGCTCTGTACCTATGCATTCCATATTATTACAAATCTCATGCGGGTCCATCTAGATAAAAATAATTTTAGACCCATTCATGACCATCAAGGTCAGAAGAAATGTATTCGTAATTATTTATTTATAGATATTTGCAGCCTATAATCCATATTGTATATTTATTTGAAAGTAAACATATCACATAAGAACCACCCGGTTGTTCTGGCAACATATCTGTCGAATATAGTTATTATGACGAGCTTCATTTTGTTGTTAAAAAAATGAAACATATACAAAGAAAGATATATTTGTATATGTTATTTCAATAATTTTGGAATTTACTGATATTAATGACGTAAAAAAAAAACAGACCAATATTTGATATTATGTAGTCTCACATTTTAACCAAATAATTATTGTGAACAAAACAATCTTCATCATTTAATATATTTTGCTATTCATAAGAACAATTTCAAGTATATTAATTGTGGAGAGCTCCGAAAAGGCTTAAGAATCAATCTTCAATGAATGTCCTTGAGAATTGTATTAATAACAAACAATGTATAAGTGCATAAATATTATCAATTTTTTATCAATAATGAAATAAAAGTCATTTCAGAACATAGAAGAGAGCTCATCTGATCTATTGAGCCAACGAACAAGTCCTCAGCTGTCCTCACATTCCCGGCGATCGGAAGCATAAGTTTGAGCTCAGGTTGGTCGAATCCCTGGGCAAATGGGTGAGGCCTGGATGACGTCTTTTGCCAATTCTGGAATCCTCAAAGTCCAGTATGTCCCGACACTTTTCCTCGTGAGTCCATGACGCAACCTGGTGGCTGTCCTTCTTTGGGAATAATATCAAAGACCCTCTTGACCGGCGACTGCCTCTTTCGAGCAGCCTCTCTTCTATTTTCAAAGCGACGACAGACCAGCTTCTTATTTCTGGATGAATGTCAAAGTATTCACCGTCTAAGCAGGGCCTTTTGTTCCTAAAAAGTAGCAGTGACCATCCTCGTGAAGGACACTCGTGTCAGGACAGAGTTCTGAGGAGCAAGCTATCTTTTTCAAAAGATGGCTGTATTGAAGACTCTGACCTTCCTCGCATGGCCCTGCCCATGTAAAGCATAGCATTTCCCTTCATACTTGACGTGATGTGGATCCATGAGGCACTCGCATTGCCCGACTCCAAAGGGGTTGATGTAAAGTTGCTCGTTCTCCTTGCATACTTGATTTTGCATTGCCGCTCGATACACCATGCATTCTGACACGTGCTCCTACCTCTTTGAGGTAGCTCCACTTCGCATAGGTCCAGGTCATCGCATGGACATGCCTTTTTCTGACATTGGAGTATTAGTTGCCCATGGACCCTACTCAAAACCAGCCATTCATCTGGTCCATCGCAAGCCTCAGTACTCAAGAGAGGGAAACAGGCCTCCTTTGGCTCCCAGTACACCTGGAAGTTCTCCAGGCATTCTTTTCTTTGTATGAAATTTCATATGGAGAAGGAAGTTTATAGATCTTTGGAAAGTTGATGCGAGGGCTGTATGAGGGTAATCTTCCCCTCTTTTGGAACGGCAAGCCATCATTTATGATACCATTGTCCCGATGTCGATTGCGTATGGTGGTCTTGATGTTCCTGAGTCGGTCTCTGTAGTCAGCAATGCAAAGTGGCCCTTCGCTTCTCCATGAGGATTTCTCCCCGAGGACATGGACCTCGACTCTCCATGGAGTACACGAGCGATGAGGCTCCCAATATAGAGAACCCTCCCTACAAAGGCGAACTGCCTTAGATAAATCTAGAAGAATGAATGTAGGAAGAGTATTCGAAGCAATCTCTTCCATAAGGTTTCTTCATCTTGCAAGGGTGTCTTTCGACTGTCTCTTAAATGCAAAAATGAGTCTCCTTTATATGTAGAGACCTTAATGACACTCATTGACTTTCTCTCATATCTGATCCATAATGAGAGGATCATAATGGCCCAGATCTTTTGCTTTTTATATCACTTTTAATAAGGCTGTCCATTACGGGGACAAATGACACTTATAATTTCACAATAACACTTTCACAAACAAATCGCCCTTAATGACCACAATATTGTAATGATAGGTCCTGATATCCCATTCACTAAAATCAATTTTCATTTAATGGACTCGTATCAATCTCAACTGATATAATAAAGAGTTGTGTAAATGCGTTGGGTATATTTAGGTTCAAAGTTCAGACGAGTAAGCGAGTTTTGTTCCAAGCAATAATGTCTCTCATTTTTATCCCTCATCAAGTGATAATATAAACTCTTCCCATGATTTTTGCTTGGATGTTCTCCCCAAGAGACAAGTTCTCTTACGCAGTAAGAATCAATACAGCTAAGCTGAATAATGTCTTAATCCCCGATAAATATTATCCTATGTTTTGTATAAGATTCTAAATTAGTGTAATGACATTTTTTTTTCTAATGGCCGAAGTACATGTGTAAATAACTAACATAAATAGACGTCTTAGTCCCAATTTCATATTTCGACAAAGGAATACTAAAAATTAAAACTTTATTAAGCATCCCCAACATATCTTCAGATTGAGTTAATTGATGTCCAAGGTTTCAGATCCTCCTTGCTTCAGAAAAGTCGTACTTGTACTAGAGATCGTCCTTGACAAATCGTCCCTTATCGCACTCCTTCTGAAGGCGTTCAGGTATGAGTTACTTTGCTAAAAGGCGTACATGTAAGGCGACTTGAAAATGGCCATTTAGGAGGAGAAGTCAGAAACGATCAATCGGTAGGAGATCTTCTGAACTTTGGCAAAAAACACTTTACATAGCAAATATGTATATTTTTGTAATATAAATATCTTTAAAATGTTGGCGGAATCTTACATTTGTTGAACGTCAAGAAAGCCCAGGTATAATGCTTTTTCTTATATGCATTATGCACTTTATGCATACAAAAATAAGAACGCTTTATTGGTTATATTAACCTTAGTTATATTATAATGCTTTCAGTATTCGCTATTATCAAATACTCCAAATTAATTTGTTCCCAGGTACCTGATTAGTATTGTTTTATATGTATAAACTGGTTTTCAAGTCATTTAGTGCCCCTTTTCAAATTACCAATTAATGATAATAGACATCAAGTTGAACAAACTTTTATGCTTAATTAATTTTCCGTACACATAAAATCCTTTGATCTTATTAACTCTTTTGAATAAAGGCAAAAAAGGACAGACATTGCGTTTGATAAGATTAATATGAATATTGTCAACAAAATTCTGCAATAATGGAAATTGTATTGAAGTAAATTATGAGCTAAAAACAACTTTGGTTGAAATATACATATATGCCTGAGTAATTCATGGAACCAGATATCTAACTATATCTTGTTACTATATTACTTGGAATAAATGAAACAAAAATGACTGCTGTAATCGATATGTTTTTGTGAATAAGTTAAAGTAGAATCATTTTCACAAATACAGACGTTTTTATTCACTATATTAGTAACGATAACAATCGGGGACTTTTTTATTAATGGTCACATAGAAAAATGAGTGAATATATATATATATTAAAAAATATATATATAATATATAATATAATAATGTATATATATATGTATATATATATATATAAATCGGTATTCGATACTACCAACGGTAGATTTCAAATATCGAACCGGTTATACGATATTCGGTACCCGAATACCGTACCGATTGACAATCGGTACGGTATATGTGCAAGTATGACTTTTGTAGCATTCACATAGGGACATAAAGATATATAGAGCTTATTCCCTTCAATAGCAGAGAAACATCGTTCAACTGTCGCTTTGCCCAAGCGCTCCCTTGTGTGAAGAACTTGAACTTCGAAAATAAATAAACAACTATAACTTATAGTATTATAGAGCAGATACATAAATAGATATTCAATATAAGCTTATGCTATGCATTGAATACTAGAGTACTTGAAAGTGCATTTAATATGGGACAATAAGAGACAGTAAAAAAAAAATCTATAGCCTTCCATTTCCTACAAAATCCAAGTAAATATATAATTTATATAAGATTAGTTTGTATTTAATTTCAAATAATCTCTAATAAATTAAAACAAATGATGTATTTAATTGTCCTTTGTTATAAACTGTCCGATATGAAATGCATATGAAGAAGCAAAAGCAGAAACATAAATAAATTTATCTCTCTTTCTAATCTACCGTACCGAATATCGATCGATACTGTAGATATATAATATAATTTACAGAATAACGATATCAATAAGTAAAGGTATATACCAAATATCGCACCGGTGTTAGATTTTCTACCGAATGCGAGCTCTGATATATATATCTTTTTTTTTGTTAAACCTATGATAGGCATGTCTTGTTTAATGCATAGAGATAACAAAGATAACGCTCTCGCACATTAGCAATAAACAATTTTTTAGTTTATAACTCGTATTTTTTGTTTATACCATCCAATAGTAAGAGCGATGATCTTTTTATTGTGAGATATGGTTTGACAAAACGAATTTACATTTTCTATATGAGTAGTTGCATAGTTGTTAAATTGTTGTTAAAATGTGATTTAGAAAAAGTCCATTCACAGGAATCAAAAATATCATAGATTTAGGCATTGATGAGAAGAGACAACAACGATTTGGATTTTTAAAGATAATTATTTTTCTATAAATTGCATTGGTATATTATAAAAATGATCATTGTTTATTTTATTTGTTTTGAAATGCAATCAAAAGAGTTTTCATTCGTTTAAGCGAATTGGGTTGGTTCATCGCCATTTTAGTGTCTAGTTTATTTTATTATTATTTTTTTTAGGAGGGAATATATATGCAAATCTAGTCATTACAGCAAACACAAAAACATTAACACTTGATCAGAAGTTTCTGTTTGTTAAGAGATTCTAAAATACATTTATTTTTAGAAAAGAACATTCATAAACAAATAGAATTGTATCAAGTAGACAGACAGCTTTTTATATGTCGGAGCGAAATTGTCTATTTGTAAAACAAACTATGAGTGCTTATATATTATCTTATTTTCAACTGTTCAATCAATACGATTCAAATAAAATCAATGACTAAATTTAGCAAAAAAAAATGTTCAATATATTTTAGGTGTTTTAAAGATTTGACTGATAATGCAGTTCATCAGGTTATCTAACATAAATTTGCAGTTTAATAAACACACTTAAAAAATATAAATCACAAAATGATGTATTTATATGGTGTTAATGAATTAAAATCAAAATTAACCATTTTAAGTTAAAAAAATAGCATAAAATATGAAGAAATCTTACTAGTAGAGCGTTACTCTCGAATCCCAAAAATTCGGAATCTTTAAGTCGCCTAATAAGTCCAACCAACCCCCAGAAGAACTTCGACAAGAGATTATCACTTTATAATCAAAATACACTTTCATGTCTTCTTCAAGGACGATCTCAAAGACACTTCGCGTACACGTAATATGTATATTAAAGTATATCACTTGGAGGTTTCTTAAAGTTTGAATATATATGTTTGTTGTTATTTTACCGAAGTATACATTGTTAGACTGAAACGTCAGAATAAAATTAAAAATTACTAAAACAAATTACCATAATAATAAAATATTAACATTAGAAACCTATACACAATTATGAAATATCCTTCTTTTATTTAAAATCCTTTAATTCCCACAAATTTATTTTAATGTTTAAGCCGAACATAGTTGTATATAGTTCCATGATTCTGATTTTACTCGAGGAACAATCAATACAGAGAGGCATCGAGTCTCGTCTAAAATTAAGATTAATTTCTCAAAAAATTGAGTATCTCCATGAACATTTTACTGTTCTCATATTTATGTATTTCATATATCATAAGATTTTTTTCAGAGTGTAATCGTCTTTATTTCCCCAAGAAACATCCTAGCACTTTGGCTAGTCAGGATGTCAGGAATTTTAAAAAAAAGTTATACAATGTATAAATATATATATAACTATATAAATCGAACAAATACTAAAATATAAATATATAATTTAAAAAAAAGGTTTCTTCGAAGAAAAAAAAAACCCCTTAAAAAAAAAAAAAAAAAAAATATTAAAAAAACCACTATTGTCTGCTATATAGGGGCACATTTTTCCAAAGACTTGGCAACTACATAGGCTTCCCTCATGGTTTTGGCGTTGCGAAGCTTAGGACTACTATTCCAAATAGCTGCAGCACTGGTGACAAATGTGGCCACCGACTTAGGGAGAGGAGATCGGATGAGGCCGGCAGTCCGAGAACGAGTCGATCTGACCCCACCTTGGGCACCGAATAAGATCTTGCCTACCGGGTTTCGGTCGCCATTGCTACCATCCCGGCTTTGTGAGCAGATCATCGATCCGCATGTGAACGCTAGCCCTTACGCCAAGTAAAGACCTAGCTGCGTTGTTTATGGAAACCTGGATCGATCTTGCAGCCTTCGGTGGACCAGTTACGTCGGTTTTTAGTCGAGGTACATTGGTCACTGCGGCAGCGTAGCTGACTCGACCCAGCATAAGACCTTTGGCCAACTGTTGCAAATATACTCCGCGTGGGAGGTGGAACGAAAGACGACTAATCAGCGCCGCACACTGTTTTGCTGACCGCACCACATTGGCCTCATGGGGACTGGTGGAGAAAGCAGCGTCGAACGTGACTCCAAGGAGCTCAATTGTCCTGGATGGCCTCACATCTACTCGATCTATTGGTATGGTAAATGTTTTGACCTCAGAAGCCTTGGCACTACCACCAATGAGGAGCTGCGTCTTGGAGGCGTTCATTTTGAGACCATTCCCCGTCGCAAAACGATAGAACGCTTCTGCCCTTTCTGTTAGAAGTCTCCCGATGGTGGTGAGGTCGTTGGCCACAGCCCAAATGCAGGTGTCATCTGCGTATCCAGAGTTGTCTTCGTCATGGATGCCCAGACAGGCAGGCATATCTGCAACTAGGGTCAAGTAGAGCAGAGGGCCTAAGATGCTTCCCTGGCGAACACCAAACTTGACCGGTAGAAGGGAGGACTTCGCACCATTCCAGTCGACACATTGTCTACCTCCAGACATATAGGAGGAAAACCATTGTAATGGAGTTCCCCTGACCCCAAGTGCTTCAAGTTTGGGTAGCAGTTGATTTTTGTCGACAGTATCGAAGGCAGAAGACAGATCGAAGGCAAGAATACCAACAACCTTTCCATCCTGCTTACCACGAAGCCACTGCGCATGCGCTGAGGCAAGTGCCGCGTTTCGTGGACCTCCCTTGCCGAAAGCCGAACTGGGTAGTGGGTAGCGCGTTCAGCTTAGCCAGGTGCTGCTCTAAATCTCTTTTTACCAATGTCTCGATAACCTTAGATATGGCTGGAAGGATAGAGACAGGACGGTAAGAGGCTGGATCAGTGGATAACTTCCCTTTACCCTTGAAAACTGGGAAGACAATGCCCGTCTTGAAAGCGATGGGAACGATGCCAGAGGAAAGGGATACATTAACTACATGCGAAATAGGAGAAGCTAAGATATTAGAACCCTTTTTGAGGATGGATACTGGAATGCTATCCACCCCCATGGCCTCCGTGGGCTTCAATGAAGCAATAATCTTAGCTATCCTGCCAGCATTCGCAAAAGAGAAGTGGAATGACTCTGTCTTTTCAGGCCAGTCGGACATCGGGGGCGAGATATCCTCAAGACCCGCACGTAATTGGTCAATTTTATCAATATAAAACTGATTCATGGTCTCAGCGGCACCGGAATTACCCACAGTAGCAGTACCATTTACATTCAATGAGGCGGGAAGAGAGGCCTGGGACTTGCCAAGTATGTTGTTCGCCAGACCCCAGAGTGTCTTCGGCTTATTTTTCGCTGTGTGGATCTTGGCGAGGTTTGACTTGAGGTGATCGCGCTTAACAAGCGAAGAGACCCGATTGCGCAGGCGGCGGTACTCGTCTCCAGAGGCACGGTCCCGTGCGTTCATGAGGTCTAGTGTATCTTTTGCCAGATAAAGATCTCGACTTCGGTGGACCTTAATTGTTTTAATCGGAATGGCAACATCCATGGCAGCGGTGATACCCTTCTCCAGAAACTCAAATGCCTCGTCTGGGTCCTTGATGGTATATATGTCTTCCATGGCCACATGTTCAGGGCTGCTTCCAGTTCGGGGATTCGAAGGGCCTTAAAGTTCCGTCTCTTAATCTCCATCAAGGAAGTTTTGGTTTTTGTTGTATCGATGAAAGCGACCACAGGGCGGTGATCAGAGCTACAGTCACCCAAACATTTACGTCTATCCTAATGCTTTTTAATACCATGAATATTGATTTTAAGGCTTCATTATGTTTACATCTTAAATAGTAACTATTTGACGAACGTATCTTTAAAAAAATATGAAATATAAATGATATATATATATAAATATATATAATATATATATAATATAATATATTAAATATATATATATATTATATAGATATTATATATAATATATATATAAATATTTGAATAGGATAACTACCTGATGAATGAATCTTTTAAATGCAAAAATAATGATATATTATTCATGCAGCATTTCCACAATAGAAGGAGATCATAAATGGATTATATATTAGCTCATATCAAACACTAGAGCAATATTTTAATAGCATTAAAAGTAAACACAGATAAAGTAGATGATGGAGAAAAATACAGAATTAGAGAGAAACCCGAATAGTTGACTGTTCCAAAGAAATGGTTTAAAGACCGGCTATTCGGTGTAACATTTGAGTGGTAATCCCACTTTCTCGAAGAAAAAGGCATTTGTTACTTATGTAACTTGCTCACGAATACTTATGACGTGTCTCAGATGCCCTACTATAAATTTACGGTAATAAGCAGAAAAGAGCTTCTGATCGTTTTTTCTGGAGACATTTCAGAAAAATGCTTTTTATACCAAAACCCTGTTATTCGTTTATACGAATATCATCGATAAAATTTAGGATCTTGTATTCATATGTTATTGCAAGTCTCATATATTTTAATTTAGTTCTTACGGCTATTTCATCCTATTTAATATAATTAAACGATTAAACCCATAATTAATTATGAAACTCCTATTTATTTCCGATCCCTGCTCTTTATTATTTACAACCAACTAGTGAAATCAAGATGCAACTTTTGCAATAAACTTTCGAGAGTTCGTACACATTTATAAACTGCATCGGCTCCTCTTGCTGATCTTTACAAAAAAAAGTAAATATGGATGCAACATAACACTTTCGACCTTATAAGCTCATTTTATCCTCTCCAAAACTCTTCCAACGACTGGAAAAAGATGAAATAGTCTGTTGCATTCAGCAAAATATTTATGCAGCACGATTAAATTCCATTGCAGTACCCGTGATGATTGAGGAATTTTTGTATATTAAATTACGTTCTTCTTACAATGTACTAACTATAAATTGCAATATCCATTTATGGGTTTTGCACAATTACTTTGCTATTTGCTGAGAACTGATTTAAAAGAATAAGACAAGCATCTGCTGCTGTTATATGACTGGAATTCCTGAAATGGCAAGATATAAATCAAAGTCAAACATTTATTTTTAAGAGTGAGACTTCATATAAAAAATATACATTTATATAGTTTTGTCTATCCCACCTTTTGACATATTGTATCATAAACGTTTGAATGAACTGAGTCTTCTTATTCCTTGGTTGATTTAATCAAAAACATCGGCATAAGCACATGATAAGATTTGTCATCAGAGATAAAAATGAAAATCATAATACAGTTATGTATGTGCTTTCATCAATGGTGAAATAATTTGAGCATTTCTTTTTGCATCTCTGAGCCATTAAAAGAGAAAAGAAGAAATCTAAACATTATCCACGCCCCAATTACATATTAAAAGTTTTTCCTCTTACGAAAAATGATTTCTGAAAGAATAACTCTTTTGCTCACGATCTAATTCACTCCCCCCTCCTTCCTCCGTCACAATTATAAACAAGGGAATAAAACAAGGCAGCAACACAGTTTAGAAATCATTAAAAAGGGAGCCCATTTTTCTTCCTGTGAATTTCAATTGATTAGCACCCATTAGCAAGACAACAAATAGCAACACATCAGCATTCCTTACGGATAAACTAAACATAACTAAATCACTTTCGTTTTCGTGAAATATAACGATGATGTACTTTTACTTAATGCTTGAAACTATTTATTTGGTTCATAATTTTTTTACATACGAATAGTTAATGAAACTTAAAAATGGAATAATGGAATATTTTGTTCGAACAAGGTATTAGGTTATGGTTTGCAAGTAACAAGTAAGAAACTATGGATTACTAGGAGCAATATAGGAGTCCAATGACAGTTGAGTATAACTTCAAATATACCATATTTTTAGATATTGGGAAGAAATGGCTGAGCAAAATACGGCCTAGCAAGAATAAACCAAGACGGAAAAGGAAAATGATGAAACTTAAAAAAAAATCACTATCGCGTCTATTAACAACCACAGCAAGGAAATCATTATCTATAATTTAAAAATGAAATTATTTTTTGTCATTCTTTGCTCAATTTATATGAGAAAAGTGTTAAAAACTTAGCTCCCCGTATATTTGGACTATTTTTCTTCCATGATCATCCCTTTGCTTTTCTCCCTGTGCATTTTTTCTTGAGTCAATTATTCCTAGACCCTATTTTCCTAGTCCATCCCTTTTAGAAACCATTGTTTTGACATTTGAAACCCGAAGACCAAAAGACGTTAATTTTGAAACCAGAATATGGCACTGACGTTCCATTGAAGATAGATTTGCTAGCCCAAACTATTCTTATGTACCAAAGGGGGCCCAGCAGAAAAAGTTTGGGAACCAATGCTCTAAGGGTTAACAAGTTTTTTTCTCATGGGCTTTTCAAATACTGTAATTTACAATTTTTTTATTAATATTTATTCTGAATTATTTATTAATATTAAGTAATTGAAGGAACTCCGAGAGGAAAAGGTCAATATAGATCAACCTCATTGAAAAGAGCATCCTAGGTTTGATTTATTTGTTTTTATGTAGTATGCATATTAATATCCTCAAAGATGCTACTGTAACCCATCGAAACAAACAGACAATAACCCATATTTACAAAAACACAAAAATGTTTGGAACGGTTTGTTTTGAATCCTCTCAATAATATGATTAAAATGTCGGTTCCGAACCGAAGATATTTACTCCCAACGCACAACTAAACTGTTCTCCAATGGATTGACCTTACTTACTCCCCATAAATATTTTTTCGAAAAATGAATTACACTTCTCCTCTCGTATCCCCCTATAGCTCTAACAAATATTTGGTTTCGGATTCAAATATTAGATTTTCTGATCAACTCATTATTTAAGATATATCATATCAATTTGTTAGACCCCGACGATTTTTCCCGCCAAAAGATCTGTCCTGGCATTTACAGATTAATCCAAATAAATAATAATTTTTTTTATTATCTTTTTCGCCAATTTTCTAAGACACACACATATTTATATATATAAATAATGAATCGCTTAGAAATTTCGTTCCAAGATGTATTGAAATACAGGTATTGCCTAAGAGCTGACGTTCCACTTTCTCATGGTTTTTAAATGACGTCACGCTGGTAATGGACAAATAATATTACCATTTCGTTTCTTCTCGCGCTCACTTCATGTAAAATATATTATTACAATAGATTTTCGATAACATGAAAATCAATATTAGGTCTTGCAGGCTTGTGAACGCTCAGCTTTTTTTGCGTTCAGCGTTCCAAAAAAAATTTGTTTCCGTTCACGCGTTCAAAAAAAATTAGCGTTCTGTTCAGCTTCCGTTCAGCGTTCTGTTCAATGTTTTGGCGTTCAGCGTTCCGTTTAGCGTTCAGCGTTCAAATAATTAAAAAATAATTTCCCAAAAAAAGTACTGCGTAGTTTGCTTTTTGTTTTAAAGAAAAGAATTTCCAAACAAGTAATGCGTAGGATGACGTTTTTTTAGAATAATTTCCCAAAAAGTCTGCGTAGTGTACTTTTTTTTAGAAAAGAAATTTCCGAAAGTACTGCGATTGCATACGTTTTTTTTAGAAAATAATTTCCAAACCAGTAATGCGTAGTGGAAGATCTTTTTTTTAAAGGAAATAATTTCCAAAAGTACTGCGTATGATGACGTTTTCCGAAAAAGTCCAAGAAATTGTTTGGAAAAATTGAACGCGAACGCAAACTCTTTTTTTTGCGTTCAACGTTCAGCGTTCAGTTCATTGAACGTGCGTTCAGCTGAACGCTGTTCAATTTTGCGTTTCCGTTCACATGCCTGGGTCATTGATATTTCAATATCCGTGAAAATATGAAGTATACATGCATCGTATTCTATATACCTTGGTTCGCTTTAGACTCAGAACTCAGCTTCAATACCACCATTGTCTGTAAGGCAAAAAAATCCCTACTATTTCCCCTGTTTATAGAAATGGGATTTCTCTGGAATAAACTTTTTGAAGAAAAACGCATCAGTCATCATGACAACGGCAATACAATTGTTTCATTTCAACTAATGAAAACCACTTAATTAATCAACATGTAATTTGAGAGAGAGAGACTACTGCAGAAAACGTTTCTTAGGAAAACATATACCTATATCTTGGTTTGTCGTCAAATATACAAGTCACACATCAAATAAGAGATAAACTAATGGAAAATTATTTTTCTCCTCCTTTTCATTCAACAGTGACACATCGGATTTTTGTTTAGCCTCAGGGCTATGGGATACTTTTTGTGAGTAATACTCAAGTTACTGAAATTAACCCATTATTATCCTATGTTTGCGCTCATGCACGCTAATTGAAATACGCTTTTATTAATAAATCCCATTATTGATGACAGACAGTTCGCAACTGGTTCAGACGTGCTCATTGACGCTAATGCAAGTTTATTACGTCATATTTTCATTGTGGTGCAGTGTTGTGGGTGTAGGGACACTTTATCAGTTTCTCTGTACCGCATAATGGAGGCTCGGCAGAAGTAAGTCTTAATATCTAAATAAAATTATTTTGACAAGAATGTTATCAATATTATATTACTGGGAATATTTTGAAACTATGTATACCTTTTTATAACGATTTTTGCCGGCTTGTAAAAATTATTGATGTTTCTTTTGTGTTACGTGAGCGCAACGCTAGGATAATATGTTATGTTTTTACAGAGGGCTATGCTTGAATTGAATTGTGGATTTGATCGAAAATTTGGAAATATTCAGGACTATGATTTATTTATGACCTCCTGATACTCATATAGTAACTGATGAGGATTCAATGATGAAAACGATCGAAACGCCAATTCTTTAACCAATTTATCGGGCCCCTAACTAAGAGCTCCGGCTCACACTGGCAAGGGTCATAGAGTATTAGGCACAACTCCGACTGTGAATATGAGAATAAGTCTACACCCGTAAAACAATGTTCATTTAGAGTGGCGAAAATCCACAAACCAAGGTATCACAGAGGATTTGTTTCCTGAAGACAACTACTCACATTTGCAAATCTAACTCCTAAGCAGTTATTCGAACTATTCTTTGATGATCAATTGATATCTTTATTAGTAGAACAGACAAATATATATGCCACGAAATAACGCAATGTCATTCACAGTTTCTAAGAAGAAATGAAAGTTTTTCTGGCGATTCTGATCTGTTCCGGATACAATCACTACCAAGTAAACGACATTACTGGCAAATGGCGATAACTTGAAGAACCACGCCATCTATAATTCAATGAGAAGGAACACTGTTGAAGATATCATGCGTTTATCCACTTCATCTCCAACGATCACATAGATCCCAAAGACAAGTATTGGAAGGTAAGCCCCTTAGTAAAACATCTGCAGAAGAAATTCATGGATAATTTGTACCAACACGTGCCATCTCGCATGATGAATCCATGATTCAATACTTGGGGAAGCATGGGTGCAAGCAGCTATCAGGAATAAACCTATACCTTCGGATATAAGTGTGGTCGCAATGTTCGAAATCAGGATACCTCGTAGCTTGTGATTTGTACCAAGGCAAATCAATTGGTGGAGTGGAAGAGGAGGAAAAAAGTTTGGAAAATGTTCTGCAACTGTATTGAACCTTTTGAACAAATACGATGAACAGAGGAGAAATCTTCCCTACACCTTGTATTTCGATAATTTATTCACGTCTGTACCACTTTTAGTTGAACTCTAAACTAAATATAGTGTATGTATATGTATAAGTGTACAATATATGTATGTTCTAAATACATAAGAAATAAACATTTTTGTCGCTTATTGTCCTAGCGTTGCGTGTACGCAACAGCTAATAAATGCTAAACTATTGATTTGTGAAATCTCAAATTTTGCAAATCAATTTTTATATCTCAAGTAATCATTTGCCAAGTTTCATGAAAATCAAAGAAAAAAAATGTTTAAAATTAATCCAGGACATAATTGGTTAAGGGAGAATACAAGGTTTGCGAAGAATAATTTTTTTACACTCTTCCGACAATATTGTTGTTCCTTATATAATATGTGAGTTATAAATTATACTTAAAACTAAAATAAACAGATATAAATATACATTATAAAAGTCCAACCATTAAAAAAAAAAAGTTTTAATATGTTCATAATTGTAATATACATATTTTTTTTTATTTGAAGGTTAAAACTTGATGACATCTTGGCACATGTAATTGAATCCTTGGTGTTGAATTTTTAGGACCAGTCATAGGAGAATCTGGTTACTTTAAAAAAATACGATAAACTATAAATGATAATATTTTGATCTCAGCGATTTATATCGTTTCATCACTCTTTTTAACAAACGCGGCAAATTTATATTTTTGTCCATCGTTTATAGACCCAATCACCTATTTTCTTTTGAGCCATGCAATTAATTTTGAATCCGGCTAAATATTATTGAAATATATATATATATATATATATATAGATATATAGATATATATATATATTTATATATATATATATATTATATATATATAATATTATATATATATATTATATATATATATTATGCCTATATATATATATATATATACATATATATAATACATATATGATAATCCACAATAAATTATACCATAAATTGTAGAATGAATGTGAGTTAGAAATAAACATGTATATAACTAATTTATAAGACTCTACTATTTAAAAAAACATTAGAAATTGACAATAATGTCAAATATCGATTAAATTAAAAGACTATAGGCTCCAATGTCCGCTTTATATATAATACAAAGTGTAATGCAATGTATACTTTATTTGAACTCGATTTTTATATACTAGTTTTATAATAATAATTTAAATTTTCGTCTTTTCTCTTTTTTAAACACAAATTATATTCGAATATTCATATTTGTATTTTCTATAGTTTTGTATGTTTATAAATTGCTTCATTTATATGTAAATAATACGGATCTATTGTGCTTCAGCTCATATTTCATTGTATTGCATAAAAACTTTTTTTCGTTTTTAATCCTATAAACTTAGTCTATATAGATATGTATTTATTCAAATTTTAACATAAAACCCTGAACTAAAATAACACAAATTGAACTCGCATATAAAATAGTTACAATTAAAGACTATATCTATCACATAAAATATATTTAAGAAAAACGCTCAATTAAAATGCAACTTAAACGAGGAAGACGCTCCCGCACCCAATTTCACAGCACAGCGACATCTATTGGCAGAGTAGGCTAACTTGAAAAATTAGTAGTATTAGCTCATTTGGCGCCTTAATTCTGCACTCAGAGATGCCAAAATTTAATCACTTCTGCCTTTTGACACTTCCAACAACTCCATAAATTTCATCCAAATCCGTTCGGTACTTTTGAGTTATCCTGCTGACAACCAACAAACCAACAAACTAACAACCAACAACGCCAGTGAAAACAATACCTCCTTCGGCGGAGGTAAACAAACACGAATTTGCACAGTTTAATAAAGAGCAATCCTAGTCTTGTCGTCCGCAATATATGGGGCACTATGTAATAAAATTCCTATAATTGCAATAATTGTTCGATAAAGTTTAAAAAATAATCCTTTATTCGGTCCCATAAAATCAACTCTTTCCATGCAGACCAAAACGTACTTAGTTTTAATATATATGAAGTTTGATATGATTGCAATTTTTTTTTGTTCATAAGACTAATTATAATATATATTACAAACCCCCATGTAAATATGACTCCAATCTTTTGTAACAATTAGTTTTTAAAGTATCATAATATTTGTACCCTATGCTTAAAGCATAGGCGTAGGAGACAGGAGACATCTCCCCTACGCCTATGCTTAAAAGCTATATGCGTTAATGAACATGGATTATTATTTATAATCTTACTACTTAGAAAGGTTGTGTTAATAACATCATATAACTGTTGCGTTTTTTGTGGTGAAATTCAAAAGTTAATGTTTGTACTTATGGACGTGGATATCTACTTTTGAATTTTTTACCTCCGCCGAAGGAGGTATTGTTTTCACTGCGTTTGTTGGTTTGTTAGTTTGTTGGTTTGTTAGTTTGTGTTGTTTGTTGGTTTGTCAGCAGGATAACTCAAAAGTACTGAACGGATTTGGATGAAATTTTGTGGAGTTGTTGGAAGTGCCAAAAGGAAGAAGTGATTAAATTTTGGCATCTCTGAGTGCAGAATTAAGGCGCCAAATGAGCTAAATACTACTAAATTTTCCAAGTTAGCCTACTCTGCCAATAGATGTCGCTGTGCTGTGAAATTGGGTGCCGGGAGCGTGTTCCTCTCGGAATTTCCGTCTAGGGGAACCCTCCCCCGTTCTCCTACGCCTCCCCAGTCGTGAAAAATCCGCCTCGGAAGGCTCATGACGGCGGAGGTTTGCACTCTCTGAGTGTATATATGCCTCTAGTTATTGTTATATTCAATTACATATGATACTTTTCATAAAAATGCAGGGAAACTAAATTAATGATCAGTTATCCTCAGACGCACGAAAACCAAACTTTTAATTGGAAGCCTCGTTGTCTAATGGCAATTTTTATTCCTTGCTGTTTTAGGATTTTTATCGAACTTATTTTATATGACATTTCAATATTTATATGCCATCAGGTTTAAATCTTTTTTTAGGCTGAAGAAATAAAATTTTTGTTTAATAAATTTTAATAAATATTTTATATCAAATGTTTTTCTATTTAAGACCTTAAATAAATAAGACATGAAAGTTCTAAGAAATATCAAAATATAAATAAAACAATATTGAACTATAGAAAATTATAACATATAGCAAAAATATGGAGTAATCTATTGGGAAGCCCATTAACTTTTTTTAAATTCATGTTTATCAAATTTTTCTTATAATCAGAGTAAAATAAAAAAATGTAAAAATAATGCAAGAATAAATGTTTTCCTTTCAAGAAATACAACAGAATAATAATTCATTGACTCTCTATGAGATTTTCGATTTATCTTATGAACTGAAAAAGCTTTACTTATCATAAGCTAAATTTGCTAACAATTATTGAGGAAATTTGTCCACAAAAAAAAGTCCTGTTCATGACTTTAGTCAACGAAATTATATTAAAACTTATTTTTAAAGTACGTCTATACGGTATAAACAAAATAAATACCTTGATGATATATAGTTAACTGCATCTTTTTAACAGAACTTCATTGAAACTTTATATCAACTATCCCCCAGCGAACTAAAAACTTTATTCTTTGATAAATATTGTTCCTATGTTATACACTTTGCCTTTAAAAAAGCATACAAACAAAAAGTGTCTATGAACCGAAATATCTATTAAAAGTAGATCTACAAATATATTTCAAAGAAAAGGTAATGCATTTAAATAAAATTTCCACAATTTGGGTTCAAGATCTAAGCCAATTATATGTCTTGGGTCAAAGATACTCCTCTTGAAAATGTTGTTAACGCTCATTCTCCTAACACTTCATTGAAATTGAAAGACGGAGTAAATTAAAAGTTTTATGAAACATCATCCCCCTACTCTTTATTAAACATATTTAACCGGGTTGTGCCCGGTTCCAGTTAGCAGTATAGCAGTCTCGGTTAAGTAGTTCCTGTCTTAAATCTGTTTCTTTAAGATTATATTATATATATATATATATATATGATGTTAAGATCTCCGGATTGTTATATTCCAAAATCACAATAATATTTTTTAATAGTCAAGAATTAAGTTACTTTAATAGTGGTGATTAAAGTTCTGAAGGATTTTCCTTGAAATTAATATATTTAAAAGAAACAATTTCCTTACTCTAAATGCAAAGATAATTATTTTATATAATTTGCCTTTTTTGGGGTATGTTCGTCAACTGAAGGTCAACCCATTTATCGGCGACAACAGTATATACATTTTTAAATTATCGCTAAAACGATTACTAACTTAGGTCCCAAAAATAAAGAAAATTGTTTAAAGTAGTACTGTTTTTCAACTATTTACTTTTTCATGACAAAAACACAGAAATAAAACCAATCAAGAGGCAGTTACGTACTTAAGCATGTGACTTCTTGGGGCACTCAGTGAACTCGAATTATTCATCATTTTTCAGTTGGTCTTCAATATAATCACGTAAACTTTTATTTATGCTATGATAAAATAACCAGGTAGGTTATGTTCCTCTATCTTCATGGGCGGATTAATAAACATGCTACTCAAAACTGCAGCCGAGAAATCCAAGAGAGAAAATGTCAGTTGGTTCTATTAGACTTTTTTGTAGAAATTGAAAAAAATGGATATTAGGAAGAATTGGCCGAGGAAAATATGGACTAGGATGAAATGGACCAAGACAGAGAAGAAAAATTATGACTCATGGAAGAAATGGCCCAACTACATAGGGAGGCAAGTTTTTGAGTGGAATATACCTAAGTATTGTACAAATGCTATTTCCCATATAAAATGAGTAAGTAATACAAAAATTATTTTTACTTTGTAATTTTAGATAAATATGACATTTATAATGACATTGTTGTTGTCAACTTTAGTTCAAAATCTCCCAAATTAAATATTAAATATTGTCTTAAACAACGAACATACGATGTTACTGTAATAGTAATATATAATGAAGAATAAATATATGCCTATATCGGACTCGATTGTTATATATGGAATATTTGTATTTAGAATAAATCTCAGCTGCAGTTTTGTCTCCGATTTGTCGATTGATATTTAAAAAAAAAAATTCACCTTATATTTCAAATTTTTTAATAAACAGGACTGTTTTATCAAAAGAATAGTATTTATTTTTTAATAGTAAATACATGAGTGAGATAGGTGCAACCGATGTTACAATCATTTTAATAGTTACAAAAAGTGATTACCTAATTTCGTTTGTTTCTTTTTTTTTTTGGAATAAATAAAATATTTTTCCTTGAAAATGTAGTTCCGTGAGCACTTATAAATTATTAATTGCTTATCATTAAGGGCTTATCCCTTTTAGATTATTGATATTTATTCTAAACACAAATAAGTGTATTTAACCATTGTGATAATTGCTTCAAACATTAGGCATATACGAAAAACGAAAAAGTGTGCGTTAGAGAGAGTGAGATCACTTTTTATTATGCAAGAAGAAATGTCGCAGCATGCAAAGGGTGTCTAGGCTTCTGTCATATAAACAGCTGCGAATAATCCTGCGGCGGAAAATGCTCTTTCTGCTTCCACACTAGTGGGAGGAATTGTTTTGAGAGCGTGAAAGACTTTGGAGAAGGTTGGCGGTAGAGTTCCCGTCGCATCGAAGCTGCTGAACTCTCTTTTAATCTGTCCATTAATTCCGTTGACAGAGGAGAGATAATTGGTGCTAGGTTTTTCCTTGGCGTTGAGAAAAATCTTTCAACTCCTCCGCTCTCGACTTTTTGCTCGGAGGTTCATTAGTCTGAGATGGAGGTTCTGGGTTTTCTACTTTAACCTCGGCGTTTGCCTCCCAAAATAGTTTGATGTAAAGCTCTTGGGCGGTTTTGATGAGCTCTTTACGGGGATGATAAATGAGCGATGACTCTTCAAGATCGTCACCAGACAAGTATCGAAGAAGACCAGAGATTTGAGGCAGTCGTCGTTGCTCCAAATGCTGAGAAATGGCTTGAGCATCGAAGCTCCAAACTGGGTCGTGTCTTTTTTTTTTTTGCCTATATGGTTCGATAGATTGCATCCGATAGGATATAAATAAGCATTATAGCGTTATAATTAGTCTATCGAACCTAGGATCTTATCAATGAGGTAGACCAAAAATGACCATCCCCTCTAGGATTCGAACCTGCGCCCCCAACATTGAGAGTTGAACACGCCTTAACACACACGGCTATCGAGCTCCCTTGTCTTTGCTTAATCTGGTGAGGATGAACTCCATAATTCGGTCACCTCTCGCAAGGTCCATGTCTCTTGATCCCAGTCCCGTTGACCCTGCAGCCACCGTCTCTAAACAATCGCAGACTCCTTTCAGCAGCTTAATCTCAGCTTCGGATAAGAGAAGATGAGTGAGCGAAAATTCCGTGAGTGCCAGAGTGACGGCTTTCCGTGCGCGTAGAACAGAGTCAATCATTGTGACGATGCTATTCCAACGAATCTTTATGTCGAGAGTCAGCTTTGTCTCTTTCAGTCCTTCGGCCAAGCAACATTTAGCCAGAAAATCGTTTTTGACGGGAGACTTTTTGAAAGTCTTGACAATCTTTCGAACCTTCCGAATGACGTCTTCTAGTGAGTCGGTGAAAGGAGGAACATTTGAAGCAGCCTCTTCCTGAATACTGTCGTCAATGTCACCTCCCCCCCCCCCCCCTCTTCCTCCTCATCTGTTGAATCTCCTTCATCATTTTCCAGGTCTTGAATTTGCTTTTTGTAAAGCACATCGCACACTCCAAGGTGCAACGCATGCGCAAAGCATTGTTGATGAAGGCAATCCAATAATGTCCCGAATTTGCGCATTACGGAAGCCCCATCTGTGGTTGACGCTACCAAATCCCTGGCGCGAATGATGCCGAAGTCCAGTAGTCGTTGATCAACGAGTTCGACGGCCTTCTCTGCAGGAAGATATCCTTTGACGCGAATAAGACCCAGCGAAATTACTTGGTGATCTCCAGTGTGAACATTCAAACATGTGAACCTACAGATGGATTAAAGCGGAGAAATTTGTATGTGAGAGAGAGAGAAACAAGGAGACAGACAGAGACACCTAGATACATGCAGATCACACAGAGAGAGAGAGGGGGGGGGGGGGGAGAAGAGGCACATATACACTGACACAGAAACAGCGCTCCAAATTAAAAACCAATAATTCTGTTTGGCTTATTGCAAAATCCACAATCCCCGAATCAATTGCTCTAGAGCGAGGAAAGTATATCATACAAATGTTTTTTTTCTCAAAGTAGATCTGAAATATATCATTGGCAAATGTCTAACCTTTTATTGTTAATCGACGTCCACTCGTCAAGACTGATGGAAAACTTTTCAGTTTTGCGTAACTTTTGTAATTTTATCTTGATCTCATCTTTTATTTCGTCGGCAAAGGCTAAAACGTGAGATTTGACGGAGCGAGGATCCTTCACAACCTTGAAGCCACGGGCACGTAGTCCTTCTTGAATGTCAACGCTGGTGGCGATGGTTCTAAATGAAATTCGGTCGATGCTTGTCATTCGCGCGAAAACTAAACATTAATTCCAAAATCAGACGGACAGTTAATTAAATTGTTATAGAATGTTAATTTTTATCTTATTTAAAAAAAATGTTCAAAAACAAATTGTTCCAAAGAAGTTGTTCAAAAACAAATTGTTCAAAAGAAATTGTTCAAAATCAAATTGGAAGAAAAACATTTTTCAAATATATTTACTTTTATAAAAATTCAATGATTTATAATAATATACATCACCCATTGACTGAGTTTCTTTTCGAGTAAGTGCCGCTATGATTGACGGCTGAGTTGATGGGGCGATTGAATCCTTGTCCAAAGTTTTCTTCTTGGTGGCTGAAACTACTTGAAGAAAGTGGACTTTGTTCAGGTGGTAGAGAGATGTGTCACATGTTGGGTTTTTAAAGATTTTGTTGCATTTCGTACATTTGACCTCTTTGTTATCGTCTTTATTCTTTAGGAAATGCTTCCAATATGGAGCAGGCTTCTCGATTGCCACCCACTCTTTCACCATGGTAAAGCTAACTTGGACTGTTTGTAAACTGAGGAGAAAATAACTCTAGTTGCGTGAAAAAATATGCTTTAACCCAGACATTCGATGGCGACAAACCTTTTTTTCGAGCTTTCATCTCCACGTGTATAGTACTTCTACGTACTATAAGTACGTTTTTTTAACGTTTGGGATGGATAAAAGAAATACATTCAATATTAAACGTATACAAAGGAGAACAGAACGGATATTTTGGCGCCAGACTGACAACAACATACAAGTTACGAGTATGAAGTTGTATATATTTGTTTGAACCTTTCATAAAGCTAAATAATAACTAACGCGTTCTTAAAATAATGACATAATAATACAATTGTCGCTCATGGATTGGGGGTGTAAATACTTCCAATATTGCTATGAGACTGAGAAATAATTTTCGATTTTTTTGCCAAGTTCGAACGCCACTTTCGGTGACGACCGAATCGAAGGGTCTTCCATCGCTTCGGCACGCCGATTCGCTTCGGCATCCTTGCTCTATTCATCATGTTAAATTGATTCAAACTCTGTCGTGCCCTCGCAATAGTTATATCGGATTTGCATTCCCTTCTGATCGATATTGGTAGATGTTGCAGTCTTAAGCTAAAGTCCGATGTCTGTTCTCATAAACAAATTGGATGGACAGAAAGTGAGGAGACTTGAAAAAATTATATATTATTATCTAAAGGCAATGCTTAATTTCCAATTTTGAACTTTCATAGCATGATAATTGGCTCTTTAAATGTTTTTTATCTTTTTGTCGAATATCTCACCAGCTCTCAAGCCTGAAAAGTTGGAGGACATTGCATTCGAAGAAAGCTCACTTATATATTCTGATATAACAAAACAGTCAGTTTTATTTTATTTTCCACTTCAGAGGGACAAAAATATCATATTCCCTGGCTCCTTTGTGCTGGTAATTTCCTTAAAACGACGAAATATCAAATGATGCTTTGAATGCCACCCAAAATTTAGGAAAATATTTGATTTTTATAAAAAGTGTTAGAAGATGATTTTACATTCCTTGAGAGGAATATATGATGGCAAGAAGTTACTTCTCAGCTGCAAATATCTGCAAATTTAATCATTTTCAGAAACCATTGCAAATATTGTGGATGATTATACAACGATATTAAGCACGCTATTTACGACTATGAAAATCCTGAAAGAATTCGTATAACTAAATGCATCGATCAATGTGGACTTCGAGGTGGAATTTCTGGGAAGATACATGTTATCTGGTTTTCGTTGAGATCGAACTTGACCAGCGAAGAAAGAGCAATCAGGGCTGCAATAAACAATTGCAAAGCTTATATATACCTGAACCTAACTGAATAGGAGATAATCGAAAACAGCAAGCTGCGAGCAATCTGAATATCGGCGGAATCTCGGTACACATCTTTTGTCCTAAAAATTCCGACTTTCGATGGAGGATCTTGGGATAAAGCGTCCGAACTCGTCAAATACTTCTCGTTAACTTCTCTACACTTCGCCAAGGGCATCAGAATAATTATTAAAATTATAAGGAATTTATAAAACGATCTTAGTTTTTACTGCAAGAAAATTATGTATTGTATTCTTCTTTTACTACTTTTTAGGATTTCAATATCAATAGAATTTAAAGGTTTGACTGGTATTTTTTTGCACCTATATGGTTCGATAGAATTGCATCCGACAGGATATAATTTTAATTTTGAACTATAATTTTTATTTCTATTTTTATATTAGTATTGTAGTTTATGAATAGAAGAAAGACCTGTGTCATGGAAAAGACTTTCATAATCGAGGGTGTCCAAATCTTTTGATGTGGGAGCAAATTAAGATGGTTCCACATATATCATTGAAGATATGTATTTCATATGAGCTACTCTATAAACTATTGTAATTCAATTTTTGCCGCTCTTTCAAATAATGTCGTACTTTGCCCCTTGGTTCATGTGCAAGTAATGCTTTATGAAAAAGTAATTAATGTGTTAGTTTTGAGGTCCTATATAAAATTATAATAATTAATATACCCATAAAAAGTTACTTTGGCAGTAAAAAAAATATTATAAGTATATTTATGTTGTAAAAATCCCTCGCCCCCAAACCGGGTATGTAAAAAAACAAATTTTTGAAAAAACCCGAAAAAACCCGGTTAAAAACCGGGTTTTACCGTGGGTTTTTTTCGAAATTCGGGGTTTTCATTACACCATTAATTAGCTAATAAATAATAGCTAATTAATGGTGTAATGAAAAACCCGAATTTCGAAAAAACCCACGTAAAACCGGGTTTTTAACCGGTTTTTTTTTTTTTTTTCAAAAATTTGGGTTTTTACATACCCTGCCCCAAACACTCCGCCAGCGTGGACAAAATCCCTATTGTTGTATATCAGTCAGCCTGGACTACATAAGCCCTTCCCATCGTTCACCTCATCAACACGATCCTCGATTGTGGGGTATGACCAGACGAGTGGAGAACGGCAATCATCATCCCAGTACTGAAAAAGGGCAAACCATGTAGAGAACCCTCTAGCTATAAACTTGTCTCACTCCTGTGCACCATCTCAAAATTGACCAAGCGGGTACTTTACAACCAACTTGTGACATAAGTCGAAGCTTCTGTAAACTCCCATATGACTGCACGGCTTCCGAACTGGACGCAGCGTCGACATTGTCCTTGCAATTCTACTGTCCAACGTTGCTAAGGCTAATGATCATAAATAAAGGTATGCATTGCTGTCTTCGATTTTTTGCTGAGCCCCAATGGATGGCAGGCCCCATTAAAAAGCTGATGCTCAGCTACCTAAGGGAGGGCGACAGCAGGTGAATTGGAACGGCCAACTGTCTAGTTTCCTGAACATAAAGTACAGCGTCAGGCAGGGTTCTGTCCTTTATTTTTCATTATTCTCACGGCTGACCTGCCTGATTACCTGAGAGCATCTGTCCATCCAGAAGCTCATCACGAAGTATTGCCACACGGCCGACGATACTTCCTTCGTTGTCTCGACTATTTTGTTTTCTTTTTAATATTTTATTATTGAAATATTATTGGTTTTTACATAAGGATAATAATTTTTGCAGCCACGAAGGCTAGAGTTGTATTAGCTCCGAAATTAAATCATACAATAACTATATAAGTGGACTTATCTGTAATGTTTGTTTATATACCAAGACTTGTAAATGATATTTAAAGTTCCCTATCGTAAAACTAAATACTAATAGAGAAAAGTAAATACAAAATACTGTTGAAACAAATGACCAAGTATCAGGCAAAGACCTTTATAATATATATATCATATATTTATTTCATCCATATATAAGCTCAGAGTGGAAAAAATGCTACATGTTACAGCAATAACAGCTTGTTATATAATCAACACAGCATAATTGTACTTATAAAGAGTAAATTAATGAACAACAAAATGTGTCAGAAGATCCTTATTCAATATGAAATATATCTTTTGAAGTATTCGCAAGCTTCCTTCCTCATATCTGAAGCATTTTCCCAGGGCTACATTAATAACCAAAAAATATATAATGTACATACATACGAGGTATATACTCGTCCTCTCCAAAAAAGGATATTTGAATAAGATGTATTTTGACATCAAGGGAATATTAAAAAGATATTAAAACTAAGCCGTTATTCAATTTCGTCAGTTAATTTAGAGTAACATGATATTTATGCCCTCGTTTCCGGTAAATCGTAGACAAAGAAGTACTTGACTGCTTTATTTTTGATTAAAAAGGTGTATAGAATGTCAGGAATATTTATTTCATGTTTTCATTAATAGTGGAACGTCCTAATATATTACTATAATTATTATTAATTTCCTTTTGCCTATTTGATTCGATAAAATTGCATCCGATTGGATATTAATAAGCATTAAAGCGTTTATATTAGTCTATCGAGCCTAGGAACTTATCAATGAGGTTGACCCAAATTGACATTTCCCTTTTGTGATTCGAACCTGCACTCTAAACATTGAGAATTGAACATGATTTGACGCACTGAGCTGTCGCACTCACTTTATTATTATTATTTTTATGTTATCAATAAGACTAGCAATAGACCAATGATTGCGTAAGTGAGAAGAATTTTTTTTACAAAATGTTATTCTTCACGCTTGCTGGTGTGACGTCATTAAAAATCAACGGCAAGTGAAAATCAGCTCTCTTGGCATATGGGTTTCCAGGTTTGGAATCGTTACTATTTCCTAAAGTAAGCATCTATAAGGGTCACTTCTTATAACGGTAAACTAACAAAGAAATAGAGGAGCTGTGTTCATTGTTCATTTTCGGACTTCTTCATATTTATCATGGAAATAATAGTGATCCCAAAAAGGTACAGAGGATTGCAACTTTATTTTCGTGGCTTAACAGATTAACAGAATTATGGAGACTCGTCATGGACGAACACAGTAGTTCCGAAAATGAAATACAAGGGGAAGATTTTCTTAGAAAAAGTGAGAAATAATGGTCCAAGAAAAATACTGGAGATCTAAAGATGGTAAATGTGTTTTATAACACCACGAATACAATTTTCAGCATCTAGATGAAGTCAAATAAATTTCTCCATCTTACGAGATGTGCACATCTGTCACACACAAGGTCTGTAACTGAGATTATGAAGTTCTATAAAAAGTTTTTCATAAAAGTGCTCATATTTTAAGAAAAATTTAATAAAAACGGTTAGAGATATCGACAATTTCTTTATTTGACTTAAATACATTCAGTAATTTTTTGAATGAAATTCGATGTCGTTTTAATGACCACTACGTGCACATTTTATAAAGTCAAATCGTTGAACCAAATTTCGAATATTTTCGTATAAAATGGCTGAAACTGCAGCAATTTCGTGTTGGATCTATGTGCTGGGCTCTTCTATTGTCGACGGAATTATTGCTATAGATCAGGACTTTCACATGATTCCAAATAAAATAGTCTAGGGGCATTAATTGCACGAACGAAGAGGCTGATTGACTGTTCATTTCTGGAGATAACACGATCACCAAAGTTACTTTTCAATAAATCGAATGTAAAATTTGTTGCATGTTAAGTCGCAACGATTTGTTCAAATCATATATCGTACAATACCATAACTTCCAATTTAAGCAAATTATAATGGCACAGTAACGATTTCCGTTTTTAGTATCGTGATGATTGTCATCGTCGACGAAAAATATGGCCTAGTGACACCAATAATTCAATACAAGCCAGCAGTAATTTTTTTTTTATTTGGATGCATCTCATGAATCACGTGTGGCTTTTTCTGCCTAAATAGCGCACATTTTGCACGTAAAATAAGCCATTGCGCCAAAAATATGCCTCATCGTTGAAGGTGTTTTTATCTTTAAACCAAATTTCTAACTTTTTTAGTGGTCCAGCGAATTCAGTTCAGGGGTCATCTTGATTTTATACGGGTGTAGGCCAAGCTTTTTATTTCTAAATTTGCCACAACGATATCACGGAACATAATCAGCGGCTAATAGACAAATTTGGGTCATCTTGAATTGATGTGCTTGTAGCACCCAATATTATATATATATATATACATATATATCTGGAGTTTATAGGATCAAAAAAGTTATCCATCAGTTCAACACTATCCTCAAGCTTAAAGAGAAAGTCGGATCCGGATGTGAAATAATTAATTACTTAACTTTATTTACCCTAAAATATCCTTAATTGTAGATTCAATATCGTCATATTTGTTATGCCAGAAGATTCCCCTTTTAATGACCTTAGTATTTGAACCCTGTTTATCTAATTAGAATAATAATAATACGTTCGTGTCTTTTCGTCATCAACCCCTATAGGCACGTAATTTTCTCTATTCAACAATGAGCGCCATTAGTTCCTCTAATTAATTAAACTCTCTTTGCCCAAAAAAGTTACAGTAATTAGTTTGGAACTCAAATTGCTCCTCCGCAAATTTTATTTTCTCAAGGAGTGTCCTCATGTGACGTACAGACCGTTGGCCCGACTGTATATACATAGTTGGAATGTGACAATCCTGAGAAGTAGGTAAACATTAAATATATGTTGTACAAGGTAATTTAATTTAATTATGTGTATAAGAATGTTTTGTCCACTTTTTAATGATCACATAGATAAAGAAGATGTGGTGTTTGTGAGACAAAGAAAGAAAAGAAGAGGGAATAAAAAAAAGTTGATATTATGCTACAACCCAAGGTAGTTAAAAGTAAGGTAGAGCATTTTAAACCAATGAAAGTAAAAAAAATACACCGCCACGCAACCTACCTCATGAGCATGACGTCACATATGGCCAAAAGAGGGTATATTGTATAAGTAAAATATGTTAAATATAATCGAATTTAGCCTTTAATTAGATCATAGAAAATTAATTATCACAATTCTATTAGAAAATGGAAAAATATAAATTTTGTGAGTAATCATAATTTTTGATAATTTAAAGTTGCTGAAATTATCCAAAATATTTCATGAAAAGCACAAACTCTTCAATCATTATATGCTAAAGCACATAAAAAACAACGAAATAAATTATAACAAAATACTATTTATAATCTATATTATTACAAAGACATATTTAGAAAAAAGTATATAATTTATGAATTAATACAAATCAAAATATGGTTATAATCATATATTATATAAATATTATAGAAATACTATAAGAAAAATATATAATTTATAAATTATTACAAAACAAAATACTGCTTATAATCAATATATTATATAATATTATTAGAAATACTATTTAGGAAAAAGTAAATATTTATTGGAGCATTTATTAATCCACTTAATCTTAAACTTTTTCTATGTCTAGCTTTTTGCTCTTGAAGGCGGTTTTTTCAAATTTTATTTGGAGAAATACACGAATTGAGCAAATTTATTAAGAGCTTCCAATTGAACTGACGGCACCTTAGACATTTATTTAGAAACTCTTTTTGCAAGGTTGTCGTTCCTATCAATCCTATTCTAATATCCTATATAATATTCTATCTCCTTTGGAAGATGTTCCATGGCGTATATTCCGACAAGTTTGTTTCAATTTTTTCATTTAAATTAAGTGTCGGAACTACTCCTTTCTTGAGTTTCTTTCTAATAGGAGGTTAAGACTCATGCATTATATCTCTCTCATAGTCTTCTTCAGTGAAGTGCAGACTACACTAAGGAGGCTGCAGGCTGAAATGTAACATCTCCCTCTTTGCATGCGATGGTCCAAGCTTTTCTCTGTTTGATGTTGTTTGGAAACGAGGGTACATTGTGACATTGGATCCCAGAAGGACAAACAGCAACTGCACACTGTCTTTTTTATTTTTTTATTAATTGAAGCCATTTTTTGTAAGAGTACGATACACTAATGATATTTGAGTAGAGATGTTATATATAGTAAAAGTGATTTGTTTATGTTTTTTTGCCAGACGTGACGTCACAACGAAAAATATTTCGGAACCTAAGTTTATACATATGAAATGGCGGGGGGGTTGCTACAACCTTATACTTGCTACTTTCATTTACGGCTCTTGATGAATGACCATCTATTCGAGATAAGAATATCATCCTTACAAACACACATTAGGCTGTTCTAATGGTACTTGATCCGTGAAATTTGCGAATCCTTTTATGGACTCCTCCTACTCCCCCCGATTATAGTATTAATTGAATAAACAATGGCTCATACTCAGTAGTAAAAATAATATTTTTTTTCTCCATATTTGTCAATATTATTAAAGTAAATCCTTACTATTAGATTTAAAGCAGTATTTTAAAATATAAAGAAATCATGTATATTGGAGAGTTTTATGAAGACAAACCTTCTGTTATCCTAAGGATAACAATATTGCTTTCTATAGGGTGTCAAACATATGGCCGTTGGCCGAACCTTCATGCATTAAATGATAGCAATATAAATAATAACTTCAATGATTTTGCCTCCTCAAAACTCCTTTTTTGTGTTTTAGTTGTTTTGAATTTTGGCATTTAATGGAATATATAATATGTAATAAAGTTTATGGATAAAGTTACTTCGTTTCGGCGATAAAAGATTGCTTACCATTGAATAACTTCCCTCTTACTAATATACGATTTGCATGGCCTTTTGTCCATAATTAGATATATTTCTTACAAGTATTAATTTTATATAAAATTACTTTTAACAAATATTATGATCTGATGTCAAACTAACAATATATACGTATTCATCGGAATATAAGTTGCTCTGAGCTCTAAACGACAAAAATATATTATTCAAAATTAGAGTCAAACTGAAGTAAAGTTTGCATATCTAGGAAAAATTAGTTTGCTAAAAACAAAAATATAATTTATGGCATATCAAAAGACTTTTAAATAATAGATTGTAGCACGAGTACAGTAAACTAACGTTACATGCATATTTATGTCCGTAACGATGGTGCATTTTAAGAGTTAGTTAGATCAGTATTAATACTCGGAATACTCTAACATATCTTCTCCACCCATGGCTTATAAGAGTAGGATTCTTTGTTATAATATACAAATATGTGCGTGTTCATATTTCTCAATGTCGCCAATATTCACGGAAATATTAAAAATTTTTGGTCTAAGATATATTTAATCTTCACTCTATTATATTGTAACTTTTAAATTATTACTTATATGGATCCCTAACTTGTTTAACAAACTACGAAAAAAGCTATTGGACTGTTATATATACTATGTAAATATATAAACTCAACAAGGTTGTGCTAAAATTGAGAGGAAATATTATTAGAGATTAATTAAAATTTACACTCAATTAGTTGAAAGATCTGAAGCACAGTTTATAATCAGATAATAATTAGGAAATTTCAATAAGATATCATATGTCAGATAATAGTCTTAATCAAGTATGTCGTGAAACATGTACACGTTAGATATTGCTGACGTCATCGTTTTGTCTCCTTCCATTGAATGGACATTTTCCTTTCCCTCACAGCAGTTGAGAAGACTCGGCTTCAATAAAGAAGATATTGGTTGGAATACTTCTTATTTCCAACCAAATAGAAATGCACCTAAAACGCTTCCAAGCCTCTCTGTAGCGAATGGAATCCCTTTTGTTGAGGGTATCTTGCATTTAATAAAACTTTAAAAAGAAATTGTTCCTTTTGACATAATAGTAATTTACATATTTACTCTAAATGTACAAGTATGAGATGTATTTTATTTCCGGTTAAATATACAACTAATCTTGCAAATGGAAGAAAACAAGTGCAACCTGTGATCTTTGCAAGGAAGAGCCACAGACTGCAGACCACCTGATCAACAGATGCCCTGCTCTGTCCCTTGAAAGGCATGAAGTGTCTCAAGAAGAAGACGCGGACATCCAAATTCTAAAAAAAATTAAATGCAAAAAAATGAAAAATATTATTATAAATAATTTCAGTATTTAAGAAGGAATTCATTTTGCTGTTGTAACACAGATATCCCATTGTGTGGTTGTGTTCTTTACCTTAGTGTCTATTGTTTGTATGTCCTATTGTAATCGGCAATAAATTTAACTAACTAACTATACAACTAATCTTTAAGCATCTATCTTGTTATATAATATAAAAAGCAATTGAGGTGAATTACATCGTACAAAATAAGATATAAAAAGTATAAAAATCAGTGGAAGGTTCAATACAAAAAATATATTATTTTTACAAGCAAGTTTGTTAATAACGGCAACTTTTATGATCTTTTACATTTAAATAAACGTTTTTAAATTTATGTAAATATAGTAAATACTTTTATATGTTAACTATACGTGAGGCATATTTTAAATCGATTTGTTTGTCCCAAAATGGAGAAATGCAATAAGAGGATGGATACACTCAGGGACATCTAATTCGTAAAATGGAATTGGCACAAAATCAAATCTATAATAAGCTACATTAATTACCTGGAGGACAAACGCCATAATTAGGCATTGCCAGCTTTGAATTAATTATATATCTTCAAAATATCCCTGAGCCAGATAACTATGTCATTGAGATTTGAAGGAAGTTTAAGGGGCAGAATATCATGCTTCATGTTAATTTTTTTTAGCATAAGCAATAATCGTGACAGGAAGGTACATCAATATTATTTATCTCAGTTAAAAATCCCATTATAAAGGTATGCCAGAGTATCTTTAGTCTTTTCCATTATGGAAATGGATATCTAGAATAAAAACAAACAATAACCTTTATATTTAGCCAACAACTAGAAATAAAATTGATCCTAGGTTCGATAGACTAATTATACGCTATAATGTTTATCTATTTCCAGTCGGATGGAATTCTTCGAGCCATGTAGGCAAAAAAAAAAAATAAAATTAACTTGTTAACGCACAAATTATCTTTTCTGCTAGATATATATCTTACATTTATATATGAATTTTTACAATTTAAAGGGTAGAATATCATGCTACTCATTAGAACTCGAATAAGAAATCTACGAGTCCAAGAAGAAGTGTATATTAGAAGTGTCTTTTAACGTTAGTTCATGATGGATATTAAAACTTAAAACAAATTGTTTCGCTATATTTTTTTACACATTTCCATAATTGATATGTTTTAAATACCTCTATTATTATATTCTATGAATAGCAAAACGAAATTGTTCACATACGTATTGTAAAAGCTTACAAGTTTGGCAACTTTTTAATATCAAGATGACATGGGAATTGATTTCCCGTGTCTTTGTGAAGGATTCATCAATCCTCTCTCTCTATATATGTATGTAGTATTTGCTAAAAAGTAATACTTTATAAATAGTTTCGTCATCTAAGAGACTTGTCCTTGATCTGAGACAATGAAATGGAAGGATTTATCACATGTACGATTTACTCTTGTCGAATCAAAGACTACCTACTTCAGAATTGGAATTACCTTGACTTGGGATTTACTCAACACAGAAAATCTAAAGAAACCTAGGATCTATATCTTGCACCTTGGTTTCTAAACGGAGCAAGGGAAGGAGATGTTCAGTCAAGAAAAATCAAGAGCAAGTAGAGTGATTCCGAATATTATTACACTTATCAATAAACCAATTTTCTTAAGTTGATGGTGAAAATAAAAATATCAAAATAACAAATAAAATTGCATAAGAATCAAGGTATATCTTTTGATAAATTTTAGAAGGGCCTCATTAGAGAAAATTATTTTGGAGGCTATAGTAGGTCTCAATAAAAATATCAATTAATAAGTTTCAAATTACTTTCACATAGCTATAAATAGTACCAATGTCTTACCCTACTGTTCTAATATATATATATATATATATAATAATAATAATAATAATTTATATTTCATTTTCATCGTTTATTTGTTGAGTCAATTACATTTGAAATAAAAGTACATTTCTTGTTTATAACACCATTATTTACTCTGACCTTTTAGAATTGGTCTGAGACTCTGTAACAATTTTTAATAAAATGAATATAAAAAGAGCGAATGAATGCCCCCAGAGACAAGTATTTTTATATAAGAAAACAAACACACCCAGTCATTTATAGAATGACGGTCAAAGATTCGTGAATCTTTACAGCTAAAGTAATAAGTAGTCTATTGTTTTTCTTTTTGCATTCTTCTCTTCACACAATAAAACAACAAGACATTATGGCTTATACAATGTTTCTTTATTTCATTATAACTCAATCTACCAGTATTTGTACTAATAACAAAATATTTTTTTACTGCTGTCTTCATATTAATAACGAAGAAATACACATAATGTATCAAATATAATTTGATATCATATAGAATAATAATAATGTACATTTATAATGCAATATGTTAGTTGACTTTTTTGACAGTTTTCTTGATAAAAATATTAATAATATATATGTACATATTTACTTAGATTCCATTTTCATACATTTAATTACAAAGATGGGTTATATGGCCGTGGTTCTCATCTCGTTCTTTTTATCGTCTTCTGAAGAGACGAAGGATAGGTGATGAGGGGGCCTGGTTTCTTCGAGGGAATTGCTCCAGTAAGTGGGGAGAAGGGGGATTTGAACTCATAAAGTTTATTGGGTAGGCCGTTCATGAAGAATTTTCCGAGCCAAATGATGGGGCTGTCGGTGGGAGAATTAGAGTCAATAGAGGGCGCTGCTGTCGTCGTCGTTGTTGTAGTGGTGGTTGTGGTAGTTGTAGTACTCTGAGACTTATTTTTCATTCTTTGAATCCATTTGTATACGCTGAAGGGCTTTCCATTGGAGACATATTGTACATCTGGTCGATTGACGGAGAGTCGATTTCCCCCACTGCCTCCACGAACCATTTCTCCTTTGGAGAGGGATTGAATGCCGCTGTTGGAGTTACGGGACTGTAGGACAAACATGGAAGGGGGTAGCTTGATGTAGTGATGGGTGAGTTTTTCATTTTGGATTCTTGAGATTTTTTCCGTCCCCATGTGGTGAGGTATTTATCGTTCCGTCTCCCGGCACGACTGCTGAAGCGGGGTTCCTCTGGGAGGAGATCTTCCTCTGGAAGGGTCCTTGAGCTTGGGGAGTTGTCGCTGCTGATGCTTCCTGATGCGGGGCTACTGTTCTTCCATGAGAGAGATGCCAGAGAGGACAGGGATGAGAGGAGGGAGGATGTGCTGATGGATGATACGCTTGAGACGAATATCAGGCAGAGATTCAGTCGGAAGAGCCTGAAAAAAAATATTATAAATTTAGTTTTCACTATTTTAAAACATTTTACTCTATTCCTAGGGCGATAATAAATGTAAATTAGCTCACAGAAAAGTCAAACTATAGGTATTCAAATCTGCCTGAAAATGCACATATCCATATCTATCCCTCATTTTAATCCTTAAATAATAAAATAAACACAAAAAATACAATATGATGGTATGTTCTATTTTCACTCAATAATTATAAAATATCTATTGCAATCATATTTTATATTTTGGTGAACAAAATGAATCCTACCAAACTAAAACTTTGATTTCTTTTCTGTGATTCCTGTAATATCTTTTGGATCACAGTGATGGTTTTGATATACTTATATCAAATTTATAAGGTATATTAAATACAATACACAATCATGACTTGTTTATGAGTAAAAAAATGTTATCCAATTATATAGGATGATATAGAGCATTGATCTGCAAACTTTTTCATCTGCGGATCGCTCAAAATAAATATAGGTTAGCATCCCGCGTGTTATATCATTACAGTGTATAATACAATATATTGATTTATATAAAAATCATAGCATTTCAAATTTAAAACTTTAGAAAGTAAGAACAGATTTATCCAATCCAATTATGAGTATTAAAGGACTATTATCTAAAATAACTATTCTTTAACAATCAAAACGGTAAGTTATACTCTTTAGACTCCTTATAAACTTATTACATTATTTATGTATGCCGAACTATTTTTAAGCTTTATTTACATTGAGATTATATTTCCCAGATTATTTGATACCAAAAATATTTTCCCCTCTATTTCTAGGAGAAAGAATCAACAAATGCAATGCTAATGAGTACCAAAAGGAATCGTCCTTCAAACGAACACATAAAGCTTGAAGAGAATCTCTCTGAGTTTTATTTGTTTATTTAGATTTTCAAAAAACAAATATAGCGTAAAAGTAGACACACTAAGCTACAGATATCATACAATAATTTGGGACATAAATAAGATTCTATCCATATATACATTCTCGATTTTAGAAAGTGTTAGTCTAATTTGTGATCAATTGGAACATAAAACAAAGTGATAAAAATATTTTTGCTGGTATTAAAAAATAGAAGAAAATACAATATGGGGATAAACAAGTTAAAGAGATGAGTAAAGTGCTATAAAAAGATATATCTAAAATAAAAACTATTAGATAAAATATTCATTAAGAGCATCAAATGAGTCTTTCATTTTTATTAACATACAACAAAAAATGAAATGTATGCCTAAGAAATGTTTGTATTTGTATATGGAGACCTCCTCCGAGTCCTTACCAGCATACAAACAATATTTACTAGGTCAATTACTATAGTTTCTTTTCTTTTTTTTAAACAAAGGTATATACTTAAACTCTTGGCTCTTAAGAGCATTTATCTTGTAGGTCAGTCTGATGCAATGCTAAATACCATTGGCTTATAACTCTTAGATGAGTTACGAAATGACTTGTTAATTACAGTGGTATGTTCATACGTAGGTAAGCTGGTATAAATGAGAATGTCAATGTAGCTTGAAGAGAGATAATCTATAATCATTGTGTTTACTGAAAACGAGTGCAAGAGCAGAAAAATTAGTAGATTTAATGTATTTGTAAAGAAAATATATTATATACACTGTAAGTGTTTAACTGACCAATACGCATGAAAAAGTGAAATGACTCTGCGAATCCCTAATTAAACATAGGGGGTTAACGAGCCCAAGTCATGAAATATAGAGATAATACACTAATTTTTTAAGGGAATAGTTATATGAATAAAATAATGTTTATGTATGAAGAATGGAGGAAAAGTAAGGCAATGCGAAGAAAAATCGGAGAGGAAAGAGTAGAAATATATATTATTATTGTATTTATTATACTCGTATATAAACATATATGTTTAAACCTCTCAAACTACAAATATAAGGTTGAATCATTAGATGCTAGATTACAAACCTTAAAAAAGCTACCTATTTAAATGGTTCAAAAAGTATAAAAAGAAGTATAAGATACACTTTATGGCATAAAATGCATGAGAACTTTAAAAATCAATTAATAATAAGTAATAAAAAAGTCAAATTAATTAAATTCTTATTATGATACATCATTGATTTATAATCGACATTATTAAGTACAAGAATTCGAAAGTATTTGAAATGGTTCTAATCTAAAACTAATCTAGCCTTTACGTACATACGTAAAATAGTGTAGGCCATTGGAAATTTATCAAAAAGCATATTCAAATGGAATTAAAATAAATATACGCACTCATAAAAAACATATTCAAACTATAGTAAGATTTTTCTTGAAAACTCACAAATAAATATGATTATACTTCTGATGACACTGTTTTTTTTTTACGTCCTATAGTTAGAGGGATGATCCATATATAGACAGATATTAAAAAACAAAATCAGAATGAATTATTTTTCTGTGTATGATGAGTTGCTTTATTCAATTCATATTAATAGGTTGAATAGGAGGAGTCCAGTCGAAGGATTTGTAGATAACATCAATTGAGGCCCATGAGGAAGAGACAATTAGTATTTTAAGGATATTTTTTTCTTTCTAATTTATGTCTACTCCTCAATAGCTGCGAGTGCTGTGAAACTTACAAGCATAATGTCAACAGCTTTTGATATTGTTCTCACTACGTTTCTATCAACCAATCATGTTTAAAAAAATACTACTTTTTCTTTAGCCTTATATATATGGGTAATATTTTAAAAATAACTTCTTGTTACCTCCGCCGAAGGAGGTATTGTTTTCACTGGCGTTGGTTTGTTTGTCAGCAGGATAACTCAAAAAGTACGGAACAGATTCGAATGAAACTTTGTGGAGTTGTTGGAAATGCCAAAAGGAACAAGTGATTAAATTTTGGCATCTCTGAGTGCAGAATTAAGATGCAAAATGAGCTAAATACTAATAAATATTTCAAGTTAGCCTACTCTGCCAATAGATGTCGCTGTGCTGTAAAATCGGGTGCTGGGAGCGTCTTCCTCTCGGAATTTCCGTCGAGGGGAACCCTCCCCGTCCCTCTACGCCGCCCCAGTCGTGAAAAATCCGCCTCGGAAGGCTCATAAGGACCCCGTGACGGCGGAGGTTTGCACTCTCTGAGTGTATATATGCCTCTAGTTTACTATTTGCAACCAGTTAAACAGTAAATATTTTTTATGATTTTGATCCCTTTATCATGGATATCAATTGGTTCAAGAAGTTGAACTGCATTTTCATATGATGCAGACAATTATAATAACAATAGATGCATATTCCAAATTACCTTTGATATTTATGTCGTCCAGAACAATTTAATTAAAGACTATTGAAGGAGTTTCAAGTCCTTCATGAAAGAAAGTGGCAAATTAAGTGTGCAACAGAAGATTCAAATCTTTATAGAAAGTTTTTATATATAGTTTTATTATTTATACATGTGTACACATAAGGATTTGGTATCCTCGCAAATAATACTAACAGTAATGCATTTCTGGAGGGTTATATTAAATAAGCATGGAATCGTGTCCTCAGACAGCTGTTCATTTTTTTAGCGATTCGATGATAAGCCGAGCAAAGAGGCGTCATATGATTTATGAGAGGTGGAGAAATCTCTGGTTGGATTTGCATGGATTTTTTAAGAAAAGGAAGGTGGAAATAATAAACACAAAACGCACAGACGCACGACACCGTGTCAAAGGACACGTAAGATATATCACCAGTTAGAAACAGCTTATCTTAATTTATATGTGTAGTAAATTGAATGAAACTGATGCTGCAGAGTTTTGTAGGCAAGGCTTTATATGTATTTTTTTAAGAAACATTTACAGGGTGCGTTCTTCAAACTTCAATATATCAAAAATATAAATGAAAACCATAACATTATACTTCATCCATAAAATAATGTATTACTATTGATGCATTCGGAATCGTAATTAATATTATAATTATACTATAAATAAATGAAAAAAGCATTACTTTGCATAAATTTTCTTAAACTGCAGATCAAAAGCAAAATGGGATTTAATTATGTTCTATGCATAATATCATCTATTATTTAGATACAATATGGGTGCTATGTATATATATGTAGCTCAGAGACATTTTAATTATGTAGTGCTCATACGGAGAATTGTAGATGGCGCTGTAATTTAATAGTCCCCAAAAAGTCTATAAAAGGGTTAAAAGGACTTTATATATATATATATATATATATATATATATATATATATATACATATATATATTGTGAGCTATATATAAATTAGATTTGATTTGAACCTCTGATAAATTATTTACAAACACAAAATGATTCTCTATACATAAATTTATCTAAATATTCATGGTTAAAAATTATATACATTTTTTATTATATCCACAAATTATTACTGTTATTTAAAAGATTACAATGATGATATAATGTGTCGTAGGTATTGAGAATAAATAAATGAGTCGACTATGATAGTAATACTACTTATAATACAGTTCAACCTATCCATTATGTTATTATTTCTTTCATTAGTCAAGTTCAAAAATAGAAACAGAGACAATTGACTTTAACCGAATACACTTTTTTTGAATATCACGATATTTGCAATTTGTGTGAGTGATCTACACAGCCTTGCTTATCTAATAAAAAATACAATTTTTGTTTTATGAATTGTAATCAAACTAAATAAAATAAGAGAAGGGAGTGTTGTAAAAAGACCTTGCATATATTTAATTTTTGTTAGTTAAATATCATCTGTAACAAATGATTGAAACGGAATACTTTAAGAGGGATAATTAAAATCTTCTCCTTATAATGAAGTCTTTAATTCATTGTTCTAAGGTCTTTCTAACAAGGCTTTTAAAGGTTATTATATTTTTGGTATTCTTTATTTGTAATCAATAGATTAAATGCATGTTAAATAGTTAATGACTTAATTTGACTAATGCATTCCTAAAAACTTTATTTACTCTTATTTTTGGAAGAAAAAAAGTTATACATATTTTCTCAATCTATAAATTTATTCAATAATGTGACATAAAACATATAGATTTGAGTGCAGATATATATCAATAAATACAAGTAGACTTTTCTTTGTTGACACAAAAGTTTATGCTAAAAAACCAATAACAGAAGAGGCGTAAAACAAAACAAATGCCCGTATTAAGAAAACTTGTTTTTTAAACAGTGGCATCCTCTGCTGTTTAGTTCTTCTATAGGGAAGAGAGCTCGTAAACATTTGAAACAGCTGACGTTGGAAACAGAGTATAGTATTTCCAAATTTCTTGAGACGATTATTTGATTAGTTATCTATGTTTCAAATGATTCACATTTGATGTAATGATTTTGAACCAAAATGTGCAATTACGTCTTTTTTTCTCTGACTAATATAATTTGTTATATCTTTTATATATTAATATATTTATATGTACAGCGGAATAAAAACCTAAGTTTTTTATTATTCAAATTTTGAATAAAAAATAGATTGTATTGCATTCAGTGTATCAATTTATCTACTTTCAGGATTGAGCAATGATATGAACTAAAAACACTTGTAATACTTTTTTTTTGGCATAACGGGCAAGTATTTACCATAATTATAATTTTATCGTCTACAAAAAAGTTCTGAAAACCTTAACAAAATCAACTAAAAAACAATTATACAAATAATGTAAGCAAGTAAAAAATATATAAGCATTAAGAAATAACTTTATATGCGGAACAAGGTATTTGAATATAAAATAGCTATTGCAGTATTCCAGACAAGTGGACGTCATGATTGGTAGGTATTTGTAAACGATAAACTGGGGTTTTGTGATGACGGCGTGGAATTTGGCTTTGAAAGAAGTTGAAAAAGTCAACTTCATTGATAATTGCTTCAAACTGTTCTTTGAAGTAACGTGTGGTAGTTCTAAATATCGGATACTTGTTAGCTCTCCAATATTGGAAGGGGGACTATATATTTTTCGAAAATAGAGAGTGATATGGTGTCATCTCATTCCCTATTTGATGTAAAAATATATATTAGTTATATGAAGTCTCATTCTTTCTTTAGTTCTTTCTGTCGCGCTCTTTACCTAACGATAAAGAATACAATACCATTATATTCAGCGCTACCATAGGTTGCTTCTGAACTCTATATTATCTATAGCCCCGCCTTTCATATAACAACACACTTATGTCGTATTATGATGCTGTTTCATTCATTCGTTTCAACTCACTGGTTTCTCCCCATACCTTTGAAACAGTCTTAGTAACATATAATGTTCAAAATAAACAAATTTAAGTACCTACATGACATATACTGGGTGGAAGGTATCACAAAAAAAGTCGAGAGAAATCTACTTCCATACCTCATCAGAGAAATGCGTGAAAAAGTAATTTCCCTTTCTATCTTCATGAGAAAATGTCACATGGAAGGAAGGAAAACAATCAAAGCGTTTGTTGCTTCCCTCCTACCCTACATACTCTTTATCCTCATCTCCTTTTTAGAAATGTGCATAAATTGTGGGGAGTTTCGATTGTCTTGAAGGCTAAGGCTTACATCATGTGTAAACAACAGAACCAAATCCTCAAAAATGGAACGTCTAAATAAAAATAATATTGAATAAAAATAATTAATTTTTTTATCGTCAATGACATTGCTAATGAATATATATATATATATATATATATAATATATTAAAAAAGTATAATGTGTTGCATATATAATAAATTTGAATGAAGGTGCTTAAAACCTTTTCTGTGAATGACTAATGTTTTTTATATTATGATTATTATTGCCAAGAAACTTATTTTTCACATTAGTTGTTATTTTCCTTGCATAACCAATGTTTGAATATGCAAAGTTGATGATGGTACGTAGTTGTTTATATTGTATCGTTATAAACAACGAACTTTGTTGGCATTATGATAGCCCTCATTACATTTTGTACTGTTTTCATTTATTTTGACACGAAAATTTCGTTTTAATTACATAGATGAAAGACATAATAACAACCTTGCACAAAGAAGGCATCACAAAGATTGCATTTCTGACTTTAAAAAACCTTCATAAACTCTTAGTTGTATATCTAATTACGTTCTTCTCTTCCTTTGATGAAAATAGTTTCACTTTCCGAGAGACAAAACAATAAGTCACGAACTTTCATCCCAAAGGGGAATCCTTGAATTCTGTGGAACACTGATGAAAACTATTGGTATTGTATGAAATTGTTTGAATGCCTACAACACACAAGCAGTGCCAACGATAGTTGTGTAACTTCTCAAGCAGGAATTATAATTCTTTAACTGGTTGATCAAACCATTTTGATAAAAATATGAAAATGCATATTTTCGGGTTTCAAAGCCAAAGTAACGAAACATTTATGCTAAAAAACTTAAAACAGTTTACATCAATTCAACGTGTAATAAAAAAACAATCAGTAAAATCTTGATGAGTAAAATGCATATAAAAAAGTTTAAAAGAAAAATATAAATCAATTTTAATCGATCCCCTTATATTGACATTTATAAATATAAAGTAGTATAGCTGACGTATTGCTACGTGTCTTCAAATGTAAGTAGGATTGGGTTTTAATTTGATGAGATCAATTAAAAAAATTTTTTTTTATTTTCTAGTTCACTGGTGATGTTTAATTACTACATTTTTGAATATTTTACATATATTTGAATACAAAATGCAAAATATTTTGTTTTCGAAACTTTAGAAAAAGAAACATGTTTTTAAATCAAAGTCAAAGAAATATAACCCATATAATCGATCTATCGTCAGAATGATGTACTTTTATTCAAACCCTTGATTTATTAGACTCTTGGAACCTTATTCGAAAACTTTTCATACTTTTTAAAGTATGAAAACAGAGTGCAACATTGTGGAGTAGCAAAAAAAAAAACTATTTTATGAGTTGTTGTTTCTACCAAAAGATGTTTTGAAAATAGGGATGCTCTTGATTGGCGAGTTCAAACTATTTATATTTCGATACACCAATACGATAAAATAAATTGACCAAAATATATACCTGGTTGCCTTTGAACATAATGTGTTTTTTATTGTTTGACGTCATTTATTTGTATAAAGATATATAAAGGATGGATGACAAAAGTATTACTTTACTTAATATAAAAGTTAATCAATATAAATACCAATTCAATATTTTCAGTCTATTTAGTTCAATGGAATCGCATCCAAAAGGATAGGTATAAGCATTTAGTGTTAAACTGAGACCATAGAACCTAGAATCTTTAATACTTATATTAAGTTTTTCATATTTTTTTATTTGTATATTTTTTATCAAGTGCTCCAGTTTATATATTTATTTATGTTTTTTGAAACTTTTTTGTGCACTAAATAAATATTAAAAATATTAGTCAATATTCCTAGTATGCAGTCATTTCTTAAGCTACATCTGTGCTCCTTCTGAAACCTTTGAATAACCCCTTCATTTGGAAATTGTATCATCATGACTTCCGAGGTTCATCCAGCATGATTAATCTTTGAATAAGTTATTGAGCAATAATTAAAATTAACGATGTGTTCAGTCCCTGCTCCAGGTACTCCTGTCCATCATTTTATACTTCATGTCATGCCATTGAAAGCTGCATCCTCCCCCACAAAGACGCATTATGTATCTTAAATAACAATACTACAAATAATTTGATACCATGATTCTAACTTTTTTTGAAGCTTCAGATTTTCACTATCTTTTGAATATGCCTTTCATACAGAAGAAAAGTTATGATAGAACAACTTCTAGTTTTGATGAACCTTATATCTCAATGAGTTTATTTGACAGGACTTTTATTGGAACGTTACTATAATTAGTAATAATGATTTCTTCAAGTTCAATACTTGATGTACACTGTCCTCATTATGTTATTCATGATGACATTGCGTATATGTAAATAACTTAACCATGCATTTCGATTTAATAGCTATCTTTACATGAATGGTAGATAAAATATGTTTCGTTCATATATGTTACTACTTGAAATGGGCCCATAGACTACTGAAGTGCTATTCTATTTGGGGTACATTATATAAAATAAATAGATAAAAACTATGACGTATCATAATAAATAAATACAAACTTTGACGTATCATAATAAATGAATGAAAACTATAACCTAGTAAAATAAATAAATATAAATTATGATGGGTTGTGATAAAACAACTCCTGTCAAACCCTTCTATAGTGACCACTCAAGGGAGCCGCTACAGACAGGTAGTCGCTTTATCGAAGATTTATAATACTTATTTATCTCCTTTGGAGAAATTGATATTACCGCTATCAAAGTACCGCTTAGACAGTGGCTTCTAACCCATGTTTACATTCATGAAATTTCTTGTCATGATGTTTTGATAACTTTATGTAGATCTACAATAAATGTAACGAAGGATAAATGAATGACTGCACAGTGGATGATATACTGGTAAGATACAGTATATATATTAAAACATAAAAACATGCAATAGTGAAAATATATCAAAATAAAGTTTTAGGACTGGTTTTAAAACATGAGTGGTCATTATGATTTAATGAGACATCCTATTTTTAAAATAAATCATTGTTGATTAATATACTATTAAAACAAACACTCGTTAGTTTGTTTAGCTCCTAAATAGTTCCTGCCTAGATGGAACTGAATCTGATATTAATCTATAGAAGGTTATCATGTGATTATTTAAAATTTATTTTATAAAAAAGGATTATTATTAAACAAATTGAATCAACAAGTTCGTATTTGATACAACTATATACCTTAAAAATAGGAAATATTAGTTATAGGAAAAAAAAATGCATACATGTACTTTAAGATTAGGTACAAAAAAAGCTTTGCAAATACTTGTATACAAAATAACATCAATAGGATGTCAGTTTTTTAAAGTAATATCCATTCGGATCAATAACTATTTTTAGTTATAAAATTTCTAAGTCACAAACTTCATCGCAAATATTATTTATAGGTGTTTGTTATAATGTAATATATATAATTGGTTATACAGAGTTTAAATTGATATCGAATGGTTACATTCCATGAACTAAATTGAACAAACTGCTCTTAATTACTCTAACTTCTTGCTTGAGTACAGTGTTGTAGTTAAATACCATTTTTGATTTGTAGGAACTTGCATAATCCATTGTCATTTTTGTGTTATTTTATTTGACACAAAATAGGAAAAAAGTGTGATTTTTCTTGCCTATAAAATAAATGATATGAACACACATACATATAAACAGCTTACTTAAAAGTTTTATATATCGTCGTTACCTAGGATTAAGACACCCAACCATAACTCCAAAAGCTAAGTTATGTTCGCCCTAACTAATAATCAGAATATAAAATTAGCCTCCAAACTACTTGATATATTAAATGTTTATTTATATATTCAATATCAATATAGGCTGTAGTTCTTATCAACGGCAAAAACAGAGCATCGAGAAGTTGGAAGTAATGCATTTCCTTTGGAGAAAATCAAAACAGCAAATATTTTTGAAATTTGAAGTACCCGAAAACGGATATTCAATCGAAGAAGATAAGTTCGATGGAACCATGGAAGGTAAGGCCCTGACATCATCAATCAGATTTACAAACATGAATCCCTATGGTAAGATTTGACTGATGACGTCAGTGCATTACCTTCCATGGCCCTAGTGTACGTACCTGGGATTGAATATCTCTTTTTGGGTACTTCAAATACTGAATCGAGCCTACATTTTCAATTGCATTATATGAATATTTGGATAGACGTTTTCTATGCTATTTAAAAAGTCAATGCTTATCTTTTTAAAAGACTGAGTAACTTCTCTTGACAAACCAAATGACCTTGTTTCTTTTAGGTTTACTTCATGTTTTCAAGAATAGTGAAACGTCGTAATCTAATTTTGGCTTAATCACAATTATGCTGTTGTGTTTCTTCCCACGTTTTGGTGGTTTTTAATGACGTCACACTGACAAGTTAAAAGTATGCTCTCTTGGCAATATGGTATACCTTGTATTTCCGTATACCTTCTTCACTATGACTATGGCGATTCTTGTGCTGATTCAGGAGGGACTGAGAGACTCCTCTCCGATTCTTGCACAACATTTGACGTCACATTTAATATGCCAATTTATACGAGGAAATACCCACCAAAGTAACAAGTAAATGCAAAGGTTAATTTGTAAAAAAATAAACCACATGTATTAGACCATGTTTACATTATGTATATATTTTAGATTTTTGACAGTTACGACGCTTAAAAAGGAAAGATGGCCGAACACATTCGTTCAGGGGGAGTCTTCTTTTGTAAGGCAACCAATGAAGAAATGTTCAGTCATCTATTTTTTGAAGATGTATGAATTCAATATTGTTTTTTTGCCTATATGGTTCGATAGAATTGCATCCGACAGGATATAAATAAGCATTATAACATTCAAATTAGTTCAATATTTCCTTTTTTATTTACACTTTAGATGTTTATATCTTCGTTTAACTTGTGTTGATTTCATCGAATTATCTTAAATCTTTTTAATCTTCAATTTTTAATGTCATGGTGTCACGTGGCATTCTTATATTTGTTCTTTTTATGTTATTGTTAATTGTTTTTAAGGCTATAAATAACTGTTTCTATGGATGAAGAAAGTAAAATAGACACACACACACGTCAAGGTCAGTTCAGTACAAGTGAGCTAAAACATACAAATAAACATTGACACATTACATATTTCGAGGAATATACTCTCACACTAGCACACACAATGCTTCATTGAAGCGTCATGTGTTCATGGTAAAAGAAAGTTTGTCCCTATTTTGATGGGAAAATATTCATCATCATATGGCTGAGGTGCTCTTTGAACCATTTCCAATTCGTGCATCCATTATTAAATTGATAAGCAGTCAAGAAGCCGGATCAAAAAGGGCAATAAAAGAAAAATCCATAACAAAGACATGGACCTTATCTTTGCAAACACCTTAAAAATGTATCAAATGTCCTGACAGAAATTCCTTCTCGTGCTCTTTTACTCCTGTATCACTAGTATTAAACAAACAACTAAGTGATCTTTTCATGTTTTGTATTCATTTAAAAAGTTTATTTTTTGAATTAATTTTTCTTCATCTTTTTCTTCTGGACAAAATATAGGATTTAAATTAGACTATAAGAAGGTGCACTGCCCTAAAAAACAATTGACAAATCATAATAATATAACCTAAAATACTTTTGTACAAAATCTTATTTCTTGCGATATGTGTCCATTACAACTTTTTAAGTGGAGTTCTACCAAACCCAGAGATATCGTTTCATGACGAACATCTCCCATCATATATTTCAAGCTGTGTTTATTTTCCTTTATATTATTCTATTTTTCATTTGCCTATTCCAGCAGGCTCCCACATAGCTATAACCTTTTTGCTATTTGTGGCTTTATATAAACATTTTGACTTTATTTAAATATGGAATGAATATACTATTATTTTAAGTATATATCATAGAATTAGACATAACAGGTTTAGAAAAATTTATAGATGGAATCTCATGGATGGATCTCATTTAAAAATATAGTTGCACAATGTTATCACATATAATCCTTGCAAACTTCAATCAATTTAGGTACAAGCTATTTGAGCGTGCTGACAGAAATATTTGAGCTTCCAAATGCGTTATTGCAACTTTACAGTCAAATTGCTTCACATCCGTTGCAGGTACATATGTAGACACGGAAATGAAAGTCGTCGTCATATCTTTTTATTGATACATTTCCAGTGGTTTCCATGCATAACTTGGGAGGAGGGTGATTATTAAATATATATGCATATATATTAGGGGCCTATAAATCTCGGGGGAAGGAAGCGGAAGGGAAATAAGGAAAGGGAAACTACTAAAAATTCTATTTCAACAAAAAAATCGTAAAAATAAAAAGAGGTCGTGAAGCTTTTTTCTGTTTAACAATATGGGAGAATTGTTCTTTTTTATTCTTTCAGCATGGTGTTATATACATGGAGAGAGATATTCATAAAGGGTCGAGTCCATAAAATGTCAAGCATCTGGTTTATTCAAGTCTTCCATATAAATATTGAAGTTATTTATGTACAATTCCAATTCTATCAATATTCTGAATTTTCTTTTACGTACTGTTATTGCTTATATATTAATGTATGTTTTATGTACATAACATATATACTAATAAAATAAAATTCTGTTTATTCGTTCATCCATTGGTTTCCCTGTAATCCTCAAGCGATTAATTAAATCTTGCCAAAACTATCGGTGAATAATTTTAAGGGCTCAGGGAGTGTTTTAGTGATGATGATGGGCACTCCCGGAAAAGCCATGTTGATTTTATTCCCAAAACGTTTTTTACGGTGTCTTAAATTGCCCTGTTAGATTTTTACTAAAATTTCTGTGGATGTATTTGTGATGTTTTAAGGTGTGTTTTGTGTCATTTTGCTATTCTTAGAAAATTATTTTTGTGTATGTTTATTTTATGCAGAATTTTTTTCTTCATAATGGTGCGTTAGATTTGGATGAAATTTATGTTAAGGATTTTGGATGTTAAGAATATTTTTCAGTGGGTGGTTGTTCACAAACATAAAATTAAAAATCGTTTATTTGTTTGTTTGTTTTGGATAAGTTTGAGGTGCCAAGGAAATATTAAGTCAATGTGGACATTCCAGCCATGCCGGATAGCATCCGCTAGTATTCTAATAAAGAATGGGACAATCATGATTTGTGCAAATCTTCATTTCATTTTAAATGATAAAGATAACAAGAATCAGTTGCATGCTGCAAAAAACAATAATAAGAGTAAAACATGATGCAAGAATCATTTGACTAACTTCTGGTCACTCCAGAAACTATCAGCTAACCCTTCATCCAGACCACTCTCTCCTAGACAATGGAATATATAGTAACATTGAGAAAAAGGCACGTCAGACCCTTCAACGCACTGTGGACCATCTCACGATTAGGAATTAGCCATCACGTCAGTAGAATTACAGCTTCTGGCCTAACGACCAGGCCACGTTTCATGACTATTGCGTTTATTGATACTTGTATTTTTTTGTAATAAATATGAAGGAAAAATATAATGTTTCACTTTTTTAATTTTTAAGCTTCAATTGTCATTCATAGTCCGATTTTTTTCAAATTTGTAAGTATGTAGGGTACATAATTGTAGTTTTGGGCCCTTAATATTACAGCAGCTGAATACATATAAAATAACAAAAGGGATACCTTTCAAGGCTATATATTATTTTATTTTTATTGTTGTATGAAAACACAAAGGATTTTTTTATATCACTCCGAAAAGTTGAAATTCTTTTCTGTAAGTATGTAAAGGTAAGAATATATGTGTTTGATATGGTTAAGGAGCTCTTGCAGAGGCTATCTAATTGATCAAACATACATTCTTTTACGCTCCTTATTCCTTACATTCATGTTTTTTTCTTGATACACTCGTTGAAGAGTTATATGAATATATATGCATACAAGAGAGAAAAAGGATATTCAAGAGATTGTGATAATAATTATGATGACGAAGAGTGATGGAAGCAGAATGGCAGACGAAGAAAAAATAGAAAAAGGGCTTTGTCATATAAGAAAAATTAAAGAAGTATTTTTCTTTTCGACACATATCAGAGTCATACAATCATACAAGTGTCTCATAGTATGTTTACATATGTTGGTTCAAAGGGGGGAAATCACACACACACATATATTTCACCAGGAAAATATCCTTTGCTTCCTTTTCTTGTTTCTCAAGAATAATGGAAAATCACTCCTTCTCCAAGTAAATAAATCATCTTTCCTCAAGCCAACTTTCAATTCACGATTTTCTAATTAAACTATGTGTACAAGGAGGAAGACGTAGAGGAATCTGATGATATAAATAGATTTTCAATGTCTGACTTAGTTATTGATTCCCTAGTTTCATTCAGGAATGGTTGTATTATGAGATTGCATATTATACCTATAAGTGGTTAATATTGTTGCTCTAGAACAAGAATATTTAAATGAAATGATTTGGGGGAACTCGTCAGAAAGAAATAATGCGAATGTGTGGAACATCCTATTGTCTAAATTGTAACATTATAATTTTAGTGTTAAATGTACAGAACAAAACATGCAACAAAAATTGTTGTTACTAAATATAAAACAATAAAGATATTCTTTTAAATATGATTATAAATCCCTGAATGATGTAATAACTATAGATGTGATTCCGTGTTGGGTAGTGTGAGAGTTCGGACTCTGACGACATCGGTCTGCCAGTTAGGATCCTATGTTCAAGAAGATTGTTAAAAACACACAAATAAAATATGACTTTTTAAAGATTTTTCTTCTAAAGGTGATATGAGAATATTAAAACAAAGCAAATGAGATTGAATTAATTTATTCTGCAAAGTATTAACATTGACAGTCTTTTGATTAGTTTGATTCTACATACAGTCCAACCTGTCTATAGCGGCCACTCAAGGGAGTCTACACATGGTCAGGTGACCACTGTACGCAGAATGCTTTGAAGTTTTTTTTGTGCAGGAAAAATTTAGACAGCTGCTGTGGACGAATGATCGCTAAGACAGGTTTTACTGTATATAACAAAAGAGTGAGCTGTTTGTTATGATATTCTGGCTTAAATAAGATCAGGTATAATGAATCAGTTCTTTTAAGATATATAATTATAAGCTCAGAGTATTTTATTTGGAGTCTCCGTTGTTAATAAATAAAGAAAGGAGCGCATTTACGCATTAGCATCGTTTTTCTTTTATACATTGTATATTTTTTTGGAGCCGTGAAAAAAAAAAAAGAGCAAATCCACTGAATTTTTGGTGTCATTTAGCATGTATTACTTTATTTAAGGTGTCGTTAGATTGTGGGGAATACGATGATTAAAGTCTAATGTTTATTTCTAGTAAAACCAGTATACAACTTAAGTGTAATGAAAGGCATTGAGCGATTCGTTGTTACCTTGCTGAGTTCAAAATGTTGAAAAAATACCAGCCAAAAATAAAAATAAAACTCCATAGTGTTACTAAGAATAAACCAATTATAAAACACTTCATCAAAGATGAATAATTTTAGAATAACATAATTGTTTTTTAATTTATTTATGGAGTTCATCATAAAAATATTTTTTACTTGTGTTTATTATTTTGGAAGGCTGATTTACTTCCTAATAGGCGGATTGGAGTCATTGAAATATAATATTTATTGATGTTATATTACAAAACTACTTTCTTCCATATATTAGTTTTATATTTGATTTGCTGTTAGATGTTCTTTAGTCCCAATTAAATAAATAATGAAATTTTAATGCTCCATTATGAATCTTATGCTCTCCGGAGGAAAAGAGCGTGTCCAGCCTACATTAAGGAGTGAAATCCATTGAAAGGGTCAAAAAATGAATGTCTGATCTCTGTTATCATCATATTTAGTCTTTGGAAGAAGAGGCTTAGAGTTTTTTTTTATTACTTACACATCTCCATGTATTGACATTTATAATTAGTCACGGTCGAATCAATACGAATGGCATGTGTCATGTGAAGAAACAAGGTTCTTTTCCTATATAAGGCAAAAGAAACTGCTCTAAAAAGAAACTAAGGATGACTCTAGGATGATACAACATCAGCTTGTGATCTTAATTATATTCTACATAAAATATATGTATCAATAATGATGTAACTTTGCGATAAGATCTTGTATGATAATCAGGCGAATCTTAAGACTCAAAGTAATTACAGGAGCCAAGTCTAAGGTTTTCTCTTTGGTGAGTTGCAGAAATCCACCCATATTATAATGTTGGTGAACCCAGTTGCCATCAGAACACAAAAGTTTTTAGGCTTTGGGTGTTCTATACTTATTAGGTACATGTAATCATAATTTATACTCGCAAAAATATGCGCATCCTGAGAGATATCTGCTCCTCACGAAGAGAATCTTTCTTCCAAGGCACTGCGACTCCATGTACGTGTCAAAATTCATGATAAGCTCATAAAGAGTTGCAATTTTTAAGAAGAAATATATATATATACGGTAAATGTGCTTCAACTTTAGAAGCGAAAGTGAAAAATTAAGCCCAAAAAACACCTTGAATGCCGTCGTGACAGTCTCAAAGTGACGCGTATGAACTCAGAAGAAAGAAAAAAGTTTATATTGTATTTTTGAATAAATAAATTAATCATGTCCTAATGGATATGTTAATTTAAATAGAGGGGTAATAACTCACTTCCTGACAATAAAGAGTTGCCGAAATCCAAAGCAATTTATTGGCTAACCAAACAGCACAATTATAAATAAAAGCTTATTTAATGTTGCAATGCAGAACGGTCATATTAGCTTGAAATAGCATCTCTACAAAATTGGCAAAGAAAATGTTAATCTTGGGCGACTATTTGAACCAGACATATATGTGTGAGCCCACAACAAAGAAAAATTGAACTATCTCTAAATAAGGAATACGGCAATAGAGGAATATTTTCTCAAGATTGATAATTATTTTTGTACATTTCATTGGTTAAGTTATAATAAAGATACAAAATCTTAGGTACACTTCTACCAGTTGATACCGGATTCAGTTACAATAAGGTGAAATCTATCAGAAGTTATTCAAACAAACAGAACATATTTAAAAAAAAATGTTATTATATTTTCTATTTCATCAGAAAATTCCTTTTGTATATTGATGAATAAATTGAAATGCAAATTAGTTTACTAATAATGATTAAGTCAGGGCCTTATTTTTGAGAAAAACACTATTATCTACATAAATTGATGGGCTTCTTTTATTGTAGTATGAAGTTTATAGGAATATTTTGTTAACGAAACAGAAGTATGTATATCAAAAACTGTATGCCCAATTATGATACTTTTAATAATTTTTATCACATTCCATTCTTTGTGGAAGGTAGATAAAAATTATCCAGAATAATAATGCTATCTAAGTATCTTCCTTTGTTGCCCCATTCCACTCAAGGAGGCATGGTATAAGAGCATTCAATGATTGTACAATGACAATACTTCCCGTACATACAAAAAACCAACACGGGTATATTTCACATAATTTGCCCGATTACCTCTACCTGGAAGGTGATTATATAACAATGAAGCATCATATTCGTTGCTTTTAATTATAATTTTTCTTTTCTCTCGTAGTAATATCTCGCTTCTTTTTCCTTGTGTCTTATTTTTTGAAAGCTTCCATTTCTTTTAGAGTTTTTAGGCTATTGATTTTAAGGGGTGATATGTTGTCGATAGTTTTTCCAAAAAAACGATAACCAATTAATTGGCTGATATTTTCTCTACTTATTACTTTTTTGTTGTCAATCATTTATAAGAAAATGAAATACAAAAGGTATATAGTAATAAATAAATAGTTTTATATGCTTGAAAAGACAAACCCATTTTAAAATAAACAACGACTCCCATTATTACTATGACAACCGAGAAATACGTTTTTCAAGTGTATTTTATTATATGTCACTCTTTCTTTAATATACTAACGTAAAATTAAGCTCGCTGAAACGTGATCAAAAGTATTTATAAAGCAAATTTTCATAAAAGTCACGATATCGGCATCTATCGGCACCAAAATTTGCTACAGGGGATAGTTTATAAACTACACTATTGGCACCAATTAAAAAATGATATATTGGCCGATCTCAATTTTTAGAATACCATCCAGGTATCGAAAAAGAGTCCATCACATGATTTTGAAGCTTTATAGTACTCAAATGACTGTTCATAAATCATTAAAACATTAAAAACTTAAGGTGTCTAATCTCCAAAAGCAGGGCTCTCTAACTGGCGTACCTACTACGGTCCGAGCTCGAATCCACTCCAGTCCTATATGGATCTATTATCATTGGATCATTAAGGGATTCAAAACATTATAATGTGTATGTATATCATTATAGTTCGGTGTTCAATACCAATACGTTATATATTTTAAATGCATTTGATTTGATTTCATGGTTACATGATGATTAAATTAAGACACTACAGGTCAACTTCAAGCCTTATTCTTAATATTTGACAATAAAATCAAAATGTATTTCAGAAACAACGATGTCCTGGACCATGCCATTAGGATTTTCTAAATAGCAGGATTGTTTAGATTTTGAGTTGAGTTTCCCTATTCAATTTAATTGAACTTTTTTAAATTTTTGTAGTACATACATAAAATAGGAGTAGTTTTTCATGTACTGCACTATATTATTAATGAAAAAAAATAGTATTTATTTGCAGTAAAAGAAGTATCAACAAGCCAAATTTAATTATAAATTTCCCGTCCTTGATCTGTCTTCCAAGCTTATAAAAACTTGATATTGTGTTCTATCTAGGTCTTTAAATATTTACATTTTTCATCATCTACATTTTTATACGTAAAAGCTTAATGACATTTAAAAAAACTAATTATTAACATAAGCAATAAATAATATATAAATAAGGCTAAATATAAATATCTTACGATTAAAAGAACCATACTGATTCCATATATCAATTATTTGGGTAATTCAATGATGTTGATATTTGATCAATTATATTTAGAAGATACCATTTATCAACTTTTATTGTTTATTAAGTTTATTGTCATTTGGTATAAAACTATTCCATTCAAATTGTTTTTTTTAGGAAATAATAAGAAATAAAAAAATATGGGTTTTTTAACATAGTAAACTATTTTTGTTTAAACAAAATATAAACACCTTACATGATTGTTATTGTTATTATAATTGTATCAAGAATGAATACAGGATATTCCTTGACAAGGCTGTTTTATTTTATGGTATTCATGAGGCATACAAACATTTTCATGTCAAAAAAGGGGAAGGTATTTCTACCCTTGACTCAATTTCATAATTATCACATTCTCTCGAAACACAAACGTCAAGGAGATGTCAAATAAATAAAACACCATACTAATTTTATGTATATATATGAATATATATATACATACATACATATATATATATAGGTATATATGTATGTATAAATTATCTTCAGAGTCATTATACCACATTTATTCCTTTAATATATCAATTAAATGAAGTTGCAGTTACATAAAAATAAAGGTATTTCAAACTGTAAAGTAAATTTAGGATTTAATGACGGTTTTATTTAAAAAAAATATTTTTTTAACAATTATGATGGATTATTTTATAATTCTGCTGAAATATTATATATAAAATAAAAAATATATATATATATGTCTTTCAAGAATACATTCTAACAATTGTTTTTTGATGACGTAAGTTAGAAAAATAACAATACAAAATTTTATTCTTCCGGCTGGTGACGTTATTAAAAATTGTCGATATGCAAAAAGTCAGCTTTCTTGGCTATATGAACGTTCTTTATTTTTTATACCTTGCTTTTAAAGCTACATAATCTTTCATAAGCTAATTGAAAAATCAGGAATATATTCATAAATATAGCCCTTTTATTTGAAGGATACGCATTTAATATGATAAAAAATTGGGGGGGGGGGGGGGAAGGGAAGGTATTAAATGAAATAAGTGCGTACTAGCTAGGATAGTGTGATAAAACACCCTTCTGTCAGACTCACGAATTTATCTCAGGAATATATTTGTAGGCATCACACACAATTATTATTACTTTTATATCTATTAAAATATCGTGAAACGGGAGGAGAAGGAGGAGGAATATGAAAAGGAATATCATCATCCATATTATTCAAAGCATTGCTATGATGTTAATATAGTTCATTGAAATGAATGCATATAGGAGGACTCATTGGTATCCTCTGAAGTCTGTATGAGCCTTATATAACGTATAAGATGTACTGTATATACCTCAGACCTACAATATATACATACAATATACATATGATGAAATTTGTAAAAAAAATTGAGGCAAAAATAAACGCATTACTTTTCTAATAGTAAAGAAAACATTTAGTATCTCTTTGTTTCGATCCAAATATCCTTTTCTCTTGTCTTCTATATCACACTTTTTTCGAATCAGCCCTCAATGAATCGAAGAACGATTTCAGCAAATGTTAGTTAAGAGTTATTTTTGTATTTTCTCCTAATGCCAAATAAAACGACGTAATTTCCAAGGTCCAAAATATCCTTTATAAAATGCGTACTATTAAGAACGCCAAAACTTATCCGGAATTTTACCAATTGCCTTTTCATATTAAATTACCTTGTTAAATTTATTTATTTTCTGGAATATTTTTCTAGTTTTTTCTCTTTTTACATTATTTTTAAAATGTTTTTTTTTAAAATTTTGTATTATGTTTTAAGAAAAAAAGAATTGATTTTTTTTGTGTAAGATGAAATTTTATTGATAATATAGCCAAGAAAAAAAGGGAGGTCTAGTCTTTTAATATTCAAATACTGTGAATCTCTTTTCGAGTTCCTAACTGGATTACTCTTTATATGAAGAAAGTCAACAGTAAAGCTTTTACATATCAAACATACATGAAGGGTTTTAAAAATCTGAGTCAGAGCATATTTTTGATAAATATTTTTATCAATGATACACTTAAATACTCAAAGCCGACTTCTCCTTTATTGGAGCTTATACTCTTAAATACAATTCAATTGAAGGATTTCGTAATCTATTTCAAAGGAGTATTTGAGAAAGATAGATATGTAAATAAGAAGAAAAATCTTTATTATTCCTTGTCTTAGATAACAATGCGTTAAATCTATAGTGTCTTTATAAGATTCAAAATCCTTCATATCAAGGATTGAATATCAATAGTGGATTACAAAGTAGGCATTGAAATAATAATAATAATAATAATAGTTGCTTAAACGTTCTGTATGAATCTTCTTTTCTTATATAGAAATGAAGTGAAATGCTGCATTGAGTAAAAATATTTTTTGTTTCGTCATGATACAATAAAAAAAATCATATTTATATTATTTCGAATAAGAAAAAAAAGTGAAGATATATAAAATGTATATATATATTAGAAATAATTGTACTTTATAGTCAAATAAACCATAAAAATAGCCGTAAATATAAAAATAGGTATATGTCCGAAAAAACAAACACCAAACACTTTCTTTGTTTATGTTTATGAGAAATATTTTCTTCTCTTAACACCTTAGTCAACTACTTGCAATTATATCAATGAACAATTCCAGCTTTATTTATTGATTGATTAACAGGAAGAATATATAAATAAACGTTAATAAAATAATTTTCTTTCATGGTCAATGCTTCTTGTTGAAATCAAATAACTTCCGTGAATGTTATATATAACTAACAAAACAAAATCTTAAAGTGGATGGACAATGCTCCATTTCTAAAGCCATCAATATCAATTACCTTATTGGCTTTATACCACTTTTACTCAGGGTCTTGATTGAAGAATTTTGGACTCTTTGATGATTGTGTCATTAAAGGAAAAATAAGGATGTTTTATATTGGATGTTTCCCTATGAGTACCTATATAAATAAATCATAACTCATTTCGATAAAATTTACAAATATATGTACACAACTAAAAATAACATTTTACAATTACTAAGAAACTTTTTATAGATCGAAATAACTAGATTTAAATAACGAATCAACTTTGGTTTGTGCTTGTCTAAAGTTAAATGAATAGCTTAGGGAATATATTTGATAATTAGTTAGAAATATAGAAACAATCCATATCATGATTTTAAATGTATATATATATATATTTGTATATATATTTAAAAACTAATTTTAGAAATAATATACCATTACTTTAATCGAATAAAGTCATTAGTAACAATAATAAATATTAAATGTATACCTCATAGATACACAGTATTCTATACAATTTTTGTGTTAGATATTTTTTGGACTTTTTTAAAACAGGATATAAATAGTTTTTTCTGTCCCCTGGAATTTTTATAGGGGATTTTCTAAGTTTCAAAAAGTATAACCCACAAAAAAGGCACAAGTTAAAAATTAGTTGATGTTTTCTATGTGTCCGTATTTGATATACCAAGGATTTTTAGGCATACTTAATGGTACTCGTTAGAAAAACAATTGATTAAATATTTGTTTGTTTTTGTATTTATTTTGGCTTTGACATATTTAAATAGATAAATAATCATTCATGTTTAAGTTTTAAATAATAAAGGGTCGTAGTATAATTAACGAAAATCTTTATGAATTGTTTGAGATTGGTTCCAAGAGTACTACGAATGCTGGTCAAGTTTTTGATCGAATACCTGTGTATTTTAGCCTATACTCTATAACACATAACAAATTTAATCTTGTTGTTGACTCATTCTACCTAAGGAGGACAAAAGGTGTTGCATTGTTTAAGAATTACTAGAATCTGGAATCTAGAGGATGTTGGATAAATCATTTGAGCCATCATTCTTTTAGACAAAGAAATCAGAGTTAGCTAGTACTCTATCATCAAAAAAGACATTCTTGAATGATATATATATATATATATATATATATATATGTATATATATATATATATGTGTGTGTCGCAGTAGAGATGGCAGATCCAGTAGAGTCGTTGACTGTCTTGGTAGAGATCCTGATCGTATCCTCTACTAGGAGTGGCTACGGTCGTGATCTATATTCAGAAGAATCAACGACTCTGCTATAAAAAATCAAGAGTATTATCTGTTACAAGAGCGATGACGACTCATATATGGAGATGGTGTGACGATGTTATTCAAACTCTTTTGATCATAAATGGTTTCTTCTCTGATGAGTATCAAATTATTATTTTATAGATCGGTCATAGAGATGCAATGTTACTAAAACAGTGCATCTTATTTGCTTCCTTGAACACAAAATAAAATCATTTCCACCAAAGTATAGAATAGACTAGAATATATGTATATATATGCAGATATATGTCAACTATATTATTTCTAATAATCATATTTTTCCCACTTTATATAAATATATATTTTTGCTAAATAAAAATTCTTATCATACATAGGTTTTGTTTTATTGGTTCATATATTTAAGATACATACTTCTAATTTTACAGAACTGTCGAATGATTTCTCTCTCTCTTTGGAAACACTTTTCAAAGAGGAGTACTTTTAAAGTCCCTCGTTTCGTGCAATTTATTAATTTGTTTTCTTAGGGTAGAAAAGCATGAACGGGGGCTCCCAAAGGGAATTTGTAATAATTATATAATGAACACCTTTGTGTGTATCTCAGTTTTTTTTAGAAGTGTATAATTACCAGGTATTTAAGGTCTATTATGTTTTCGTTTTCATGAAGAAGAGGAATAATAAAGCAAAAAAACCCGATCGGGGTTAAAAAGTATAAAGACAGCCTCTGAGATTATGAATGAAAATTGTCAAGGAGAGAAATCCTTTAAATGGAATAATAATAATTATTATTATCATTGTTATCCCAAGCCTACTAATAACAATACAAATGTTTATACAATCCTAATTCTATAATTAACGCTAAGAGACGTATAATGAAAGCGTGCATGAAAGGCATTTAAAGGATGGAGAAAGGATTAAAAAAGAGAAGAAAAAAAATATGAGGAGAAGCTGTTTGATTGTCTGATAAAAACGTTTTAAAAGTTGATGTAATTGCTCTACAGAGCCTTCCATCTATTTCCGATCACTATATTGATATCCTCAAAAATAGTATTTTAATAAAATAAACATAAGATATTGGATTCACAATTTATCAAATAAATAACTTGCAATGTTCTTCTGGTCTTACTAAACGTCATGCTAAAGCTAAATGTTGTTTTCATAATCGTTGGGCTCTCATCTGAGTCCTCACATTTTTCAAAACAAAAACATTGACTGCTTTTCAAAAGTAAGAAATTCAAATTTAATATTTGAGCAATCATTTTATGAGGTTTCTTTTATTTATTAATTAAGACAGATGATTGGCTCTATTATGAATATATATTTTATAGGAACGTTATCTTTTTTTTTCTTTGTTTATATGAATTAATGGTATTGTTGTATCGTTGTGGATGTGGAAAATGTGAGCATGGAAGCTAAAGTTAGATATTCTATCAACCGTTTATAAACAGATACACATGACATTTTTAAATAATGGAGATTATCATTTAAATGTAATATTTTGCTTTATCGTTAAAGTTTTATTTTTTATGATAATGAATATTTTTAAGGCAGGAGACTCTTATTTTCATCAAATTCGCCCGTCTATGGAATCCTTTACTTTTTTTAAGTTAAGCTGTTTCAACACAAAGTCGCTATGGAAAAACAGTATTTTAAGGCTTTTATTCACTTAGTGGACTGCTCCAGGAAATAATTTTATCTGTTTTCGGGCTATTTAAAATCAATGAAACCTGGTGAAATTTTGATTTTCATACATTGTATCAATTTGGAAGTGCTTGTACAAGCAATGCAAAATAAGCTTGGCCAACCATAAAGACAAGCCATGCATGGAAATCAAGCTCTTACCTCATCTTATACGATTCTTGGAGTTCCTGGAGGGTTCGTAAGTCTGACGTACTCAAAAGGATAGTATCCTGTAAAATAAGTGCGTATCTCCAAAAGTCGTGACTTTGAAACGTCTAATGGTGTGTTTACCGATGATGAATCGTCTTCTTAATGTTTGCAAAATGTTGTCAGTTAGTCAGTCACACTAAAAAGTTGTTTAAGTATTTTTTTATATCCTTCTGAAGCAGTGAATTTTTATGATATTTATTCGACTAATTCAAACCATGAACTGAGATCTAAAAAGTCACACGGATAATTTTAATGTGTGAGGTTTTTTAAAGGATTTTTTGTATATATTACTATTTATTTCTTCTTTTCTTAAGAGAGCGCTCGTCCATGTATATACATATATGTTTTATTTCGTAAAGCTGTTCTTTGAAGGAACCCGGGGTTCCTTATGCGCTGGCCGGCCTGCTAAACCATTTTTTCTTTCGGTGGTTCTTTCATGATTCTCCGTCTTTTCTTACGTTGACTGCAGGCGTGTGCTCTTCTTACGAACTTTTAGATGTTGCTAAAAGCTTGATGAGTTCGGATTTTAATAAGTTAAATCCAATAGAATTACATAAAACAATGATGATTAAAAGTGTCAAAGAAGAGTTTTGTACATTTAAACTTGTATTTAAGTACTTATTTTTTGTGTCCTCAATAGGATCCAATATAAATTCATCATATTTTAGGATAAACAATATTCGAGTAAAGTTTTCTCTCATCTTTAATTTAAGACCTTTCAATTTTATTCAATTATTGATTTTCTCTTAGAATTTCATTTGAATATTTGTTCTTTAAAGAATGGATGTATTTTTGATAAAGCGTCAAAGATGACTCTATAAAAAGCCTAGAAATAATTATGAGCATATGTAAATATATTGTATCCATAACTTTTATTGTAGCTAGGAAATATTTTTTTAGAATAATACCTGAAATACCCCATTGTATGCTTTGTTTTCACTTGATTTTATGTAAAATACTAAACGTTATGTAAAGATTGTATATTTGCTAATACAATTACAAATAGTTTTAATCAACTATATTTTCTTGCGTACAAACATAGTCTTAGGAAAATGGATAGTCTACTTTAAGAAACTATGATGACATAAATTAATTGTAGATTATGAGGCTACAGTAAATTTTTACCTTGTCTTATATGAATAATATATCCAGTATATGATAAATCTACTTTTACTGAAATGATTTCATTACATTTTTCTTATGGGTATACTATTGTTTTTCATATGAATGTAAATCAATTTTATTCTTTTTACTTTCCCAAATACAAATGGACTTATTCCATTTCAGATAGAATAAACTTTCAATTCATACCAAAAATCTAACCGGCCTAAAATTTAATAAAAACCCAAGAAAACAAAGGTTAGACAAGTACCCAAATAATATTTTGAAAGTAGTTGTACTATTGGGTTGTCCCAAAAAATCGATCAGATTCTTCAAAAGCGATTACTTAAGCAATCAGGAAAGGTAAAGACACTTAATGTAAACAAATACATCAGATCCCAGGAACTAATTTATTTATTGCTGCTCAGCAGTAGCCAAAATGTGGAACGCTTTCTCTATGGATACCTTCGCTTCTGGAAGACTCTTTGAGCGTCACTGTGGAAAATGATCATGTATCAAAGAAAAATCATCTTTTAAAAGTAATTTTTTTTTTGCCACTTTACTAATTTTTCAAAATTATTTTATTTGTTCTGCATTCTATATTTTAGTAGATGTCAAAAAATTCTTTTTGGACTTAATCGTTGACGACAATGTATATACATATATGTAATACACATCACCTTCACAATAAATATTTGTTATAATAATAAAAAGGTTCAACTGTATATTTGTTTGTTTGATAATGGTTTTGTGATATTCATATTCTTGTTGCAAATGTTCAACTTCTAAGGAATACGTCTTCCTGTTACCAAAAAATACGTACTGCCATATATTTTAAGTTTATTATATGTATATCTGTATGTATACGGTATACAGTAATGAACCTTTAAACTAAAAAAAAATATTTTTAGATTTCGATTTTATTGATAACTATATTTTGATTACTTTCATCGTACCTTGTAGTTTACTTATTTTCAAAATATGTATACTTCTGACGAAAAACACTAAACACCATAAAAAGTGTATGTATGACGGTCTGGCTGACCGTTGTGGTTCCTAGGGAGAGGGGGGAATGGAATATAATTTTGGTGGTCCTTAATATAGTGGAATACAGTGGATACCCTCCATTGCAAATCCAAATAGCTTTAAAACAAATGAAATGAAAAGTATGTATAAAAATAAGATTGTCCTAATTTTGAAAAATGGTATTTTTTTTAAAAATAACTTCCTCTACAAGTGATATATGCAAACATTGAGAGGGTCTGCTTTACATATTACAAAGGAATTTAATTGACTCCCCTGAGCCATAAGCAGTTAATATAGAACAATGGAAGAATAAACTTTGCCATCTGTTTTTTTCTTTTTACTAAAGAGTGTAAAAAATGCATGGGTATTGTTATCTTGTGAAAAATTAGGTTTAGTTCATAATTCTAGTTTTTTTACACATATGTCTGTAATAAGAGTCGGAGGTTTTGCATGAGTTCCTATGATTAGATTAAGGAATAAATTGGAGTTTTAAAGTTCTGTGCACGTAATAATTAATAGTTACAATAAACCAAATAAAGTTGAACAAATAGCGTATAAAAAATAAAGAAGTACTTTAAAAAAAGTATGGAATTGACCTGTATGGCTATACAACCATTTGTACATGCATCAAACTCAGTCTAGTTCTATGTGTAGGATCGTTTATTTGAGGAAACCAGACGCCGATTAATGATCTCAAATCAAAAGTTGAAAGGGGCTATAAACTATAACTACAAAAACAAAAAAAATAATGAAGTAATAGTAAATTATTTAATATTTGTTAAGATATAAAAACCAAAAAAAAATCGCCCATAGTTACGTTTTTGCTCTCATAGACTTTTGCAGATTTGTAGAGATATTAATAGCTTTTCATCGCTAGACGCAAAAGTATGTAGTATTGTGGACAAGGAAACCTTGCTTATGAATTCTTACGAATATAAAGAGTTTTGCTAAACAAAGTGAATAGCACGATCATTCTCTTAGTTTTAAAAAAGCATCATAATACGTTAAACATCAAATATTACCCTCTTTTATTATATATATTATATATACTATATTAGGGCTGTTCTTAATTTTTCAAATGTTTTAAATGTTGCAATATTGGGATTTTCTGTTTCTTGGTGATAAAGAAGACGACATACAAAGTTTGAATAAAATCGTCAACATTACAATGTCGCGCAACGAGGTCAAAGTTTTAAAAATTTAGCAAAAATATAGTTTTTCTGTCAATTTCTTCAAAATGGTGGACGTTACAGACTTTAATAACAATAATTAATTTAAAGGAAATCTAATTTACTACCAACGTATTTTGATGTTTTTTAATAAAACAAAGTTTTTAGTAAAACACGAAAAAAAGGAGTGTGTAATGATATCATATTTCATAGCTTTTTTGTATCAATTAACTTCACTCGCCTGTAGAAGATGACTTGTTCGCTTCAGAGTAAAATAGTATTTTAAGTTTAGTACACCTTTGAATGATAAATCCAAAAATGACCTTGGTTGCATTCTATCAATTCAGAATTCAGTACAATCTGAGTTTACATTTATATGATTCAGAGCCTGTATTGACCTATAGAAATCGATTATGAAAAAAAAAATAATAATGTGTTTCTTAGATTTGCGTCAAGGAATTTTCTCAAAATTTTACTCTGTCTCTGACGCATTTATAATCCATATATGCGTCATTTGTACGCGAGATATGCTTTTTTAAATGTACATATAACTCTTACTATTAAATTGAATGATTTAGTATACCAAAATATTACAAGCTGGTGTACCAAGCTTTCATTTGATGTGTTGGTGTTCTAAAAATCGCTATACTTTAAGAGATATAAGCAATACATTTTTGCACGTACTCTCCCCAAAAATTGATCCTTTGATATGAGAATATACATTACCATTTGTACTGCTGTTAGTGTTACCTGGATAGAAAGAGAAAGAAAAAAAAGAAAGAAGAAGTGAGGCAAATACTCTCTCCCCTCTTTTTTCTTTATCTTCCTATCCTGCTAACAGTAACAGCCGTTACCAAATATATATCAACAAAAAACTTGTTCCATAGAAGATCTCTCAGATTTTCGAACATAAAAATATTTGTAGAGCTTTTTGTGCATAAACAACATCAGAATCTCCATGTTCTGAAAGTGCTATGCTTAAGAATACATTTTCACTTAACAAATAGTTGTCATACAAAAAATACCATCACGGACTTTTATGTCTCCAATTAGTTGAAACTGGTTAACAACTGTAATAAAATATCAATGTCGTCTTATAGCATCGCAATGGATCTTGCAACAATTTTATTTCATTTATCCCTTTCCCTATATCTACAGGACGTCTACCATATCTATGATGTTATACAATAAAATCTGCATCTTTTAAATAAACAAACGAATTGAATGTTAAATTTTATACTGGCAGCTTAAAAACATTTTTTTAAATAACTCCTACCACAATAGGATTTTTTTGTCTATTCGTTTAATAGAAATAAACGCCTGTGGATATGAACACACATAATGTTTTCTTTCGAACATAAGTTACTCTTTCCTATGAGTCTAAATAAAAACGCCTTCTCTCTCGAGAATCAAATCTGCTCTCCAACAAAGAGAGCGAGGCCGCCTAAACTTCGCCAACGCGTTCCACATCGTCTTGATAACCCTGCCAATTATTCAGTAATTTAAATATTCAAGAGTGCAATTCAATCCTATTTCTAAGAGGAGTCAAAGGACACTTTATAAGTATATATTGTGCTATTTGTATTCAAATTTTCATATTTAAATGACTAGGAAGAGTACTCAATCGATTATTAACAGTCTTGCATAAGTTCCCCCCTTTGGCTATTGACCATAACTTCCCAAATTAAAGTATGTCCAATTTCTT